>CM034046.1:5651754-5720454 GCA_019804595.1 Bruguiera parviflora
ACACACACACACACACACACACACACACACACACACACACACACACAAAGATAGTTTTATGAATGCGAAACTTCAGAACATTCACCTGGTTGGACAATGAAGATGATCGCAATAATTAATAAAGATGTCGGTTGTGTTAGATTCTTATGACTCCGAACGGCAGCTTTGAGTTATGAATCTATAATTTTTAGTCAAAAAATTTATCAGTGTTATAGGTCAGTTTCGTCAAAATTTGGACACTAGCAACAATTTGTGAATCAATAATAGCTTTGGTGAATTCTCCCTGCAAAGAAAGTCTTATAAAAGGAAAGACTTGATTCAACAACACTCAGTTTAAATTTCTCGTACACTTTTTATGCATTAGAGTCAATCTTCTCCAATTTTTATTTTTAATAGCTGTGCCGTCATTTTCCACCCACTTGCTCGTGAAACGTCGTGGTCGAAAGAAATCAATTGGCCATTTTTGTGTGTGTGGGGGGGGGGGGCGCTATGGCTTGATCACACAAAGGACCAAGACCTTGTGCTCGGGAATTGATTCAATGAGTTACGTTTGAGAATCATTGAAGATCTCATTGACTTTCTGCATCCCAAATTGAGCAGTAACTCGATTTTTATGCGTATAACGTTAGTCTAGGATAAGATTCCATATATGTGTCACTCACCAGGAAAAAGAAAAAAAAAAAGAAGAAAAGATTACACATATCTGAACTTGAAAAATCAAAATGAACTCAATGATATTCTTGCAAAAAATGTATCATAGACAAAAACAATAGAAAGTGGTCTTGCAGGCCACCCACCGTTTCTATAACATCAAATTAATTAATTGGATTTCGGGGGTTATTTAATATTAATTATTTTCTGTTTTAGTTTTTCCAGCTGGAGCCAGATATGCCATTAATAGCTAAGTTGATATGCAATATCTTATTAAGCACCTGGATAATTAGTTGTCTTTGTTTTATGTTTTTGTTTTTCTGTTTTGTTTTTTGTTTTTTGTTTTTTTTTTCTTACTATTATTCAGACTGAAATAGGAAGTGGAGCAGAAAACAATGACAACTATACAAAAAAAAAAAAAATCTGTCCTCCAGCTCCTCCCATGCAAGTTCATGTTTCTGTATCTGCTTCTCCTTTTGTGTGCGCAAAATTCTACTAGAAACGTTCTAACTAACAGGAAGCTATACACGTGGATTAGAGGAATGATGAAGAGGAATGCGTCCTTCGCACACCGAAGTTTTATATAATTGTGGCTTGTGAATGTGATCATAATTAATTAATTGGCCAAATGATATCCAATACACAAATGGTCGAAGTTAATATATATATATATATATATATATATATATGTGTGACATAAAAAAATATTAAATAAAATTAGATTAAAATTTAATTTAAACAGAAAATTATCAATTTAATTTAATTTTGATAAATTTTATTAATAATATATTTAATTTATGTGTGTTCAGGTTACCAAATTAAATTAAAATTTGATCACAAATTGTGTTCAGGATTCTGACTTCAACTTGAAATATGTTGATTCTTAGTGAAATACTTCAATTTGACTATAATCGGGAGACTTATAGTAATGGTAGGTACAATAGATCATAAGTGTCCTATTGCCTGAAATTTGCAATTCGAAACCTTGATTCGATAGAATATATATATATATATATATAAGTAAGAGTGATTTTATATAAGTTCCATTAGAGATAAAAGCATACATAACTCTGATTTTTATTGTAACAAATTACCCACAAAGAGGTGAGAAGAAAGACACTGGATACAAGCAATCCAAAAAGGAAATGGATAGCATGGAAATGTGAGAAAAGAGGCACAAGTGCAAACACCTTCAAACAAATACACTGATCTACAATCACTAAGAAAAGCAACACAAACTCCGAAGCATAAAGAAGCACACGAAAAGAAAACAAACAACTTGGGTGGGTACACAGTACAGATATCATGAACTACAAATATGCATGAATGAGAATATCAACCAACCAAAAAGTAGTAGCTATACTCCACAAAGCTTTGCCAAGCTAATTAAGCCCTGCCCCCCCTTCTCTTTTGAGAGTTTGGCAAATAGGGATGATCAGCAAACCCTCTTAGGGTTTCCATGCTGAAGCCCACACAACAGGTTCCTCTTTCCATGTCAAGTAAATCCCTGAAGGCTCCTCTCCGCTTTGAGGTAGCAAAAGTGACCATCCAGCTTTGTATCTCTTGAGCAAAGCCGTGACATCATCGACCACATCGACGCTGTATCCCATCGGAGAAAAGCCGGCTTGCCGGAGTCTCTCCGACCATTGGCTTCCTCTTTCCCTTCTCTCACACTCTCCTCCTCCTCCTCCTCCTCCTCCTCCATGTTGCTCATCATCACAAGCCAAAACCCTAACCATGCTCCTTGAGCATTCCCTCTCCAACATCAACATTTCATTACTTGTTGGGACAAAGCTCTCTTCTAACATCTCAAAGTAGATGGTGTAATATCTAAGGCACTCTTCGAAGCACTTGACAAAGTCATATCTTGTGCTACTGAAGTCGGCTTCTTCCTCAACAACCGTCACAACTCGCGGGTTCAGCGATTGAAACATCCGAATCACGGCACTTCTTTCCTCTACATCAACTCTTCTCAATGCCCCAATACAGTTGATCGCGACGGCTTCCTCTTCTTGAACCCCCAGCCCTTCCATTGTAAGCTCTCCCAAATTGTTTAGCCCGCTAATTACATTGAATTCAAAGGGAACCCCCATTAGCCTAGCAAACTTTTCCATTCTTTGTCCTATTTCCTTCATGACTGATCTTACGAGGTTCGCCGTTACTACAACTGTGAGCTTAAGGTGTGGCGTCTCATCATGCCTAGTGGCTAAGGCTTCCAGCAAAGTAGGCCATTGGGTGCAAAGTGTATTGCTAATATCAATTATGTGAAGTTTGGTTTCACCATCTAAGGCCTCTAGGAGTGCACCATTTGAAGCTACATGACCAAAAGTTGTCCATGGACTTACCTCTTGGAATTTCAGTATCAATTTCCTAGCTGAATCAAAGGAGTGACTCTTCTCGGCTACTTCAGTCAACGTTCTGAAGCATCTTTGACCGGATTCCGTGGCCTTGCAGAATAGAGCTTGCAGGAAATAAGATGCCAATTTCTGGTCACAATCTCCGTAAGGGGAGGCCAGCTCGTTTAACATCCATAAGAGGTGATGGATTTTGCTGGAATCTTTCTCAGAGATGGCTGCTGCACACTCCCTAAGAAGCTTTGCTGCCCACTTGTTATTTGAGTCGCTGGGCTCACCCGAATCCAATGAACGGCTTGTCGATGTATGGCTAGTTTGGGGCTGATTATTGCTGTTGCTTTGCATATCTATGCCTGCTGCTCTCTGATCATTGCTCTGCTGATGGGAAGCGAAGAAGTGTGTGTGTGTGTGTTTGTTTTGGGTTGAAGAGTGACATGTCCATGTATGATGGAGAATAAGGCTCCCCACCCTTCTACTCTTGACTTAGAGAGACCCCCCTTTTGCAGTACTCCATTAATTCATCTGAGTTCAGACATGATCAAGTACAAAGCTAAGACATGGAAGGCCGTGTTATTATATTGTGGGAGTCCTTGTCGTGCTCTATTTGGTTAATTAGCCTCCGTTTCTCGGGCAATATTTTTTTTTTTTAAATGTGAATATATTACACTATATTTGTTTATTTTAGGCAACACACTATCGTGACAGGTAAGCCCACGGTCTTCCTATGCAACTTTTTGTAATTAAGATTGTAACTCAATCTGGACTGCAGTCCTCTCGGCATATATTTGAACTAAGTGAAGTTTATACATTGACCCGTAATTAGTGACCCGTAATTAGTGCACAATCGCGTTCCCAACATTAAAAATTTAAATTTTTTTTTTTTTAAAAAAAAGAGAGACCGAGTAAGATAGTGAAATACTCCCAACACGGTCACCTACCCCCACAAAGTAGGGGTCATATAGGGCCCAGTTATCTGAACGAGATCCTACTGCAGATGACGTGGAGGGCGCGAGATTTACACAGGTCTCGCAGATTTTTTATTTATTTTATAAATATACGATGTGTAGCGGACCAACCGCAACGTGTAATAAGTATAATATAATGTGTACTAATAAACTCTTTTTTTTTTTATATATTTATGACTACTGGTATATTTTATCATCCTTTTACAAATATATCTTGTCATATTATGCATCTTATTATTATTTTTACAAAAATAAAAAATTAAAAAAAAAAATTGTACAAGACTCGTGGAGATCTCACACCTACTACGTCGGTCCGTTAGGGTCCCGTCCACTACTTTTTCCGGGGTCATATATGCGAGCACCACCCGGTTGTGACGAAGGGCAGCATAAGACCCGACTCACGTCAGATAAAAAAAAAAAGAAAGAAAGATATTGGGGTATATAAATGTGGCTGCTGCAGAGGCCACACACACACACACACACACACACCTTGATAGGCTACAGACTCTGATAGACTGTGTTTTTTTTTTAAGCAGAGAGCAAGTACTTTGTGTGTGGATTGGAGTAGGGAGGAGGTGGGGGAGACAAGGGGTAAGGATGGCATTTTCCAACTCTTTAGGCTTAAAACGATGCTTGCGACAAGAATTCATTTTCAACTAATGAGAACTCACGAATATTGCTATAGAAAATTATGAACTGGTAGTGGTACCATATTGGACAGAAAACGTCCCAACAGAGCTTTGAGTCGTAGGTCTTTTTAAATAAGCAACTTCTCTGATAGAGTGGCTACGGTAACTTACAACCAAGTTCAGCCAAATTAAATCAAGGGGCAATTGCAATAAGGAACACAATGCTTCTTGCGTCACCATGATCCTTCGTATCCTCAAATTCCAATAACTTTGGACAGCAGACACCATAGAAACTACGTATCTATATGAATGGTCGAAGAAGAAAAATTCAGTTGGACAATATCGTGACAGTAGTTAATAGCAGGGAATACATAATCTTCACTCCCAGAAATGTCAGATACTCCGGGAATCCTCATTGTTCTAAAGCAGCTGAGTGGCGTTGAGAGGTAGACAACAAACATTATATTTTCGTGAGGTAACACAGACAAGGAGATGATGCTAAAAGAAATAACACTTACAATAGACAAATGATTGTGACTTCAATCTGATATGATTGCATACCAGTGAGCTTTGTTAACTTTTCCCAGCAACTGTACCTCTAATATGATCATCATTTGAATCATGAACATGAATAGTTTATCATTGTTGATGACAACAGTCTCATAAATGGGCCAAAAAAAAAAAAAAAAAAAAAGAACTGCATATGAGACTTTAGTCTAACGGTTAAATCTGTGGTACTGGATCGAAGAAATCTTAGCTTGTATCACCTTCTACTCGTCAAGGAAAAAAAGAAGAAGAAAAAGTGCTGCAATTTTTTTTTTCCTTTTTTGGTAAATAAGAAAATAAATTGCTTCCATTTTCAACTGTTGAATTGTTGTGGTCCTCCTCAGATTTACTGGGCACGAAGAATGAACTGAACCAGATAACCCGGCTATTGCTGTAAAATATTCATTAAAATACGATCAACTATTCTATTTTAATGCACCAATTAGTACTTCCACTGGCAACAAGATATTCAACATGAAAATGCTTCTTTTGTTATGTTCTCGGTTTCTGATGTTTGCATGTCAATTTATTCATTTTCAGGAACTTTTGGATTGATCCCCTTGAGCCACATTCAAAGCTTATAAAAGATTTTAAAAATCAATATACTTTCAAGCGCAAGTTACTGCCTGCGTGCAACACAAGATAGAAAAAAGCACTTTAACTTTATTAGGCAATGGAGAAAAGTCTTGTCAGGCTAAAGTTTGAGTGGCCACTTAAAGTTGCCTGTCAAGTTCATTTTCTTGCTTTTCACTGAAAAGCTTAGAAAAAAAATAAAGGAAGTGGAAAGAACAAAAGAAAAGGGCTACTCAGAAGCTAAAGATAGCTTGAATTAAAAACTCGAGAAAGAAAGAAGGATGAAAAGCGATTGAGAGAGACAGAGAAAACGATCAACTCATAGAAACACAGGCACAAGTATTATAGACGATAACATGCTTTGACTACAGTTCTTTTCTGTGTGTTCTAAGATAGAGAATTTAGGTAGCACTTAACTAGCTAGCAGCCCCTTGTACATGCCATTGTCATCAATTCCCATGACCCAGATCTTTGGTAACACTCATACTCAACCATGATCTTTGGTAACAATATTGTAGATGCCTTGCACATGATTCTCTGTTTTTAGATGACGCGAAATTCTTTCAAGTAAAATTCCGTTTACTTCATGAAATGCATTCAGAGGATTTGAACTTGAGTTTGTGCGCATAAGCACACAATATTAAATTCATCTTTTATCACTAGGCTAACCACTACGAGTCTCTTAGATGTATTGTATTATCGTTGTCCATAATGGGGCAGTATGAACCGAGGCGGTATCAAAGAAAAGGAAAAATTACTCGGAAGAGTGTATTGGGAGCTCTCGAGATTATCCTTTCACTAAATAATTGCAGCTATGGGACGTCTCAAACCTTCGCCTAAATCGTGCAGCAGCCTGTTTGATATTGATATTTATGAATTTATTCAGAAAACCTACTAAAATATGCACTTCTCATCCCATCCAGGGTCCATTGGGGTAGCAAAATTAATTAAATAGTCAAATAGGAAAAAGTTAAAGGTTCTAGAGATGGATAAATCCAAACTTAAATGGCATCTAAATGAGGTTTATTCCGCATTAATGTTGTCGCAAAAGGACAAGGTTGATGGTCCTATTTCACCATCCAAATCCAATCATTGGAGAAAATGTTGCGAACCCACTTCTTTGCGTATTCCAAGCTCCTTAACATTACTTTCCTTCTTGCTTAAAATAAATAAATAGATATATATTAATATGGCCTTTCAATCCTTCGTAAGCAATTTCCATTCATGTTGGCCCATGGGTTGTATCCTTGCTTGTCTGCTTACGTTTCTTAGTATATAATTTTCCTCGTATAAATTTGACATCTAGGACATATATAGAGAAAAGCGAGGGCTTCGCCATCGAGGGGCAGCTTAGAATAGTGTGACACATGAGTCCTGGTGCATATTTTTATTCCAACCATTGGCATAATTTTCATCAACACTGTAGTAAAGCTGGCAGGCCTACCCCATAGATGTCGGTTAAACTTCGATCAACCCAAAACAGTGGGTGCTTTTTGGATAAGCGAATTAATCTCATGGGTTTTTGGTAATTTCTTGGTAACAAGAAGAACCGATATCATACAATTGGGGGCCAAGTCAAAGAACAAGGGAACAAGAAATCCCTTGTTCATTTACCCTTTTTAGTTCCTTTACTTTGGTGGGTGTCAATTCATCAACTCGTTTATGTAAATTCTGCCTTGCTAATTTGACTAGTTATTATTTCGTTCAATCCATCTCTAGGGAAGATTTGCTGTTATATCTTCCTTGCCAAAGGTGGAGTTCACATATAAGTAGCTTAGCGAGAGAATTGGAGCTCAAACCCTCAAGTCTTCCCTTAAAAAAAAAAAAAAAAAAAGATAAATCCACTCATAACAT
The DNA here is from genome assembly GCA_019804595.1 of Bruguiera parviflora. Classification (NCBI taxonomy): domain Eukaryota; kingdom Viridiplantae; phylum Streptophyta; class Magnoliopsida; order Malpighiales; family Rhizophoraceae; genus Bruguiera; species Bruguiera parviflora. Next base: position 5,659,327 of record CM034046.1, read on the forward strand.
GAGCGAGAAAATTAAGACTAAATTTATATATGGTTTTTTTTTTTGAATTAATAATCTCGTTGATTATTCACTTTCCCCTTATAAATAAGAGAGAGAGATGCCATTCACATAAAAGAACAAATTGATAGACTAAATTTATACATGATTTTTTCAAATTAAAAATCTAATCAATCATGAATGCATCTAATGAAATTTATCTATAAATTTTGTTTGTTGTCAACATCTCACTGGGTCTAAATAAGTTACCGTGTGAGATTCAAATACAAATTACATATTAAAGTCCAACAAAAGTAAATTATTTTGTGCAAACGATTACGAGTTTGAATGAGCGAAAGAGCCTATTAGACCAGATAGCCATATTATGCCGTTATTTGATAATATTAACAAGTCGCATGTCGCTATTTGAATCGAAAAAAATATATACACCCCTCGTAAATATATGTGACTGGTGTAATTATCGACTGCAAAAGAAGCCAATTCAATAAGCCAAATGTCAAGGATTAAAATATCTATGCCGGAAAGGTGTGTGTGTGTGGGGGGGGGGGAGTACTCCAATCAAGCTTTCACCTGATGGGAAATTTTGGAGAGGTTGTCCTTAACAACCCAAACTAGTCTGTTTGTCCGAGAAAAATTAAGGAAGTTTTTAAAAATGAGTGCGAAAAAGAAGTTTGCTTGCTAGTTTACACTGTTTTGCCTTTTTTTGGGGGGGGGCGAAAAAAATGAGTATTTGGCTGCTTAATCACGAATTGATGTTGGTAAAGAGGAAATGGAAACTAGCTTCCTTTTTTTTTCTTTTCTTTTTTTTTCTTTTTGGTGCATCGCAATTAAAGTTAAAGTCCATTTTTACGTAAAAAGCGGAGAGAGGTGGATCTTGAACATCCAACCTCTTATTAAGAGGTATTCAACTAGGCTAAATGGAAACCAGTATCTTTGCCACAAAAAGAGAGCTACTTCATTCTTTTAATGTCTCAGAAATAAAATTGTGAACGAGACTAATCAAATGCAATATGATACACACAGTCCCCCTTTTTCTTGAAAATTAGAAAGAGAAAAATGAGAAACACAATTAAAAAAAAAAAAATGCAAAGTCGGTTCATCTGACAACAATAATTAGCGAAAAACACTAAATTAGGTGGTTGTCCACGGTTCAACTTCTGGGACTACCACTACGACGAGTCTGCATAACGTCTTGTTTGGGCCACCTACCCGTATTGCGGCTTAAATTCAAGTAGTTTAAGGGCTAACAAGTTCGCGTGGTGAAAATTCCAATTAAACTTTGTTAATTAATAGAATCGGAAGATTAAAAAAAAAAAAAAAGATTATATTAACTTTTTCCAATTAAATTTACGACTAGAACCTTGCTGTTATTATAACCCATCTTTTGTGCGCAAAGTGTTCTTTTCGCGCACGGGTATGAATTGCACAGGAATGTTAAAGAGATCCACATGACATGTTCGACGACACAGAGAGAGAGAGAGAGAGAGAGAGACGGGTGCATCATCTCTGTGACAACGATGGTTCCTTCGTAACTGTTGTGTTTTTATGCGCTAGTCTAGTACCAACCGGGCATTTTGGTTGGCTTGTGCTGTGCGCCAGTACGCCATTCCATGCAGCCTTCGATGGCGAATAAATCCACCCGAAAAGCTCTCGCAGTGCGGATGGCTCTGCGGAGAACAGATGAAATGAAAACTGCCAAATCGTTGAAATTTTCATTCTTTCTCATCATCGTCATCGTCTTCATCGTCATCGTCCACATTTCCAACACCAGTCACGATCATTTCACAGTTGTCGGCACGATGACTTGGTAGTCTTTTACGAGTTTATTGCACTTTAAAAATCGGTAGCAGGTATCGGATAAACAAGGGCGACACGTACGAGAACATATTCCAGGTGATCCACCACCAGATGGAGCAAGAAGAGTACGGTTTTTCTCCACGATCAAATTTACCTTTTGAGTAACACAGAATCATTCTTCGTGATAAAATATACTAATTAAACATCACGAAATTATGCGGACTGATAAGATTATTATTATTATTATTATTATTATTTTCTTTTTCAGTACTATTTTGATATTTATCCCTCCATACTTATTCACATCAAAATTATCACAAATTTGAGAAAAATCGATACATTTATCGAGAAGAATATGACAAATTCTTAAATAAATAAAGAGAAAACAAAAAGAATGGACGAAATGGAAGACAAGTTTACGTACCCCTAATTAATTTTTAATTGAATTGGTGGACCGATGGAGCCGTCCAGAGTTCGTAACAACTCCTCACAACCACAGGCAGTCCTGCTTGAAAAGCGGAGACCCTTGTTGCTTCGTAAAACAGGGTCGTGGCAATACATTGCAACCCTCCTCTTAAAACACCATCAAAGCATTGGAATCGATTGGTTAAATAAGAAATGAAAGAAGAATCCATGAAATTTTAATAAATTTAATTTATTTTTACGGTCCTCTGGATGGAATTGGAGCCCATCAAGAGAGATTGGAATGTGAAATCCTAGTGTACAGAGTTAATAGCACAATTTCAAGCCCGATGAATGATCCATGTTGAATAAGAGTGCCTAATTGTCTATAACCACCGGGAGGTAAGAATACCAACTTAGATATTGGCTGCAATCTCACTCGCACACATACACACGGACACAGAAAACCAAAAAGTGCTACGAAAACTTTAAAAACGACCTGGAGGCGGCTGCAGCAGCTGGCGCCAAAGATTGGTGAGCGCAATTCTGGAAAGGGACAACTGTTCTGTCCTGGGAGTTGAGGCAATTCCAAGGCATTGGCATGACAAGCAACAACAATGTTATTGTCTTTGCTGGTGCTGCCGTTAGAAGGAGCATCCAAATGTACAATGGAAACTCTCACAAAAAGAGCCCAATCCATGCTGGACTTTTGACACTTGACCAAATATGACACTGGAGAACGATACTAGGACATACCTCCAATCATTGGCATATGTTGAAGTGTTGCAAGCTTGTCAGTGTTTAACTACTCTCTGCAACAAATCCCTTATCAAAATCCTGTACGGTGGGCTACTTGAATATCTATATGCAAGTGCATGAATGCCCGTATGCACAATGGTGCATGACATAACCGACTGGGAAGCGGAAGACCAGAGGCAGCAACAAGAAGAGTTAGGGACCAATGTAAAGGATATTATGATGGGACTGATTTCAGAGAATTGTAATGCTTAATCCCAAAAGAAGCTAACATGACTGCCTCCAAAGCCAACTGAAGCTTTCATCCCTCTGCATGACCATCTTCCCTGTATGGCTCGAGGAACCCTATGAACTGAAACAAAACAATAACAGTAAGGGTTCCATTCTTGGGCAGCAATCACAGGAACAAGTGAATCAGGCTTAAATGCTCAGATGACAAGATAATAGATACTCAGGCAGCAATCACGCAAGACATCACAATTCCTTTGGTTAAAGTTCTCCGTCCAGAATGAAAAGACTAGTGCATAAACTTCCTTAAATGAACTTTTTTCTACTCTGTCCAAACGTTTGATTTTCAACAGCATATGCCATCCATCAATTGGAGAAACTGCATAATAACATTCATATAAAAAGTAAACACCTTCATTTTTTTTGGCACATTATAAATTTGAGAGCTTTTGAATTTTATCATACTTCTCAACCAGTAGTAAGCAGCATTATAGTGTCTCTACAGACACATTTGGCACCAGTGAGTGCCCTTCAGCAATTTGGATTTAACACTTCAAGGCATGCATTATGGCATCAAGCCATATATTATCCAAAGAAGAAATGGCACCTTGATTGAGCAGAAAAATTTATAATCAAATAGCAGCAAGCCTCGGTCAGGGAAAAAAATCATCTATAAATGTTTTCAGTTTCCACCTACAATATCCATCCTAAAGAGAAAACATAAAAAAGCACACCTAGACAGTGAAACGGACCTTAGTACCATCCTCAGACCACCGTGCCCCATATCCATCAGCCACCCTTATCTCAAAGACAACTCCATGCTGTGGAACGATATGCATATTTGACCAGCAACAAGACCCCATAAGCTGACCAATCACATCCATTGCAAGCCTATTTTTATTATCATCTTGCAAAATACATGTAAGAACCCGATAAGAAACTTTTCATCACATATAAAATCTTATAGAGATATGAATTCACACTTTTTCCTTGTGTGTCATAAATGAAACCTTATAATACCCAAAAAGTAACCCCCACTAGGAATTGTGTATTTGGTCATTTTAAAATCAGGAAATAAATAAACCAAATCAAAATTGCATTAAAAAAATAAAAATAAAAATAAATAATGTTATACTTGGGTTAAGGAACAGAATTAAATCTACAGAGACGTATCAAGCCAACGTAATTGAACATTATAAAATTGCCTTTGTTTTCTCACCAAGCCCATTTTCCACTTTTACTTTCATCTATTTAGTCCTTGGTGTATTCATAATTGAGATTTTGCTGCTGCTATGAAAAATATTGAGTGAAAAATAAGCCTTTGTGGGTCCATTTTTGACGTGGACTTGCAGCCTCTGTGACTGAAGCAGCTCAATGTCTGATTTGCAGCCTAATATCTACCTAAAACAATACAAATTTTGCAAATATTGAATATCAACAAACAAATTGAATTGGGTGAGGTGCCTTAGAGAGATGCTTGCTTCTAGTGCCTTAGAAGATAAGTTTCACTAAAATTAAGTATCAGTGAATAACAGCATAAATAAGATGCAGCATCAATAAGATGTTGCATAACCAATAACTGTAGTGTCTCCGAAGAAAAGAGACAGGAAATAAGGAACAAGTACAAAAATCAGTGGGCATACTTGCATAGACACTCACCATTCCCACAGAGAATACCCCAATATTTATTGCCACTTCTTTCAGTATGCTTTGCCAAGGCCCTTGCTCCATTAGTTAGGCTGCTACCTTTGATCACCAGCTAAGTGAATAAACAGTTCATATTCATGGAGGCAAAGAAATTTGACAACATTAAGCTTGTAAAGTTCTAAGAAGCTTGCAGAAATACATCAGTGAATTCATTAGGATATATGATTTCCTTCAAGATTTTGACCCAAAGAGAGGAAAGGAATAGAACGAAAATACTGGGGGCACCACCAGTTAGTGTGTAGAATACAATCCCACATGCTACAGAATTATCTGTCTATAAATAGGAATTTCCAAAGAATGTAAGGTTATACGGTGAAACAAGAGAAACAAAAATGCTAGTTAATGCATTTAGAGCTAAGGGGGCAAAGTATATCTTCTCTTTCCTACCAAAACAACACTCTCATGCTTTTCCATGGATATATAGCTTTTCAATCAATGCCGAGACAGCTAACATTAGCACTAAACAATCAAGCCAATTATAGTTATGATCTGATGTATTTTCCAATTAAAGCTCAGGAAAACATAAGGAATGGGTAAAAAAAAGATATATGTTGTTCCTCAACAGAGGAAAAGACATTAATCTTACATTTGGCTTATATGGCGACATGAAGGATGAAAAAAGCATCGATCTTGGTGGAGGAAGGGTTTTACAAACTGTGCCAGTAGTATGTGCAAGACCCAGTAGATGTTGAATTCCACAATAGTTCAGTTCCTAGATCAAAAAGACAATTTTTAGGAGTACATAGCAGTCATACATTTTTTCTCTTTTTCAGGAATAAACATGTCTAGAATGTTGCACAAGGCAGCAATAGAGTATCAAAATGCCAAAAAGTTATGGAAGCCATCCTTGCACATGAAAATTAAAAGAGGGGAGGAATGGGATGAAGTTAACAAACATCCAAAATTTCGAACTTGCAGTATAAGCACAGATAAAAAAGTAACATTTTTCAGCTGAACAAGAAAACCAGTCCTGGTCTTTGTTATTATCAATTTTGCAACTTCAAGTGTCCCATAAAGTTTCATTAAACAACAAAAAGATTCAAGGTTTCCAATACAGTGGCAAGGAGTACACAAATCCAAACTTGGTGATCGACTTAACTAAGCTTCAGCCGTAGATACTATGCCTGTGTTCCATTCTATTTACTGACAGACTATTTGTAGTTGTTAAACATGGATCTTGGCTTGATCTACATAATAAATGAACATTTCATGTTTGTGTTAAACCTATACAAGTGTTTTTTTAACAATGGATGCCAGACTACATCCTCATGCAATCAAACATATGAATCAAAGAAGTTCAGTAGGCACTCACAGACAGCAAGCTAGCCAAAGATAGGTATGGCTGAGCAACTGGTTTACAGACACTGATTGCAATCACACCATTTGATGTTTCCATTTCTTCAGTGTAAAACTTCCGATAAATCTTCACACCTGATTTTGCCATAAACCCATAACTACCAATTGACCTTAACAGTTCAAAATGAAATTACGAATAATAACATTTTGAACAGATGTTCTTTTCGTAGAGCAAGGCATAAAATTGAAAAATAGAAAGATCTAGAAAACCTTCCAAACCATTGAGAATACCAATCCGACTAAATAGACAGATTATATTGCAAGTATGCTAGGATAGCGACAGTTTTCTTTGCAATGAAGCACAGACACTTCTAAAAGGATGTGTCTTTGTCAGATATGATACTTGTCAAACATGTATTGGATATGCCAAAACACATCTCACAAAAAATTTTAAAATAAAATTTGGACATGTGTCAAACCCTTAATCAGTGTATCAAACACATACCATATACATAAAACTATTTTCAGAATTCTTAAAAGCCACATATATAATAACTTATTTTTTCTATGAACATACTAACAAACAATCTATCAGTAAAAAAAACCAAAAAATAATTATCTTTTATTCTAATAATTATATTAAATATTGTAATTTATAATTTGTTAAATATTATATTATATGTACATACAACATATACTTTTAGAGTTCTTAACAAAATACTAATCACAATATAAAATAATATAATTAATTTTCTAAATTATAAGTTGATAAAAACTACATTCGTTAAAATATTTAAATTTCAAATCTCTCTCTCTCTCTCTCCCTCACACACACACACACACTCACACAGTACTCATGCCCTAATTTCTAAGCGTTGATGTGTTCTCATGTCCATGTGGTGTGGTGTCTGTGTCCCTGTGCTCTTGTCCATGCATCATAATTCCTTTGTGTACATAACCATAAAGTAAAACACAAGTCAATTAAAACATTACAAGCCTATTCACATGCTATACATATGACATGGTTGCAGCTGCACATGAACAATGGTTAAGACTCGATCCATGGAGTGCACTTAGAAAGTTAGCTCATAGTTTGTTAGATCTTAAAGCTCTTCTTTTGGGCAAAAATCTCCACATAACAGAAACAAGTAAAAGCTCCTGGGACTTTAATTAAATACAACATCATAACCCAGACAACATGCATCATGTGATAGAGAACACAGGCACTTAATGTCATGAATCTGTTTCTCTCAACCAAAAATATCAGTTGCAAAATATGCCAGAGAAATGACTCAAAGCACAAAACTACTACCTTCTTCAATATTTTCAACCCCAGGAAGAACTTTTGCAAGACCCTCTACTTCCAACATATTGGAAAATGAAGTATATGGGAGAACATCCTGCACATTAATTAAGTTGCAGAGCTCTAAATGGCTGCACAAAGCTCCTCAAGAATAAATAACAAATAAATTGATATCTCATCACCTTGACTTCAAGTACCAGACTTTTGTTAAATAGAATCATTACTCCTGGCGTAATTCTAAGACAAAGAAAACCATTTAATATCATGAGTAATTAAGTATAGTAAATAATCATCAAATTATACATGAAAGCCAGAGGCCAGGCATAAATAACTCTGAGAGAGGTAAAGAAGGAATATATGGCCAAACAAACCTTTGACAAATAACCCTAAGAACTTGTTATCAAAATTGGAGGCAATGTTCTTGTTCTAAAGGCACCAATAAACAGTTATCACTGACTGACATGTGCTCCTACAACTTGAAGAAACCCAATGCCCCTGAAGTCTGCCACCAATTCTATCATGCTAGTGCCTTGGCCATTAGCCAAAATAAGGATTCAAGTTGTATCACAACCCAAAATCACTTATTTTATAAAGGACAATGAGTGGAGAAGGATGCAGCTAGTACTTTTGAACCAATGAAGCACAGCTTGCAATCTTACCCAGTTGGTTCACAGAACTCAGAAATTTCACATTCACACTATACAAAATACATGTCAAGATATTCTTACTGCCTATTCTATTTGGTCAGACCACAGCAATTTAACCAAGCAACAGCCCCAGTTTTCATGTATGTGCAATACATTCTTTTTATATTTAATTTTACTTGTCAACTTGCATAAGTGCAAGGCATTGGCCATTCCAATATAGAGTACCCTTCTTACCCCATGGAAGAGAACTAAAAACCAAAGTAAGAAAACTTAAATCACAGAGCAAAAAGCCAAGTCATCTATAAACAAAAACCTATATAAGTTATACCGATTGTACTTGCCACCAGCACATCTTCCTTCAATTGTTTTCATTCCATCTACATATCATACAAGATCACTAAAGCATAAGTCTTCGACTGCATAATCTATAATAAAACAAAGATTGAAAATGAAAAATGCTTTACTTTAACATAAATGGGGGAAAAAAAAGAGTCACAAAAGCAAATAGGAAACAGATAATACCTTTTAGAAGTGAGAAGAAGGGCTCCTGAACATGAAGTTCAAAAGGTGCAGCGCTCAAAATCTGGTAAATGTAGATGACAAAAACATATAAAATTATCAAAAGCACAATAAAGAAGCATTATAGTTTAAAAAAATAAATAAATCATAGTACCAAATTACAAATTTTTTGTTTCTTTGGATGATATCACAACTAACAAGAAGTACTTGCATTTACTAGTTCAGAACCCTTTTGTTGAATTATGTTGTTCCATTTTTCCTCTCTCTCCTTCAAGGAAACATCGTCATTGAGGAATGCTATCTTATCATACGTCCTGCACGATGCTCCAGATATTATAGATTGGTAAAGAGCTGAAGCAAGGCACTTGAATAAGGGATATTGGCGAACTCCTTTGAAAGAATCTGCAGCATTGGCATAAAAAGTGGTAAATCTTCCTCGAGTTAAACATGGTTCCATAGGCTTAAATTAAAGAAAGCAGTCCTAATACAAGTAAGGAAATGCTCTTTCATTTGACACGGACAACATAAATTCACAACTTAAGTAAAAATTTCAGATCCAGTGGCATATCCAAGCAATAAATCTCAAAAATTGACACTAATCCGAATAAAGATATAATGAATATGTAGAAATTCCTCCGTATGGTTGGCCATAAGATGCCATAAATTAAACAGAAAAAAAAAAAAACTAAAGTTCCAATCTTTTGACTGTATAAAGCCAGTTCTGGTAAATGCAAGAAAAAGATTCGGTTTCTTGGTTCTTGAGCATATCGAACTCACAAAGGTATATATATATATATATATATATATATATTTATTTATTTTTTATTTTTTTTTTCTCAGGAAACAAACGGAAAGCGAGTTGGGGAGACCGACGGGAGATTTATTAGTTACCTCGGCCGGAGGTAGTCGGGGTGGCAAGAAGAGAAACGGAGTCGTTTTGGTCGAGTTCAAGAAGATTGGAGCAGAAGTCCTTGGAGAGTCCTAAATCGAATTCTAGGGTTTCGTTGACGTGAGAGTTCAGTGTGAATTCTAGTATTTCTTCCATGCTTTCCCTCAATCGCTCCATCTCTCTCTCTCTCTCTCTCTCTCTCTCTCTCTCGCTCTTGCCTTCCCTTCTGAACGTTTCTCTTTTGCTTTCTCATAATCTTTTGGCAATTTTTCTTTTGTGTGTGTGTGTGTGTTTTTTTTAATTTTCTTTTCCTATTAAGGGTAACTCATTATAAATTTTTAAAGAATCAAATGGCCACAAGAGAAGAAAACCCATTTTCTGGTAATATAGAAAAATAAATCTTAGAGATTTTTTTTCATATTTTATTAAAATATTTTGTAAAGATAGAGAATTATTTGTGTTGATTTTATCCCACCCCTCCAAGTTCCCATTTAAGAAAAATTTAACTAAGTTAATAAACCTTTCATTCAAAAATTCAAATTTAAGTCATTCAAAAAAAAAAAATAATAATAAATAAATAAATATATATATATATATATATATATATATATATATATTACTTTAATAAGTAAGGAATTAAATTCTTACTTTTAAATTTTAAAATTTTAATTTTTTAAAAAATAAAATTTATAACAATGAAGAGCCTCACAAAATAGGAGGGGGGGGGGAAAGTTTATTTATAACACCCTTAATGGAAGGAATATGGTGGAACAGTGGGAACCTGCAAATGCTGCAATATGGAATTGTTGGGTGCTCTCCTAGACCGACAACGTCGGCTACTTACGAGAATTCTTCTTTTTCCTCTTCGTTTACTAGGATTAGTTGATTTGAGTTGAGTTCCAGAAGCAAGCATTTCGTTACATGAATTGAATAAATTAAAAATTTAATGCTTTTATTTTTAAAGTCTTAAGTTATAATTTTGAGAAAAATTAGTTTATTATGTAACTAAATTTAGGATCCAATGCCGTCTCTTGATGAACCTTAAAATAATAATAATAATAATAATAATAATAATAATAATAATGATGATGGTATCCAGTTGTGTTCACGAAAGATGCTGCATGCCCCGTGATACGATGTTTTCAATGCCTCTGCAACGCACTGCCAGGAGAAATGTTTTGTATAAACAGAGTTATATACTGGTAACATGGTGAAAAGCCTGCGTAAAAGTGGTGGAGGTGAATTACGAGACTTACAGAGAGGATTCTGGCCAAAGGAACGTATGGCTTAGCAGCCAATTTTGCAAATACAGATACCAAGCACACCATTGGACTTCTCCTTCTCCTCTTGTGTTAAACTTTCTGTACGCCTTAACACCATTGCAATTGCGAATAGCTTGTCCTGATACTTTACCGATGCACTTTACGATTACACTTAACACCCATTTGAATATAATTCTGAGAATGACCGTGGAAAAGAAGTTGCCGTATCATCAAACTGGCCGGATTCATTGCTTAAGAAGACGTCTCCTGAACAAACTAGCAAGATACTTTGTGAGTGTTTTTATAAATTCTTTCCTTTTTCTTTCTTAATCGAGTTTGAATGACTATAAAAAGCTTCAAGTACTAAGCACAAGAGTTGTTGAAAGTCGAGCCAAAAAAGAGAGAGAGAGAGAGAGAAAAAAGAAAGAAAAACTCTTCTTTGAAAACCCCATTCGTGAGTTAATTTTGGTTTTGTGAAGGCAGGACCAATCTTTCGTCCTCCCCAAGGTGAAGTACAAATATCAACATCCAATGTAAAGATGCAGTTCGAAATGAACTTCTACGTTTCAGGTTGATGTAGTAATTGAATGCAGCAGAAATGATCACCTATCTGACCCTGGAAAGCTTGGGGGGAACTAATTGAGAGGAAATATACAGACAGTTCCAAATTCCTGAGACCAGATTTGTGGTCGTCAAAAACTAAGAGGACCAAAGAACATGAAAAGATCAAGTGAAGTTCATGCTTCGTTTATAAAAGGAAAATCAGCAAGTAGAGCGGATCTAGCTTTCCTGAAAAAACTGGAAGGCTCCGTTAAGATTTGAATTACTTCAATGGAAAACAACAAACTAAATATTTCAGTTGTTTGTCTTCCACACTTATTATAGGACCTTGTGTTGTACGGGCATATTTGACAACACCGATGAGTGGTTATTTCCTAATTCTGAGGCATTTGTCTTCTGCACCCGTGCTTCAACGAAATACAAGGTAATACAGAATAATTGCATCATCCTCTAGCATATGCATGGCTTGTTACCTTCACCAGTTGTTTTAACTTCAGGAAGGACTTTGGCAAGGCCCTCTGTTTCCAACATCTCAGCAAATGAACCATAACGATGAACAGCCTGCAAACGAAGAAATTACAAGGAAACCAAGTCTTTGCAAAGACAAAGCATACGTCAGATGGAACTGCTCTCGCCTGAACTTGGAGTACAAGACATTTATAAAAGAGAATGAATGCTCCAGGCCCAATTCTGAGACCCAAACAAGTTGCAAAATTAGAAATGGATTAGCAAGATGGACCAACAGAAAGATAATAAATATGTGTTTGTCTTTGACAAAGGTATAATATCCAAATGTTGGGAAGAGGCGATTCAAATGCACTGAACTTCCTAACATAAATTAATCTAATAAGAAATCAACACCAGACATGCAAAAAATATATACCAAACAAGAGCACAAAGCATCTGCTATATGTAAATGAATGGACCTGATAAGGCAGTGGTAATAAGTTTACTGAATTTAAAATCTGACAAGATTCAACGATCGCATTCTCAGTAGTAAGAATTGAGCTTATCAGTTTTCAATCTGAAGATGGCGTTGCACAAAAACTAGCTCTACCAAAAAAAAAAAACAGCCATACATTCAACAGCTCAGTTCCTTCATTTAGATCCAATTCAGGCCACTCTCCTCTCTCTCTTTAGGTCCATTCTCTTCACAGAATGACACCGCTGGGCTAGACGTATCGTGTAATGCTCCAGAGGTTATCCAGTCCAACAGGGTCAATGCTAGCCGCTTGTACAAAGGACGTGAAGCAGTTTGTCCAATTAAACATGCAATGGCTCAGTTCATAAAGAACAAAATTTTCTACATATATATATATATAAGTATATATAAGTATAAATTACCCTGTGGGGACTTCCATCTTGCCCAAAAGATGGAGACTTTAAAACGAAAAATACATAACGAGCGACAAAGAATTAAGTATTTGCTATATTAGGACTAGGAGATGAAACACAGTTTCTACATACTATCGGAAAAAAAAAAAAGAAGGAAAAAAGAAAAAAAAAAGAGTTTTGAGGAGTGGGTACCAGTCGCAGTGTTGCGGAGTCGTTTGAGAACGGGATATTATAGCATCTCCCAAAGGTCAACATGGCAAACGGTCAAAGTCAAAGTAAGCCTTCCTTTCTTTTCCTGTATCCTTTTTTGGTTGGTGATGTTGATTGGCCGCAAGTACGACAGAAGTCAATATAATTAACTTGAAACGGCGCCGTCATGGCCAGAAAGTCCGCGCTAAGGACCTTTCTCGGTAATGCAAGAGCACAGACATCGGAGGCAACTTAACAACGTTAAGATTTAAAGAATTGTTAGAACCGAATATAATCACGAGATTCGGATATTATCAAATTAAAAAGAAAATATTCAGTAAAAATGGTAGGATAGCACTTTTTTCAATGCGTCAACGTGATATAATTTAACAAAAAAATTGATAATTTTTAATATATATATATATATATATATGTATATATATTATTTAATAAATTGTATATCACACGTTACGAGATTTAATAATAAAATTTACATTAAAAATTAATTTGATTTATTTAATATTTTTTATTCGGTGTGCGCAATTTTTGTATGCATCAATATTTTTTCAAACGTGAAAACTGAAACACCAGAAAAGTAAATGCGCTCGAATGAGAAATATTATTTGGACTATTGCTCTCACGTGTATTTGTTTCATTCCACGACGGGGTTGGTCCCCCATATTTGGATATACAACAGATAAAATAAAAAAATGGAAAACTCTGAGATTCCTCCTACATTCCAGTTGAAGTGTTTGAAACAAATAAATAATCAAATCCATGTCTTCTCCCCCAATTCTACCTTCCAAGAATGATGATCTCTATATTCTTCTTCAATCCTGCCATCTTTTTTGTGTATAGCTAACTGTACAAAATCTTGTACCTTGCATTGAATTGTTGATCTTGTAAAGTCTTCCCATTCTTTTTCCTGTCCTGGATTCTTGAATGTTTGGAAGCCAGCTTGTGGCTTTGTCTTTCTGTGCTAATACTATAGTATTTGTCTGAGGAAAGTGGGGCTATTCACTTGGTTGAACTATGCTCTTTGGCTATCTTTGCCTACTTCAGCTTGTCCAGATTCCATTTCATCAGCTGCAGTCGAATGGGGTTTCACAGATCCATCTAGAGAATGATGTTCTTGCTCATAATAAGCCTGGATTATCCATATCAGAACCAGAAACCCCATGATTAATGACAAGCACACCAGTGATGCCCATGCCATGTGAACGTACTTCTTCAACGGCTTGCAGTGCTTCGAAAGGATCTCAGAAAATGCATCATTCACTAATCGACAATCCACCAGGCTTTCCAGTCCAGGATAGGCGTTTAGCAGCTTCTGTATCGAAGTCGTGTAGACCTCCAGAGTCGTAGACACGTTAGTGGATATGAACTGTCCGTCATTACATGTTCCGTTTGGATTAGAACAAGTCAACGCCTGCAGTATCTTCATATAGAAAAGAAAAAATCAAAAGGAGTTATTAACACAATTTGGTGAAATAATAATGGCGGTATAGAAGATGCCAATATAAATTTATTTTCTATCTTCCCTCGGAATACCTGTGGGATATCCCCTATTTGGATACTATTACTTGGGCAATCATCCGGCTGAAATTTGTAGTCTGGTGGCCCTGAAAAGGGATTGCAGATGTATTCACTGTTTGTAGTGGATGAGCCTTGCAGAGAAGATAAATTTGCATTCACCTGTAGTTTTTCCAGCGAAGGAATAATATTACACCAAGTCCACAATTATGTAATGAATGAGGGGCAACAGGACATTGGAATTAACAGAAGTGGGGATAAAAAGGATTTTCCAGTAATATCTTGTTAGAAAGTTAAATGGTCTTTGCAAATACCAGAATTTCGGTTTCTGAAAGAGATTACATGAAGAAGATGTGCTTCTACATCTAAAAATGAAATGGCTGAGGCTTTAACTTCCACCAATGTCAGGAAGAAACATATCAATGTTTAAAATCAACGGTACCTGGTTAACAAGATTATAGATTCCTGCACTGACATCAGATAAAGTTGTTTTTGCTGACAGCAATTCGTCACAAGGAAGGATAGAACTCAAGCTGTTGTTGTCGGGATTTTGTTGGAAGTTTTCAAATGCTGTACATGTATCGCCAGAGAAACTGAAAAGATAGGGCTTTCTCAGTCCAATTATTATCCAGACCCTTTAAGTGCATGCTGTTGTTTATATTAAAACGCATGCTTGAAACCATCATGGAAAAAGAAAGGCGTACTTATGTAAGAAGAAATACACCCCAAAGAGCAACCAGCATAAAGCAGTCAGGAACCAACAAAGTGATATTAGCCTGAAACAGGAAAAAGATAGTATAGCATTTGTTATATGATAAGTGTACTCGAAACTCGATCGTTTCTGTCAAAGAAATTTCAGTTAGGCTAATATAGAGTAGTTTAATTTACTTACAAGTGAAGTGCCCGTCTTAACCTCAGCTTTCCAGAGACTGCGTTAAATTTGAAGCCAGGTTATGGTCACGGTGATAAAAAATGGCCAAAAATGTATGCATTTGCATGAGAATAGGACTAGAATACAGAGAATTTTATACATTTCAGGCTAAAGATTTCTGCTTTAAGAAAAGTTCTAGTCAGCTGAGGAGTTATGGGGTTCCATGCTTGATGTTAGCCTGGTTCAAAAACCTTCGTTTATCAAAGTATGAAACAAATTGATATTTTATTCTGTCGAGAACAGGACCCCCTTGGAAATGTACCTGAAAGAGCAATTACTGCGGCCAGATTCAAGGATATAGTCACTGTGGTTATGATGTACCTGCAAGCATTTAACATTCCTATCCTTGAGAAAAGACTGAGCAGAAAGAAACAATTTACCGATACATGACTGTGAGACAGAAGAATTTACACTATCTTGAGACCCTTGTTGATCTTGCGCCTGTTCTTTCTAGCCTGTCTTTGTAAATCAGCAGCTTCAACATCTAGTCTTTTTGATGTTGAAGTAAGGAAGCGAGAAGCTTGACGGATTCTCCCACTGGACACGCCTAAATTGTCACTGATACTTTCACTGCTTGTTCCTAGATTATCTCTTATTTCTTTCATAACCCCTGTTACATTATATATGGTTTGTGATGCATCATCTGCCGTGTCAATGATAATGTCCAGAATGACTTTTGCTCGTGAATGGAATCTTGAATTCCCTCCGAGAACTACCCCCGATGCGACTCTGCGCACAGCTTCAATTTTGTTAGAGTCAAGAGGAGGCTTAGCAAAACTTACGTTTGTGCATTTAGGATTTCAAATTGGCACAACATAACATACACTGCCAGGATTGTGAACAATGTAGCCAAGAGTATGGGCCAGTGGTAGCACTGCCTATGGTAAGGCGATCTTTTCTTGAGCTTCCCATTCCTTCTCTTCTTACACCAAAACTTTGTGCCTAGCAGGAAGCTTCCATATGCTATTCCACCAAGAAGCCAGAGGACACCAATGGCGTAACCTGAAACTCCTGTAAACGCAGTTGACTGCAAAAAACGAAACAAGAAACGCATTTTTCACTTTTGGAGAAAGAAATGTAGTGGGGTTCCATTGACACTAAAATTTCTGGAAACATTCTACGAATCAGATTTGACAATGAATGCCCACTATAATAAAGCACTGTGTAACTGTACGTGATGACATTTCTTTGTCATCATTTCCCTTTCTTTCCAAGTTTCAAGTCCTCGGAAGTGTAAAGGTTGCCTATAGTTTTGTAAAAGCAGTCATATTTTGAAAACTTATTTGAGCATATGAAAAAGCATTCTATAGAGTAGTTTTGGCATGCATATTTTTAAACAACTTCATCTTTCACAATTCAATACCCGTTTCAACTTCTCTCTCTCGTTTTTTTTTTTTGTCTTGGTTTCATTTATGATGCTTGCCGATGGATTATTGTGGGATCACAATTGACACTGAAATTTTCATGAGTTAGTACCTCTGAATGACCCTGATGTGTGTGCATGAGGGGCAGTTGCTGAGATTGACATTAGCAATAATGTGATAGCATTCGAAACCTTGTTTTGGATCATGATTTATGCTAGCGATTGTACTGGATAATGCAGTCATGCAATCTAATGTATATTTATTGTAGTTACTCGGAGATGATTGCAATTAAAATTCTTCTTTCTTTTGGGGGGTCTGAGGAGAGAGAGAGAGAGTTACACTCCAATAGTGCTTGCTAGTGATATCATAGCCTCCCCTGTACTTCTTAAAATGATCGAGGGGGTCCACTCTCACGGTGTCATCCGGCTGTCTCGGCGTAGATTGGGAGGCATTGTCCAGCTGGAGCAGATTTCTACCTGAAACCCAAGTAAAAAGCTGAACATTTATGAGCTTTTAAGGCCAATAATTTAGGATATTCCTTTTTTCTTTTTTCTCAAGTTAAACCAATTAATTGGGGATATATAATACAGAGAGCGTACTGACGAACAAATGATGCAGTTATTTAGTTGCTACTTCCTTCCTCTAAACTTTTCCGTATCACCCCATAGTTCTGTATGGGTAAAGATATTCCGAGTCCTGGGTTTTTTTCTCCCACTAACAAGACCTTCTTTGATGGGCCTTATTACACGAACAGGGGCTGGTGGGCGTAACAAAATTTAAACTGTTGATTCTAAATATAAAAATTAATCATAATAATTATTAATTATAATTAATTATTTAAATTTTATTCTGTGAGAATCGTCTATTAATATCATATTCACGTAACATGTTCGTTAACAATAATAATTTCTTGCCATACTAACGGTCAATGGTCTCATTCGTTAAATCACATAATTGGCACATGCTTAATCCAGACTTACACTCGCACAGGCTTATATATATATATATATATATATATATAAAAGGACCATTTCTCACGTGACAAACTGGGGCAGAATGTGTTAGCCTCTATGATTCCGAGATAGAGGGTCTAGCCAATTGACCAAAAAAATAGGATATTGAAGGGTCATAGAACATATTCTTACCCGGTCCGAAATTATTGCAGGAGGTGGCTTGTCCTGGAATGCAATTTGTGCACGATAGGCCCACCAAGAAAATAAAGGGCAAAACCAGTCTCGTGGAATGTATGGACCCCATCTCCCATAACCTGTCAAACAAGCAGAACGAAACTTTGTCTTGAAATGCTCATGTTGACGTGCAAATTGACCAAATCCTGAGTTGTGTTGTTTTCTAACTACCCGCGCCAATGCCAAGGGTGCGTTCTGATACAAATTTGCAAAAAGCAGGATCTAATCCATCACACATGTTAATTAAACTTCAAACTAAAACCCCTAATACTTGAACATGAACTTAATAACGAAGCGAGGGAAATTGAGAGAGGGAGAGCTTTCTAGTTTGCAGGAATTGGTCGGCTAAAAGGAAGCCGCAGATAAACGAACCTCCAAAAAGCGAAAAGAAAGAGGGAACCTGATGACTTAAATGTGAATGGAGAAGGGATATGTAATGATGTATTAAGGTTTAGCCAAGAAAGGTTGATCTTAATTGCTAAGACTGTCATTGAAATGAAGAGAGAGAGAAAAGATGAACAAGCAAGAAAGCATAAATCTTTAATCGATCAATTAACTCACCAGAACTTAGAAACAGCTTCTTTTTAAAAGCTTCAACAGCTTACTCCCTGTCTCTAATCCGTTTCTTTTCTTTAATGATACGCAATCAGCAAAGCCTTTCAGTATTTCCAATCAGGGGTGCTCAAATTTCTCTGAAAGCACCCTTACAAAAAAAAAAAAGAAAAAGAACCTTTGACACAAGCCTCAAAACCTCAGCTTGCTTCAACTTGAATGAGCAAAAACCCAGTTTAAAAAGATCAAAACGTATCCAAATTCTAGACTCCCACCCAATGGTTGCTTCATAGAAATATATACATTTCTTTTATAAAGTCCAAGAATTTAAGATATCTAGAAGCTGAGACTCTTCAAATCAGGAGTGTTTTGATTTCTCGGAGGTCCTTAAATGAAAAAACACCCCCAGTCAAGAAACTTGAACAAAAACACCTCCAGTCTTTCAAACCCCTCATGCCAAAGTCCATTTAGTACGTTCAAGACAAACAAATTTAAGCCTGCTACAAAAACACAAACTTTTTCGGTTTTAACAATAATATCAACGCATACCGACTACCACTAGTTCAATTTTCGTGAGGACCAACAAAACCGTGTCAAATACATCCTTGCACATTTGTCAATTGAAAGTGACAGATAGAGATAGAGAGAATTTGATCTTTCGACTTAACCCACCTCTCAAATTCCACCAAATCCCCAAGCTCTATTTCTTTCATATATTATATGTACGTTACATACGCATATGTACACATACGTATCCCTAGTTTGTGTACGTATATTGTGCAAGTCATGTTATGTCGAGAATATTACGAATTTTTTACTGACAGATATTATTTTTATGCTGGTTTTTATCCAACTCGTGAATAGAATCTTAGCACAAAAAATGGCGCATTCTAAAAGTTATATGTTGTGTCATTGTAATAATCTTTTTTATACAAAAAAAATCAGTGTTTCTGATGTTATTTTTGGTGATGGTGTTGGTCCTCAAGCGTATTTTGGTATGAAATGACATCTATGATTCTAACCAAAAGCCATCTTCCTTGGCAAGATAAAGTCAAAAACCAAACCAAACTCTGTCCGGTCAAGTTTAACGACCTTTTGATCCTGACTAAAGTCGCCGTCGTCCTTCATGCATTTGTCCATCTATGGATCCTTTTCTTTATGCATTGTGTGAGCCTAACTAATGCTTACAAAAGCACATAAATAATGTCGGCTTCCCTTCTCGAAACAGAAAGGAACAAAAAATTTTAAAAAATAATATATATATATATATATATATATTTCTTTTAAGCAAAAGCCAAAGGCAAAGTTTGACGTGGGTTGCCCTCCTTTTAACTTTCCTTCTGTCTTGAAGGGGGCCAAGACAAAGAAATACAAATGAAAAGTATGATTCCGCCGTTTCATTAGTTAAAGAATTCATTGCATGGTAACTGGGTGTATTTATCTGCCCCTAAGGGGGCTACCTAGACGAGTATGGTTTTGGTGCATGCCTCAAATGTCATCTTTGTTGCTCTTATATTTAATGTGCGGTGCATTCTTGAGTCCCACTCAATAATTTAAATTTAAATTAAATAAATAATTTTTTATCATATAATATTAAAATTTTAATGATTAAAAGTTATTCTAAGTATCATAGTTTTACGGAATCCTAACAGTTATTGCGTACAGAGCAAATTAAACAACAATTAGTGTTACCCGGCACATAGTAAAGAAGTTACTGCCCATTTGGAAATAGGTTCGAGTTCGCAAGAAATGAGAGAATATGATCTCGTTGATTCTTTTAATTAATCATTGGTAGTCCAACTATTATTGAACCACTTAGTTGTTTTTTTTTTTTTTTTTTTGAGATTCATCTGTCATTTATGCGAATAGATTAAAAATTGGAATGGTAACTTTTTCTTTGGTCTCCCATCGCCTACTAATTTGACCAACTCAGATCACAAAGGGTAACTCCCCCACCTAAATTCACAGATTCACATGCTAATAAAGAACATTAAATTATTGTATTCAAGTAAGAGAGTCTTAATCCTTGTGAAGCTGAGGTTACATAATTTCTCGAAGGGAACCCAACTAGTTTCGTACAAATCAGACCTTTTTACACTAAGTGAATGAAACATTTTATTTATTTATCTGAAATTACCATAAGATGATTCCGACTCATCAAAATTAGTCCCCCCGGCTTAATTCTTCTCGGATTTTATGGAAATAAATAAAAGCAGCTATTTGAATTACAAAGCTCTAGACGGAAAATTATTTACCAATGAATTTAGCAAAATTAGTTGGTTTTACTTGTAACTTGCTCTGCAAAATCATTCGGCTTTTACGATTGACTTGTCTCCTTTGGGTCGTGAATGGGACATCCCTTAATCCTTTCTTCTTCCTTTTTTTTTTTTTTTGTTCTAGACAAAGTTGGCAAGGTACTGTTTGAGGGAGTTGAAAAGGCAAAGAAATACATTAGCGCTAAGCCACGCAATGCTTACCAATTTGCCACGTTTTAGAATTCCCAATTTGTCATCTTTAATGAGTTGCTTGTCAAAATTTGCCACTATTTTTCAGTATAATATGCATAAATTGTCATTGATGACACAGCCACCAATAAAAAAAGAAATTCCACTAAATAATCAAACAAAAATACCGAGGTGGATAAACAGGAAGCAGTCTGTAGCCCTCCCTACCATGTGTAGAAAATGCTAAAGTTGATATCTCTAGACCCAAAAATGCCAAAGCAACTCAAACATAACACCTGAATATAAACATAGATTAGATA
The DNA here is from genome assembly GCA_019804595.1 of Bruguiera parviflora. Lineage (NCBI taxonomy): Eukaryota > Viridiplantae > Streptophyta > Magnoliopsida > Malpighiales > Rhizophoraceae > Bruguiera > Bruguiera parviflora. The sequence continues at coordinate 5,680,546 of CM034046.1, forward strand.
GATAAAGCACAGTATTAAAAATTAATGCACTAAAAATATCAAGTGATCTAATTCACATCTAAGCGATAAACTTTGGTAACTTTGATCATGGGTTTTCCTCTCTCTCTCTCTCTCTCTCTCTCTCTCTCTCTCTCCCCTTTTCTTTTAAATTAAAAAAACAAAGCGCATTTTCTCGTCTTTGTCCACGATATTAGTTGATGGACGTGAAGGAAAATCGAGGGTAAAATAGTTATTTACCAACTCAGCTCAAGTAAATATAATTAATTTGTACACCATGTATAAAATATTTTATACCATATCAATTTAGTATCAAATATCTTATTCATAATATAAAAATTAACTATATTCACTTAAATTCATTACTGTTCAATCAAACTGTATTTTCCTTATGGTGTGGTCCTTTTGATGGGCACCGGTCAAGCAACGTCACCGCCCTGTATGCTGCCTGCATTTCATTTATTCAAATGAAACGGCTCTGCACGTTGCTCTCGTGGACATTTGATGAGCCATGTTGGTGAACGTACCGCGTCAGGCAAGAATTTCTTACATTGACGGACACATAACCCGAAGCTCACGAGTTCATCAATGGTCATAACAAAACTCAACCATAATGTCAAAACACGCCCTTAGCGTATATATATATATATAATGCCACAATTGCACACTCTTGTAAATTGATCAATATGTACGTGCATGCACATGTGAGTGAATTGGAATATGCAAATCGACCCATGAAATAGAGATGTGCTTTACGTGCACATAAAAGTTTTGGAAGTACCCCATAGAACTTTTATCCCTCTTTTGTGACATATGTATATATCCACGCATAACCAATGAATGGTTGAACCATTTTTTCATATCCAACTTCTTCCAGACTAAATGTTTATTGAAAATATAAAAATAACTGGGCCGGGCTGAAAAACAAAAGGAACCCCATTTAACAGTTTTGACAATTTCTAAAACCCGGTAGGAGCTCGGTCAGTGTTATTCAGTAGATTGGAATCCATTAGCACGATGGATAGAAAACTTGGTTGAATATTTATGTATTCAATCTTTCCCAACTCAGATCTGTTCTTAGTCCACAGAAATTATGATTCTGCTGTCATGGCAGGACAATCATCATCTTTGGGAGTGGGGAAGGAAGGGGGGCTTCTGTACAACAAAAGAAACCCTCACCTGGGAGGCAATGTTGCATGTAAAAGAGCTTCCTATGCACAAGATGCTTTGGAGTCTGACAGAGGATCAAATGTAAAAGGTTGTTGTATGTCCACCGTCATGAACAGAATTACCTGGCCTAGACTCATCAAGAGAAGTAAGTTCAGAAAATTCATCCAAATGAAGAGTGTAACAATAAGATAAACCCTTTATTGCCTACTATCTCCGACAGATTCAAGAAACTTTCGGTATTGCAAATTACTAAATTTGCAGTTGAGTCTCATCTAGAAATCTAACATTTGCCTAGCTAGGCCGGGCAATATTTTTGAGAAACGACCAGGAGGGTGGGGGCGGGATCCTAATCATTTATTGGGGAGGTTTTGCGGGGGGGAAACGATGGCAGCCAGCTCTTCGTTCAACTTCTCCGGGAGTGGTGGCATCTGCTTCATTAGTTCTGGCACGTCATTCATACTGCAAACAAAAGATACCGTCAAATGTTGAGTTCCTCCGTGGGCAAAATTAACCCAAGATTCGATTTGTCATAACGATAACTGATCATCCAGTTAAAACAAATCTCAATAGGATTATGGTTCGTAGGAGGAAAGATAAAAGTAATAACCTTAGCAAGAAAATGATTTGTCAGGACTGAAAACCTACGTCAGGAGGATTGGTGAGGAAAAGAGAAGCTACATATCCAACACTTACTAGAAACTGCCTGCTTAATAAAACTGCTATATAAAGAAAAGCTTAAAATAAATCAAAGCTGATGCAGAGATGACTGTCTACGATGCACCGACCACCAGTATAATTGTATAATGAAATATATAAAACACTATTTTGAACATACTCATTCATGATCTTGAAAAGGTTGTCACGAGTTTGGCAGAAAAGACTGATGTTATCCTGCAACTGAAAAGAAAAAGAACAAGAGTCTCAGTCTGATCGCAACAACTGAAGTTCCCTTCTAGAATAGTGTTCAAACAGCAGCAAATGCCAGTCACTTCTGTGCAACAACTGCAATATGAGGTTTCTAATTGTAATCCAAGGTTGGGTACTAGAGATATGAAACAAGAAGTCGTAGAAAAGGACAGCTAGATCTGTAAAACTTTTTTTCTGTCTGCTTTCTATAAAGGAATGGAAGTATTAAATTGGGGTGGAGAAAATAAAAGAATTGGGCCCACCAAAGAGCTAATGTGCAAATATCGTGCAACAAGATCAGTATAATCTCCTGAACCATGTAGACAGAATAACTCAGTTAACATTGATAGTATCATTTCATCAAGTTAGCTGTTGTTGAATAGGCATACCACATCGACTTACATCAAGACTTCCCATAGCCATAAACTATTAGTGATTCACCTCATAAAACAAAAGAGCCAAAAGGAGAAAAAAAAAAAAGGGAGATTTTTCCCAAGGACCTAATCAAACTCAACCAGAACACCCTCTGTTTACAGAAAGTCCAAGTTGAATGGTGAAATGTCTTATATTAAAGAATTCCTTAGATTGGTCATTAGACACTTGCATAAGTTCAAACAGTATTTGTGATTGAAAGATACATTCAAACACACACAATTGCCCACAAAGAAAGAGAGACAGAGAGCAATGATGCATCTGTACCATTTTAAGTTGCACCAGATTATGCAAATTGCACTTCATGAAGTACTACATTCTAAAGAAACACACAAAAGATATATTTTGTATTTCAGAGAATACAGTTGATATGAGCCACAATATTAATGGTGTCATGGGCCAGATATTTGAATTTTGAGTGCATTAACACTTGACAGAGATCATTCAAAACAAGGTGAATGTGAAATATTGTGACCAGGATAAAATTAATACCTTCATGGTTGCAAAATTTGCGGAAATTTGATTCAAGGCTTGAGCATTTTGCTCAAGAAGCTTGCCTGCAACTCCACCAATCGCTGCAACAGAAAATGCAGCTTTTAAAGAAAAAATGCAATACAAACTGCATGGCAACTTATCACAACGCATATTTTATTTAATAGAAGGCCTGTTTCAGAGCAAAAGGTCCATTTTTAACAATGTGTTTAGGTTCTATCCAAAAAGAAAAGGAGAGAAAAAAAAAAAGTGCATAGATTGCAAAAGGATGATCAAATCACTAGGAACTGGTCCATTGAAAAGAGACAGTTGGTGATTGCTAGGATTGCAGATGCACAAGCACATTCATGGAAACGAAAAAGGCTCAGTTACATTCTTATGTACCTTGTGCTCTGAATTGAATTGTGATACATCCAGTAAAGGCCATTTGACAGAGGTTACTAACAGGGACCTCAGTATCTAAGTAGTTATTTTCAATCAACAATCCAATTAAACACATGTTTCTATTCATCAAGACAAATGAGCACTGTTTAAGGCTTCAGCGAGTGAAATTTGACATATATTCAGAGATGATTCAAAATAAGTCATGATACTTAAAAAAATTAAATGCAGAAATCTACTGATATATTTAATCCCATTCATCAGCTCAACAAAAGCCAAGTTTAAGAATGCAGAGTTCACATCCTAGCCAACAACCAAAAGTTTAGTAACCCTTCTAATTGGCAACATTAAGTTGTTTGAAAAGATGGGCTGTTACTTTCAAATATAAATTAATACAAAACAACTGCAAACTAATACAAAATGATGGAGATCTAAGAATGGAAAGTAGTCTTCGCTTTATAATGGCACAAGCTTGTTTTTTTATTTGTTATTGCAGGTTCTTAAAAAAAAAAAAGGCCACGAGTAGCATATGACCATCTGATATGGTTAGACAGTCTAGACTTGTCAACAATACCAGTTATGGAGGGCTGCGGTTTGAGTATTATGGTGGCCCTATCATAAATGATGCTTTACAGGTTTCATAGAGTAGACTAATATCATTTTCAGACTTAGACAAGTTTATCTGACCAGAGGTATAGATATAGTCTTTCTTTGCCATTTTTGTCCCATTTTCCTGTATTGTTTGTTTGGTTAATCTCCTGTGCCCTACACCCCTAAAAAATCCAGATCTAATGCAAATGCAGGCCAATGAATGCCTAGGAGATCCGGGACAAACATATGCCTAAAAAATCAATGTATGTTGTGATTATGCCTCCAACAGTACAACTTTTCCAGATACACAATTATTATAATTACAGTGTTGAGATACTAATTCAGAAATAAACCAAAAATTTTATAGAATAGAAAAAGATGAAATTGGGGACCACCAACCACAAGAAATATTATTCGAAATCTAGCAAATTGAAAGAAAATCATGGAACATCTCTATCTGCTAAAACTATCTGAACAAACACAAAGATGTTATCAAGAAGCCAGAACCTCACCTTTGAATGTTATGCCATCATCATGGTCAGTAGATATCATTGCAGTTGCATATGAAGGAACATTGGGCCTGGCCATGTAATGTGAGGACTTTGCTGAAGGATCGGTAATTCTTTCCTGGGAAACAGAAGTAGAAAGAAATCACTAATCTTCTAGCAACTACAGCAAGCAAACTTGAAACTTAAATGGTCAATTCTTTCTATGCATTACATTTTTTGAGTAACATACAATGCTATGTTAATCCATGTCACAAAAGGTTATTCTGCGAGACCGCTGACTGCTGCTGCTTTGGCAATGACAGGTGTCACCAAATTAAAAGTACAGTTATGCAAGGAGTAGGCATCATGGTTTTTCCAGTGTAAATTTCAGTTACTTTTTAAAGAAAGGAAAAACTTAAAAAGTATACAGCAAAAATACCAACGCAAGGACCAAAAATGCGAAAAATGTCAATCAAAAGAACATTTAGGATCTCCACAGCAGGTTTTCTGCAGATGAAGATTCAGAATAATTCAAAAACTAATGCATATATTGCACTTTTTTCTGCATGCCATATTGGATTACTATATTAGTCCTATAATTATTGGATCATGTCACTTCATATGAATAAAAATGACCCACAACTGAATTCTCAAGTCTGACACATTGCATGCCTTGTGCCATGGGCTCAGCAGTATATTAGCCTCTCAGTAGTGAGTTTTGCACTTAGACAATACACAGAAAATGAAGCATAAACTAATCCATCCAGACAGCCTTTTCAAACTAAAACAGCATAAGTTTCAAATGAAGAATAATAATAACCATTGCACAAGAAACACAAAAATTAATGAACTCACAAAAGATCTATGATATGAGAAAATAAGCAAAACAATGTAATACAGACTGAATCTTATTATTACAATATTTCCATCAACTTTACCAAAAAAATATCGAACTTGCGGAAACCTATGATATAGCCATATAAGCAAAACATTGCAATAAATGCTGAATCTTAAAATCATAACATTTCTATCCACTTCATTAAAGGAAATCATGGTCCACAAATAACCATGCCTCTATACCCAATTCAATCTCATGTTTACTGGAAACCAACTAAAATTATAAATAATGATAGCAACTTTACCTTTTTATCTTTGCTTTTTCTCACTAAATTATCTTCCTTCCTTCTCTTGCTATTTTCCTTTTTCTGGTGAAAGAAATAGATCAGTCAGTATATTTAAATGACAACAGTAGAAATAAAGATAAATACAGCGATGATCAGCACACAGAACTATCTCATAGAATAACTCTGAAAGGAATGGTGTAAGTGGAGCCATATTAATATCTCACAACAGCACCATTTGGAAACCATGGGTGAACAGTTCAGGTAGGTATTGACAGGTTTCCGCAATATATTTTCCAAAGTCTAGATGATAATCATTTCCATAGGAGCTAAGAAGTTCTGAAGCAGCTAGATATGGCAACATCCAAAACTTACAGTCATCCATCTGCAGCGCAGTGCAATGTCTCGAACTGTCTTATTCTGCAGCTCCATAGCTATCTTAGCATAGCGAATTATGCTTGATTCCATGGTATATCTGCAGGGAAAAGGAACATTACATGAATCAATCATGAGTTAGTATTGGTGGCTGGAAATATATGCCATGCCAATGACTGATTCAGCATGAAAGAGACTGACTTAGGCAATAAAAACTGATGAAGATAGTGACTGCAGACTGCTTGTACGATTACTTGTTAGGGTTTCCAAAAAAAATTATTCCCAGTTATATGGATAAATTTTAAAAATATTTGGTTAAAAGTTCATCGTAGAAAAGCACTTATTTGAAAAAATGATGAACACAACTTTTTAGGCCAAACTCATTACAAAAAATACAAAACAATTATGATAGAACACAGACTACTTCACTTGACCCCATATTCATCCATCGAAAAGCAAATCAAATTCAATAATTCCTTTCTCATACATTCACCTGTAGTTTATGCACATCACAGTGTCCTTTCCAAGTGCCCAAAATGCATGGAAGGAGATCATTTTTGATAGTGAAGTTATATCCATTTTATTTAGTATCAAACACGATATCTGCATAGGTTTTTGCAGGTTACGAATATTATCAACTACTTTTGACAATGTTTCTTATTATTTAAGCAAGATAGTCAACTCCAAACAACTTAGTACTTGAGAAGAAAGGAGACAACCTTGAATTAAAATCTAAATAATAGACTAGAGATAACCAATCCAATCAGAATTTCCAGAGAGATTCCATTCTATCAGAACCAATCAAAAACTGTAATAATCAAAGGACCATCAAGTAATTAAACAAAAACACAAGTTGACCTAAAGAAAGAGAACAAAGTCCCCAACAAAAAGACAGGACTCAACAACTAAAAAAAAAAAAAAATCTAAAATCCCAATTCAACGGAGGCAACAAGCAGCTTCAAATTCAACAATGTTTCGAAGTTCCCCGGCAATTCAAAGAACCCAATTGAGCAAAAGTGACAAGGACCGCAAATACTGGTCAGGAAAACCAAGAAAAAAACTCACTTAGCTAATCCTTCATCAAGAATGGCCTGCTCCTCGGCGCTCCAATCCGTTGAGATTCCCGGGTTGTGCTTCAACGCCTTACCCGAACTCTCTGTCCCGTTACCAGGATTGGGTCCATTATTGGTGTCTTGGTGATGGGTCCCAGATGGGTTTGCCATTAGAAACGAAAGATTCAATCTTTCTCGAAAACTTCAGCCGCAAAACTCTCTCTAAGTATGCCCAAGTTCACAGATTCTAGGTTGGATTCACGCCAATTTGGGAAGTTCCCGCCAGAAAACGAGAAGAACCCAGACGGAGAAACAGCCTGAATTGTATTTTCTTTAAATAATTTTATAGAATTGGCAAAGACGTGGAGCAGGAGGAGAAGAAGGGCTTCTATCAAAGACTGTCACTTCCCTTAAAAAACACAAAACAGACATCTGAACCAGTAGCTGTATCTATCTATCTGTACATGGTGGGGTTGGTGAGACTGAAGGGAGCTCCATAAAAACGACATGGGAATGTCTTTCAGCGATAGAGAGAGAGAGTGCGCGCGCGCGCGGTGATGTACTGAAATAAAGAGGCGATTTTGATTGTGATTGTTTCCGTTTTTCGATGGAAGTGTTCGGAGGGCTGGAAGCATAAATGTCTTGTTTGTTCTGATCGGCTTCCAATTTGTCTTTCCCTTTTCTTTTTTTTTTCTTAAATTTAAAATCCAATTTGGTAGGATCAGAGTCTTTTTTTTTTTTTTTGGTTTTATGTTCCATCTTACCCTGTCTTTATAATATTCAAACTTAAAAAACATTTACTTTGAAAATTTAAACTTCTAAATATAGCGATGTTCTCACCAATTTGTGAATTTTTTCTTCCGGATGGAGTTATTATTATGCGCAAAATGTATATATAAAAAAAAATTATTGCTCTAACAATCGAGATTTACTTGAAATGCATCCATTCTTAAAGGTGTCAACGGCTCTATATGCCCAAATAAAAAATAGCCAAGATATTGGTATAAGTATTAAATGTATAATAATTACAATTTAATTACAGATATTACGTCACTCTGTTACTAATTGATAAGCTTGACCTACCTAAAATAAGGTTCTCTTTTAGCTGGAGACTATATTTTCCAAAGCAAAAAGCTATGCAGACAGGGAGAGAGATGTGATTAACGCGACAGTGTGGATCTTGTGCAAGTTGTACGTTTTTTTTTTTTTTAAGTATATAAATATATGATGTGTAATAAAATTATTAAAAAATATTAGATATTTATTTGTATAAATTATTTTAATTATATATACATCAAGTATATTTATAAAAAAAAAAAAAAAAAAAAACTTGTAACCTGTGTGAGTGAGTTCTACATACCGCGTCAATTATTATTTCAAAGGTCTCATTCATGGGAACCGTCCATGCACTGGGACCTTTTTCGAAATAAGAATTTTCGACGAAAGGCTTCCCCATCATTCTAAAGGCATAAAATAATAAGATCGTAATGCAGTGAGATGCATCCTTTTTATTTCCTGTTTTTTTTTTTTTTTTGTTTTGAGATAATGGTAAGATACTTACTTGAGCTGAACAATTTATTGTTGTGGTCATTTGGAAGCTTTAAATGCTTGTGGGCTTAAAATATTTGTGGGTGGACGCCATTTTTGGTGTATATTTTTAGCAGCCAGACAAACCCTGCTGGTGGACGTAAAAGATGGCAACTTTAACGAACACCTAGCCTGACTGAGACCCACGGCTGGCCAATCCATCAGCCACCAGGCAAACGAGCTTGCTTGGCTGACCAACGTCTTTGCCGATTGTTTTCTACTTGGCCTGAACTGACCTGACCTTCCATTAAGCAGCCAGGCTTACTTTACAGACGTAGCCACTGCCACTTGGGGTAAGGATCCTTCAGGCTTTAACTAAGAGAGAGCGTACATAATATAATAGATAATTAACAGTTTGTGTAAGTGTTATGTTATTGAAACTTAAATGATACTATTGATCGGACGATTAATAACATGGTGCTTGTATATAATAATTGGAATCTTAACAAATTAAGTTTAATGATATTTTGTTTAAAATGAGAGAGAGAGAGAGAGAGAGAGAGAGAAGTTATTCTGCACCTCAGTTAAAAATACTGTTTATACATAAAAGGGAATTGTATATTTCATTGATGTGTTTGAGACTAAAACTTAAAGAGTACTCTTCAAGAGGCAGACCTCATTTGCAAATACACCGCCAATACCAAGATATTATAATTTTAGGGCATTCCATTACGATATGATCATGTTACATAAAGATGACTAGGAGTCCATAACTATGCGCGGTAATCAGGCCACCAAATGAATATTTTATCCCATAAAAACAATCCAACCAACACAACCATACAAATAAGTAAATAGAATATATCAAAAGGACGAGTAGAAAGAAACTGTATGCATTTGATTTTTCAATTTCACCTTAATGTTATGTTTTTGATTGAATAATCTCTTTTCTTTTGTTTTTTTTTTTTTTTTTTTTTTGTTCATTGGTTTCACCTTTTATGTGATTTGCGTATGTTCTGCAGTGTCAACATGTTGTTTTATGACAATGTTGCTACCCTAATCTTTGACCATTCCCATATTTTTTCCATAGGAACCAATATATATATATATATATATATATATATCATCATTCCTAATATCATCATTTCCATAGGTTTTATGTAATTTATAGTGTTGTTTATGTCCTAAAACAATCTCAATAACAACAGTCTTTGAGAGATTAATTATTTGACCGTGCACTCTCTATTGTTTAAAAATATTTTTTTTTATGAAAATTTATAGGGGTATGATGCATCAGTTCTTCTTAATGGTCCAGCTAAATTCTAAATTGGCTAGGGTAGATTAGGATTAAAAGATGTCATATTGACGATATGACAATACCAACAAAACTTTAATTCAAATTTAAAACTTGAATCTAAATTTAACTTGAGTCGGCTAAAATTGTGCCAAAATTAAACCGTACGAAAATTGTGCTTTAACAAATTCTTAGCGTGATGGACAGTTGTCTCCAACTTATTATGGGACAATCACAAACTTTACTTTATTCATATGATGCAGAAGATGGCATTTTTATGACTAATGTGAGGAGCAATTTGTGAAACCAACAGGCATGGACAACATCTCACCCTGTATTCACCAGAAGAAGGGACACGACGTGACATTAAACCCAACTTCGATAGACTGGCCGTCTCCCTCTTTCTCGTGGGAAGCAGCATTGTGTGACGGACGGACGGACTTGGGAGCAATGGGTTGCTCTTTAGTTATAACCCAACTCTCGCATCAATCAAAAACAAAAAAATCTTGAGTTATATGAATGTGATTACTACATATTTATTTTGATATATTATTTTTTAGAGAAAAAATATTATTTTTGTAATAAGTGAGCTGACCTAACTCCGACCCCAGTATTTCTTACCAAGTGCTTCTTCGTGTTGAAGGAGTAAGAAGGGGAGGCCAGTGACAATTGGCTCCCTTCCAATCTAGAGTGAGTCATTATTGTCTCCTCAAAAGACAGCCTATTGAGGTGTGCATTACACTCGTTTATAAGGACCAAGTTCCCCTTTTCTTTGACGATATGAGAGTGAGATGACCGCAACCCGTTATATTCTCCCACACCGAATTCATCGACGTCCTCGTCGATGTTCTTGGACACGCACCGAGTCAGTAAAACCGGGGGTTTTTGGCATTTCGCGCCAAGTCAAGGTCCCACGGCGGGAGGGGTAGATTCTGATACCACTCTGTCACGGGGTCATTACTTTCTTCCCAAAAGATAACCTATTAGGGTGTGCAGTACACCCGTTTATAAGTTCCAAGTCCCCCTTTTTCTTAACGATACGAGAGTGGGATGACCGCAACCCGTTACACTTAGGTGTGCCGGATTTGGCAACACTTCTAAGTGAGGGGAAAAAATACAAAAAGAAAATATTAGGTAAATACCAGTTTATAATACAGAAATATAATCATGATTAACCTATAATTCTGATTACAGTTTGTGGATTTGCGTCAAAATCCGGCGTCCAGATGCTCAAGCCCAAAAGTTATTATTCACACATTATCATTCAATGTGCTGCATCGGAGGTGCACTCACTGGGCAGGACACATCGTCGATACATTGTAGACCGGCTGTACGGTTTCCACAACACAGGCAAGCTAGACCCGAGCATGGACCCAACATTTGTAGCCCAAATGAGGGAGAAATGTCCACCCACGTCAGGGAATGCCAACCAGTCCGACCCACTAGTCTTTCTAGACCAAGAGTCAGGCTCTAGCAACAAGTTCACCAAGTCCCACAAGACCGTTCTGGGTGTTGATCAGCAGCTGCTCTATGGCAACGACACGCTGCAAATCACCCAAGAATTTGCTGATGCTGGTGGGTTTGAAGACTTGCGGCAATCTTTTGATCTGTCACTGAGCCGGATGGGAAACATCAATGTATTGACTATCCCAATAACAATACCTCTTCAGACATAAATTTAACCAAATCATGATGATAAGGGTGGGATTTGTCCGGTAAATGGTACTTGCCATATTGTTAAAAACAAAAAAAAAAAGTTTCAAATTGAGGAAATAACAGTTAAAAATAAAATTAAGACGGAAAAAAATTTAAAAATAAAATTAAGACGGGAAAAATCTGCTTTCCTAGCTATCGGCAAATAATAGAAGAAGAATACGCAGGTTGTATATTTTGTGTTTGTGTTTCTTGTTTTCCTCATCAAGAGGTTATATCCAACAATATTGCACACATATTTCTTTTCCGATAATGCAAATTTGGCACAAAAAAAATGTATTTTTCCATTAAAAATTAGTAAATTTTCTTCCATTTTACAAGCGGCTATCAGAAACTGCTCCCTACCCCTCCCCTCCCACCTCCACCCGCCAAAAATTATAAAAATTATGAACATGCCTACAGAAATGCGGTTTTGTTGGTATAAAAATAATTTATGTCGTAGATGGAGCACCAGAAAAAGAGTAAGTCGATTTTCGTTAACACCATCACAAAACAGACTAACTTATTTTGAGAAATTCGAAATCATTTTGTCCAGGTTTTGCTAACATAACCATCCAAAAAGTAGTGGGGGGTTCTCAAATAAGAGAATCAAGTCGCTGTTCTTACCACCATGTTGCTAAAAACTCGTGGAAAACATTTTGATTCATGGGCATTGTGTTTTAAAGTTCATGAGAAGCATAAAGATATCAATGTAACCACTATCATCCATGTGCCAAGGTAAAAAATTGAAGCAAACATTATATATGTATATATATATATATTGATTATACAAACTTTATCATTCAAATTTTCGCAATATCGAGATACAAAGATAAATATCCCAATAATATATGCCCCAAATGATTTCAGATTGTTTTGATTCAATCCTAAATCATATATAATTTTATAACTTTTACCAGCGGTGTAAATACCATTTTTTATGATTACTCTAACAAATTAATTGGTGACTGACATAGAACTTCCCTGCAATAATGATAGGTGAACAAAATACACTTAAAGGTCAGAAGGCTTTAAGGCTCTTCACGGACTCCGATTCCAGAATTTTGAATTAATGTGTTCAGATTTCAATATAGATTTCGGAAATGCTTTTAGCTCTAATTGGAAGATCATGGAGCGTATGACGTCTAATCGTATTCTCTCTTCGTTGAATCTTCATGTTCTTGATTAGCTATTTTATTTTTTCCTTTGGAAATGAAATAGATGTAAGTAGGCTACCCGCACAACCCATCGCTACTACACACCAGGAACTGGAACAACCCACCCGATTACTCCAGGGTCAAAGTCGATACGGCAGATAAACAATTACAACTGAAGCTGTGGAGGCCTGAAGTCCCCAACTTCACTTGTCAAAAAGAGAAAATCGATTGTTTACGATAAAAATCCCAATAAACAGGTCCAAAAGAAACAAAAAAAAAAAAAAAAAATCAAAATGAGCTTGCAGGAAGACGAACGCTGTCAAATTGAATGGCCGTGTTGAGTTTGGTATACAAAGAGGTCAAAACTGTAGCACACTATCCACTCTAAATGTATGGTAGAAAGTTACTCGAGAAGGTAAACAGAGAGGATTGTATTTAGCTAACCTGGGAAAAGTGTTCATGCAGCCGCCAAATTGGGACAAGATCCACCATAAAGAGAACTTGCTTGGACCTCTCTACTTTTTCTGGCGGTCCAGAACAAAAGAAAGGGAAAAAATGTAAGCAAAAGGACACCAAATTAAAAAATACAAAAAAATCTGCTTCTACCATTTCATGATAATTCTTAAACGAAACTAAATACAGATCAACATAGTCTAACTTCCAGTAAAAGTCCTATAACATTAAATGAAATCCAACAATTGATCCCGAGGACAACTCATAATGCATCCTAGAGCTTCAGGTAAAACTGCTAAAGAACATAATACAAACCATCTAGGATGATAATTTTCTCTTTAGATGAACATCCATATGGGTGAATGTGATGAGGGCCAAAAAGCACAAGCAGTGAACTATGTTAGGACCATGCTTGCGCACCCATAGAAAGCATTGTTCAGATGCTTAATTTATCCCAATATATTCTTCTTAATGGCAATACAAGCCTTTCCACAAAACAAGCCAATTTATAGCATGGCATGATTAAACAATCGAAAATCCACTGCTATCATCCAGATAACATGTGAAGAAACAAATGGACGTTAAACTGCTGGCCCAAAAGACAGACCTAGGCATAGATTGTTAACTTTGTCAGTCCTTTACTCATAACCTAAAAACATTGGTGGAAAGAAACATTTCTTACTTCGTATATCTTGTAGAAGAACGCATCCAGGAGTAAGTTTGACAGACACAACTAGTGTGTGTGAATCAAAAAATTTCCTTGCATTATTAGGCTATATTACTGCAATGAGAATACAAAGCCTTAATGGAATTTAGTTACCTTACAAAGGATTCAGGGACCTAACCACAGCACAAGGCACTGAACCAAGTCTTCAAAAGCAAAAGGACTAATCTTTAAAGAACTCATTCCAAGGGATCCAAACAACCAAACTTTGTTAAGTTGGAGTGAAAATTGGCATCCCTGTTCATAAATACCATCTCAGAGTGCCAGAGATGTGCCTCTTACGGCAATTTTACACAAAAATGGCAATCCTAGTCAACTTTCTGAGCTGCAGGACTCTTGCTTTTGATGAGCTGCCTCAAACAAAAAATCAGAATCAAAAGAATAACCATGAAAGAAAGATTTGCTTGTAGTTGAGCATCATGACCAATATCATTCATTCCCATATGCAGAAAGAAAAAGGAAGAGTAAAAAAATCACTATTCTTACATTTATTGAAGAAAAATATAAACGGGCAACTCACCTTGTAAAAATATTTCTTCCGAAGTTTGATTGCTGTGCGCACGCATCTTTTGACACGAATCTTTAGCAGCTTATCATTAAAAATCTGCATGATTTGAAATTATAACTATCCGAGTGTTAAAGAAAGGCATGAAGCAAAATAACTCTAAATTCTTTCATCACATTATGTTTGAGAAAATTGCAAGCAAAGACACAGCTAGAAATTCTACAGGTTCCAAAACCAAACATCGGATAAGTTCTTTCAATATGCCGAGTACCTGTATATTTAATCATTGCTCATCTTTTGAACTTTTTCCTATTCTTTTGAAGATATTTCTGCAAGAAGGAATAACTAACTGCATTCTCAAACCAGCTACAAGAACCTAGCTCTCACGTATTAATGCAATTTCATACACCACTTCACATGAGTGGAAAAGGGGAAATATGAAAAAAAGGAAAAATCATAGCCACATTCATATCTTCTGGGCAGGTAAAATGCACAGATGATACCAGTCAATGAAAGAAAACATTAGCACACTTAACAGTATGGAATGGTAAGAAAGAACTACTCTGTAATGGACCTGCCTTTATCAAATCATCAATCGAGTGAGCTTCTCTGATGATTTTCTGACGATTCATCATGAGAACTGCTGCTGCACAGAAGACTGGTAATTCATCATCCCCATTCTTGGTCGAAGACACTACAGTGCCTATCTGAATCTGGTCATTTTTGGCCCAGAAATTTGTTGTCAAACCACAAAAGGGACGAGATGACGATGACGACTTCATTCCAGGCTTGTCAGATGTCACATGCACGACATTTCCATTTTTTGTTTTTGACCCATTCTTTGAACTATCACTGCCATTTTCTCTGGTTTCTTCTTTCATTTTCCCTCCTGAATCCATTGGAAGATGCAAAATCAGTGCCTCCAGGCAATTCCCCTCTAAATCATAGGCTGTGGATTCATCAAAATCAGCTGCCCACATCATCTGCGTCAAGCATGATTTCCTATGAGCCAAAGCCATTTGCCATAAGTGTATGCATTTTATTGTGAGTTTGAATGACTATCTGATGGAGCTACAAAAGCGCGTGTGTGCAGGTGTGTATGGAGAAGGCTTAGGAGTTCATTTTGTTTAGATATTATTTTATTTTGCATTATGGTTATTCACTCTTTAGTCCTTATTGTCACTGCCTATAAATAAGGATTTGATTATTTCACAAGACACACTTATGATATTGATATTTAATAATTGGTAATTGATTTGAGCAGCGAGCGTCAATTTTTGTTAAGTTTATAGGCAGATTCCCTGTATGCTCTTTAGATTTCATATTTGTTGTTGTTTACTTTTCTGTCCTACATCATAATCTTGTTATACCCTGATGCTTCTCACCTCTATTCAATTTTAAGAGACCATGCTGGCAAACAGAAGGTCACATACCTCCTTGCACATCAATGAACTCCAGAATCACATTGAAAACGAAAAAAAAAATTAGGCCTTATGTATCAAATTCTATATCACTGCCCAAACAAAAAAATAAAAACAGAGAACAGCACATTAGAGGTGTCCGATCTAGAAGGTACCAGCAATTTCAATTTCAAACCAAGTTTTTTCCACTGCATCTGCTCAACAATATGATTACTTGGAAGAGGTTCTTTACTAATTCATTTATATCAAATTTCATTTAGTCCCACATTTATGTCATTACCGGCAAGTATCACTTTATTAAAGAGAAACCCCACACATATGTGCATTACTTTCCCCTTCCAATATCTTCCTTTTTTGCATTTCCTGATGAAATCAAGAATTGCAAGGAAATTCCACAGGACTGGAAAGAAGTGGGCAGATTGAGTGCAACATAATGGAACTCCAGAACCTGCAACTTGCATTTGCAAAAAATCTAGCCAAAGATTCCAGAAAATGGGTTTCATCTATTTTTCATTCAAGAAAAATGAATTGGAATCCAAAAAATAAAAAACTATACAAACAAAAAAGGAGCAGCAAGGTAGCAGATCAAGGAAATCCACCAGGGAAAAGGCAGACAATCTTGCCTATGCCATAGTAACCATCTACTTATTGCAAAATAGCATTTCACCTATCAGCATGGTCATCCTCAATGGGTTGTTGCACCAAGTTTCTTATTCCAAACAACCCAATCATACAGTGTCAATGCTTTGCTTTGCAGATAATTCAAAATGTAACCAAATCCACAAGGCTGAATCAAATTTATGTATTCAGTGCAAGAAAAGAACTGAAGAACACAAACCTCCCACATTTGAAGGACCTCACCGAAAGACAACTCCCGACGGAAGAGGACCATCAGCATCCGGAAAGCAAAATGAAGACTTTCAGCACCTATACGAGACAGGTGTGTAAACATTTCCCTGTCTGTGAGTTCCAAGATGTGCCATAATGCTTGCAACTGCTTCATCACTCCTGTTGGCCCTTCCATCTGAAAATTTTCACGCTGGAGAGGAGGAAAAGGTGTGAGATAAACAAGAACATAATGATGTCTTACTAAAAATGTCAGAGATGAGTAGTACCATTCTCCTTAGAAGCATTTCAAAGCACCAAAATGCATCGCCATCATCCTCAAAGAGAACAACAAAGGGAGAGAGCAAGTCACTCATTCCTAAAACCAAATAACAAACATGCATATTTTAACATTTTGGCTTTGAATATAAACTCAATCACCAAGGAGTATTTGATCAATCAAAAGAAAAAAGGAATGAGCATATAAATTTTCAGAAGAATGGAGAGACAAAGTGTCCTATAACCTTGACAATAACCAGTGGCAGGATCAACCCAAGCATAGACAGCAAGTATGTCAGACATCCTTGCTAAATTCCTCTTATCCTCATAGAATTCAAGGTGACTATCTGTTCTTACCACATCAACAACTGAAAGCCAAAAAGGTGTTGTCCATGCAGAAGGATAAATGGAAGAATGTTAAATTGGCTAGAATTAAAATGAAAAATCATCACATACATTTACTACCTTTCATCAGCTCACAACTAAAATAACAGGTTACCTATTCGGTGCAATGTCCAAAGCCATTCAGATACCCTATCATCATGAGCAGCCACTCCTTCAGATATTGCACTTGTTTGTGTGAAGGATGTTTGCGGAACATCTGATATTCTCAATCCCTTTGCTATTTCTTTTTCATAACCAACATTAAGGGAACCTAATGCCAGTTCGCTGTTCCCACAATGGACCATTTCAATTTCAGAGCTGTGATATGAAATTCTACTAGAAGGTTCACCATTGGACTCCATAATCAGATCTATATTGTTATTAATTTCAAAACTGTGCATTCTTTCATTATGAAATCTTAATTTCTGTTGGGTAGAACATTCACTTTTATCATGCTCTTCATGATATTTTCCTCTATTGTCAAACAAATCCGTGACAGGCAAAGCAGGAAAATCAAAGTAGCTCTCAGCATCATACTGTGATCCACTAGCTTCTTCTCCTCTTGTTGGCGAACCACTGTTGAATGGGCCAGAAGCAGGAAAAACAAGAGAAGAATCATATGCTGGACTGTCTGTGCTTTCTCTCACACTGTCAATATCGGCTGAATCACTAGAACTCTCCCTTTCACATGCACATGATATATCTCTACAATTATTATTCCAATTGCTGTAACAGTCTAATTTGTTAGTAATATCAGTGGAAACTTGTCTACTGTCAATGCTGGCTTCCCCTGCCCTATTATCCTTGGACAATGTCCGCATATCCATGACTTTGGACCCCACAACATATGCAAGCATGCCAGTTCCTATATTTGAATGCATCATTTGGCATTGCTTAATCAGGTCCTTGTAATGTTCCCTGCATGAAAGGTTCAGTGAGAATATGTGATAGCAAGCTACCAAGAGAATTTTAAAATTTCTAGGGGCATTATGCAAAATAAAACAGGAGGTGATGCTCCAATTACTTAAAAAGGTTTTCTTAATCCATTAAAAAGAGGTTCATTACTGAAAATAACTTCTGAATGCCAAATATTGTACCACAACATGGCAGAACATATTTCTTATCTGCCTGTTCCAGTCAGAAAAGAAAATCACTGATTCAATTTTCTAAAAAAGTATCATGCTCACTAGAATAAATATGAATGCAGCTGTCAACAGATATCTTTCCCATCATCCTCCACTGAAGCTTCTTTGACTATATTGCATAAGTTACTCTCAATGGTAACTCCTTTTAGCACCATCAACAAAGAAAAACCAAAAAAAAAAAATTCCTGATGGTACCATCTCTTTTAAGACTAATTGACAAATATGAAAAGCATAGCAGTGAACTTCAAAGTGATGCTTCTTTTGTGGGCCAAAAAGGCCATTTCTTTACATGATGAACATTAATTGAAAGACAAAGGCAAGAGACATAAAATAGATGGGCAAATTGGAAAAAGATACTACATAAAAGTAGGACACTCTACACTCATATCTTCTTCCAAAAAGTCCTCTTTCAAACTTTTTGATGGCAGGATCCAAATCCCCCTATCCTAGAACCAGGCACCAAATGAGGCACAAATAAGAATTTGGAAGGTTGCCAACACACACCCTGAAATTTCATTTACAGTCTAAAAGAAAGTTAAACCCTGCTCCCACTCACTCAAATTGATTTCTAACTATGGCACAGTTTTAATCCAGAAGGGCCAGAAGGTGACTCCTTAAATGAGGATCTAAATCCACCTCTGTATTGCATAAGACAATAGAATGATCAGACAACAGTAGATAACAGACTGTCAAATCTTCTTCAGCAATAGCACCTGCCTACTGCCCCTGTTGTAGTCCTTTCTTGCTGTTCTACCAAACACCCCCATAGTAAATCACAAATAAGGAAAGAGTTTCTCAGACTCAAAACCTACCAAATTTAAAATGAAAGAGGAGAAAATAATATTAAAGAATAGAAACCACATGAAGCTTATGAACCTCAATCAAGTAATTGAACACTAAAACCAGAAGGATAGCTGCAAGAGCAGGTTCAAGTTAGATCTACAAAATAAGTAGTATATAACCAACTTCATTGTGAAAAATATGGACTTGAAAAATATTAGGAGCAGTCCTGCACTGAACCATGAATAAGGAGTTTTCCTGACAACAAACAATTATTATTCAACACAAAGGAAAATTTAAGCCCTAGGCTTCCTTTTCTTTTTCATTTTTTTTCCAATTAAGGCTCCATGCTTTGACACAAGATGACCCAGCAAAAAACAAAGCACCAAATACTGACTAACACAGAAATGAAAGGGTATTGAGACTTCAAATTTCAACAAAATGAAATTGTACCCAATGACCATCTTTCTGTAGCTTGGTATTCCATCAGGTTTACTGAAACAATCTGGTTCAGAACTATAAACAAGTAAAGGGAAAGACATTGGAATAGAAGCAAAATGAAAAACTCAGACCTCCGGGCTGTCCTCAGCTGCTGACGGTACTCAGCAGTGCTGCTCAGTGCATAGCAACCGAGCAGAAATTCCCAAACCTCTGGCCTGATAGATGGATCTACCCCCTATCATGAAGCAAGTAATATCATCTTAGTAATACAAAAATCAAACACATTTTAGAGGATAATTTTAAAGAAGAGGGGAAGGAAAAGGCCATTTGACCAGAATTGACATTTTCGCCACGCAAATGATTGGTCATTGCAAATGAAGCAAATTCAGAATAACCAAATGCTGTTGTCGCATAGACAAAGATTGAATGCCTCTAGGCAGGATTGACTAACATAACACATGCAGAGCCTTGTCATGGTGCTCAGCCAAAAATGGCAGGCTGTACAGGCCATTTGACCCATGCTTTTAGAGAGGGAAGGAGATCTTAGAAATATCCACAAGAAAAGGAGAATTGAAATTTCTTGATAAACACTTGATTCAAAGCTTGCAGGAATGTCCTTGATAAACATCTGAGTTAAAACTTACAAGCATCTTTCCCTATCCCTCAGTATTTTCTTTTGCTTGTTGTTCCTTTTTTATTTTTTTTTTTGTCCCAATCAAGCTCTAGCTGTCTAAGATATGGCATGCATCAAAAGAAACATGGACTGGTGGCTTACTACTATTAATTCTAAGCTATTTGGGTCATATCTACACTATTATGGACTGGCAATACTAAGCAATATGGGCAAGGCAATACTAAGCAATATGGGCAATAACTACAAAGCAAAATTATGAATCCTCAGACAGGAGAGAGAGAGAGGGAGAGAGAGAGAGAGAGAGGGAATCAAATCTGGATGCACAACATGGCACATGAATCACCAGTAAAAATTCAGGAACTGTAGCCCAGCTGATATGACATACCCCTAAGGCAATCAACTTCAGTGCCTTATGAAAACCAGAAACCTTCCCATCACCATCAAAAGTTGCCTGCCACTTATCTGGCTTAAGCATTCTGCTTACCTGCTCCATTAACAATGTGTAACCTTGTAAGAGAACTTCAAACTTGTAAGCAAACACTAGTTACTGGTGAAATTAAACTTCAAAATTAAAATGAACTAAGAAAATCTAAACTGACCAAACCAACCCATCCATAGATCTCAAAATTCTCAAAACAGGTATTAGGAACAGGAAGAATACATGAAAAGGCAACAAGCACCGTAAATTTCTCCCTATGCTCCATATATCCAGATGCACACTGGTGGGCAGGGGACGGGTTGAAGGTATCATTTGGCTAAAACAATCAATTAGAAGCGACTGTCACAAAATCCCTGCCTAATTTCTTCCCTGGATCCTCCACCTTCCTCTTCTCAGTTTCACACAACACACTTCACTAGATCAGGATCCCTCCTGTTATCTACCAAATACTGTGGCCATCTTTATGTTTCTTTGCATACATGTTTGAAAGAAAGAGATACTGTCATCACGCCAAACTGAACTTAATTATCTTTATTAATTGCTATTGAGAATAACAAAGGCACTTTGGACCTTCACATGATGTTTACAATTTATTGCAGCACTAATTCTATCCATTCTCTTATTTTATTGATCCTAAGACAACAATAGCCATCAGACTATTATAGAGTATGAATTTTTATTAGACTTTTATCCAACTCACCCAGTTTGTGTTGGCTATGGGTTTGATATTGGAAAGTGTTCCTTGGCAGTGAAGAAAAAAGAGAGGGATGGTGGAGATGCCAAAGTGCACCAGGCCTTTAACTCCAATTTCAGAGTCATCAAATTGCTTGACCGCCTTTAAGCAATCACAGTCTTGATCAAGGATACTCGTGGGTATTACAGGTGTTATTATTGTTGACATTATTCTTTTCTGATCTCTGCTTGGGGTTCAACAAGTAAAGTTTTATGTCAAAATCATGATGGGTCATGCGAAAGTAATAATCATAGTCATCATATCTGCATAGGTATCTTTTTTTGAACTCATCCCCTCAGTTCCATAGAAATATTAATTTCATTAAAAAGCTGATTCGGACATGGAAACTAAACAACAGAAACATTAGGATGCAAACTATTACTACAATTCCTGATTGCAGCCTAACAAACTTAATATATAGGAAGTCCATCATCGGCAAAGTAAAGGTCACTTTTTCTGGAGGGAGAATGAAAGAGATTAGTTAGCATAACAGACAGATGAATATACTGAGGTAATGCTGTCAAAAAAAGTCACCACTTCCTTTTGAGGTGCAAGACTAGCAGACTCTAATATAGTAAAGTCATAAAGTCATAAACCATCAAAAGATGGATAGAATTTACTGCCAAAGTATCAATATCTTCAAATAACCACTCCTTAGAATACTGAATTCATCACATATATGTATATGATAAGCCAAAAAGAGAAGGATTCAACAAGGGGGAAAATGGTAGACGAGAGTCTTACAAATATAACAACCTTTATGGGTGACTGAGAAAGACAAGGCTCCCCGATATCGCGCACCATTGAACCGACTTTCTGCAAATTCACTGCCCCAGATTTTCCGCAACTCCATTGCTTCTCCTCCCCACTTCCACCACCAGGCATTTACAGTTCCCACAAACTAAGACCCACATTCACGCCCCCCCCCCCCCCACACACACACACGAAAACAGGCGCAAACACACTTTCTCCCTTACACAGACACAGGCACAACAGCCTAACCGTTCCTTACCACCATCACTAAACAAACTCAAACAACTGCAAACCAAAAAAAACAAAAAAAAAAACAAAAAAGAGGAATCAAAGAATTGACAAAGCTTTGCCGAAAACGAAAAACATTAATACACTAGCAGAACAAGAAATCAATTCCCTTTTTCAGAATACAGTCGCGAAAATAAACCCTAATAATCTAGAAAATCAACTAATAATCCAATTGAGTTGAACAGTGTCTACTCATTTCACCTTCTAAATTTAGACCAAATAGATTCGACTTATTCACAACCAATTCGATTCAAATGAAAGATCGATCATCAAACACTGATCGTTCGATCGATCGATTGATCTCAAACTAAATGAATATCAAAATATATATGTACAATCCACACGCACACATGTATGTATATACATACATATATATATATATAGAGAGAAAGAGAGAGAGAGAGAGAAAGAAGAGGGATAGAGAAACTACCTGAGGGAGAAGAAGAAGAAAAGAGGAAGAAGAAGAATAAAAAGAAGAAGAAATCGAATAGAGGGAACGTGATCTGTGAGAGTGGGAGACGGAGAAGATGGCTCTTCTCCTCTGTCGCCATTAACACATTAATTTTTTCTTTTTTCTTTTTTTTTTCTTCTTTTTTTTGAGAGAAAATGACCGTTTCTTCCCCTTTCTTGTTTCTGTTGTTTTTATTTGTTGCTTCTTTACTATTATTTGTAAATTGTCTTGTCTTTTTTTTTTTTTTTTTATAATTTTTTTGTCTTGTTATTTAAAATTAATATTTTGTCACGTTATGTTCCCCGTTCGCCTAGGCCGGATGTGGGCCGAGAGGCCCACGGCCTGCTTAAAATTCCGGTGGGAACACGACAAAGGTTTGTTTATCTACAGACCGAAATGGGCCCAAGGAATATAAACCCATTTACTAATTTCTATTTGTCAACTAATGTGAGTGGTGGTGTTTTTTATTTTTTATTTTTTATTTTATGTGGAAGTCTCATACATATATATATATTTTTTTTTTATTCATGTTGCAAAAAGTTAGTCAGTAGTAAGAAATAGAAATAGACGTATCAAAATTAGACTCGACTCAAATTCACTAAAAAAAAAAAACAAAAGAAAAAAAGAAAACATGATTCCTCTCCATCTTTTTGAACCTGGGGTGGGGGGTGGGGGGGTTGATGGATTGCATTGTTTTTCAAAATGTGCGGAGGAATTCTAGGATTGTCTACTTTTGTACCTTTGTTTTCCCCATAGATAATCTAGGCCAATGCAACTTGTTAGAAATGGTGACCATAAGTATGTAGATCTAAATTAACGAGCTTTCATTTCATTTGTAATAGCATGAGATAATGATCATAAGCAATCCACAGAACGAATGATATTATTATAAAAAAAAAAAAAAAAACAACATGAGTAACTGATACCCTTCAACAAAATCAAGGCAAAAGGCAGAACAAGCATTTATAATTGAATTTGTTGCCACCATTCCCTGATAATAATATATTGTAGGATCTGCGAGCCATTTTCATTTTGTTCAAAAAACTTATGCAACATCAGGAAAGGGGAAGACTAACAACAAATGCATGGCAAAGTAGTGGACGTAAAAGGAATCTTGCAACTAAACTAAATCGATTATCCATGTCCCCCCACCCTCTTGTTTTTCTTTCTTTCTTTCTTTTTAAGTTATTCAATTATGATAGGATCTAATCTTCGTACCCATAACTTTAAACTTGATAACTACTCGATGTAGGAAATTGCACGTTATTTTATTTGATTTTTACTCACTTGATTTAAGTTTGAATTTTCTCAATGTATTTACTCCTGAAATATACAGAAAAATATAGATAAAAGGATTTACGAAGAGATGCTTTTTGGGTTTCAAATTTGATCATTATTGTGATTGAATGTGTAAGAAACTGCTAAAAGTAATCAGTGATTCGGTGATTGAATGTGTTTAACATCAACCTTTTGTTTTAATCACCCCTTCTTGTATTTTTCGTTACACCATCCTTAGTTTCCAATGCTTGCCATTAATCTAGCTCTTAATTAATTAACTAAATTTCCAGTGTCTCTCCAGGAATCAAAGAGGTGCATTAGCTGAAGTAACTGAAGTGTTGCAAACTGTATGCGATGCACATAGACTGCCACTGGCTCTAACATGGGTTCCTTGCAATTATTCTGAGGAAGCTGTTGAAGAGATTGTAAAAAGGTACACATCAGAGAGGGTAATTCACGACCCGATGGGAAATGTGTGCTCCGTCTTGGGCCTACTGCTTGTTATGTTAGCAATGGAGAGATGCAAGGATTTGTGCATGCATGTGCAGAGCACCATATTAAAGAAGGGCAAGGTATAGCCGGAGAAGCACTTCAATCAAATCACCCCTTTTTTTCCCCAGACGTGAAGGAATATGATAAAATTGAGTATCCGCTTGTGCATCATGCACGCAAATATGGTCTGAATGCTGCGGTTGCAATCAGACTAAGAAGCACTTATACCGATGATGATGATTTTATATTGCAGTTGTTTCTCCCAGTTAACATAAAGGGGAGTTCCGAGCAGCAATTATTGTTGAACAACCTCTCGGGTACCATGCAGAGAATTTGCGGGAGCCTGAGAACCATCTCAGATGCAGAAATAGTTGGAGATAAAGGTTGTAATGTTGAGCCTCATAAACTTCCTACTGAAACCATTATCTGGGGGAAGCTCTCAAACTGCATTACCAGAAGACAACTTGAGCTCTATTGAGAAGTTGCCTTGCAGTGTTTCTAACTCAAAAAATGATGGCACAGAATTAGATGGTCCGCGGGGACGGGTAATGTTTCTGAAAACATTTTTTCAGTCTTTTTTGTTAAATGGTGAATTTGTCTTAATTTTCAACAAATAGAAAGTGCATGATTATGTATGCCGCGTTTTATATTTTGATGGCTTAATAACCATCTTGATTCTTTGCTGAGACTTTTCATCGTCAAGAGTATTACAAAACAACTATGTAAGTGTGGATGTGATTCAAGATATATAATATTTGAAAGATGATGTATAATATAATATTTTCAGTATCAGTTTCCCTTTGTTGTCCGTCTCGTGCCATTCAAGATGATTTAATGTTAAAGATGGGGCTTTGTTTTTCAATTCAGTAAAGGGGTTCTTTTTTTTCCCCTGTTCTGCTGGTACAGTAAAGGGGTTCTTGCCTTGTTATAAATGAAATAATTTTGTGCAGAAGACAAAGTTAGTTAGAACTGTGCCCCATTTAGATGAATTTAGCTGCTGTTAAGTTGAGTGAGTTGCATCGATGGAAAAAGCTTCTTCGGTATCATTTTGATAACAAATTGCTTGCGGATGATGAGTGGACCAGAAAACAGGTGGAGAAGAAGAAGAGGAGCACGGCAGAGAAAGGTGTGAGCTTGAGTGTTCTTCAGCAATGCTTTTCTGGAAGTCTGAAGGATGCTGCCAAAGGCATTGCTGGTTAGTTCCGTGTTACATTTCTTTGCGTCATTGTTGTCCGTGAAAGTTCATCGCAGATTACTCTTTTTTGCAGAATTATGCCCTTCAAACTTCAGTTAATTCGCGAATGGAGAGAAATAAATCATCTGGATTCGGTAATCAGTGAGGAAGTCTCGGTCACGACTGTATGTAAACACTATTTCTGTGGTTATAACGAAACATAATTTTGCACCTCCCTCTGAGGTGTAGTAGTTTCTGGGCGGATCTAATAATTGGTGATGGTCATGACCTGATGCCACAATATTCCTGGGGGCTGCTGCGTAGAATTTTTTTTAATTACTTTGAAGAATCATTAATTATTGTTTTGTTTTCTTTTTCTGTTCTTTAGTTTGCCCCACGACATTGAAAAGGATAATGCAAAATAAACAAGGTGAACCGATCATTAAGGAAAACAGAGACTGTGCTTGACTCTGTTCGGGGTGTGTGAAAGGACTAAAGTATGATCCTACCGCAAGGGGTTTTTTGGCAGCAGGCTCCGTCATTCAAGAATTGGATCCTCAAAAGACTTCTCTAATTCAGGAGGAAAACTTACCCGACAAAAATTCTGAACTAGTCACCTGGAATAAAGTTTCCGTACCTTCAGTGTGTCTCAGTGATGGAGAAAATTCTGACAGTTAGAGTTAAGGACAAGTGTTACACCAGTGCACATGGGGATGTGGTAAAGGAGTGGAGTGTATCAGTTAGTGATTGTAGCGAGGGTTCCAAGTTGGTCTCAATAGACACTGGCTTATGCGAGCAGACTGGGCTTGGCTCTGAACCGTGGGCTTTGCTTGAAAATGTCTCCCCGGGCTCCCGTTTTGCTGAAGATGACAATAAAGGGGGCACGAACAAACGTAGCTTGAAATTAGAGAATTCGGAGACCCAGCTTCTGGCTCGGAGATCTACCTCCTTGGCTGCCACTGGTAATGAGATGGATGTCAATGCGAAAGGGGATTGATGGAGCTGTAGGGCATAATCAACTTGCTTGTGCAAGCATGAGCGAGTCATCTAATGGCTCTGGTTTTATGCTTCGTGTCAGTACATCAAGCTCCTCGAGCTTTGAGGAGGCGAAGCGTCCAAAAGTCAAAACAGGCAGTCGAGATGGTGAATCGAGGATAACTGAGAAAGCTACTTATAACGAAGATACAATACGATTCAAGTTTGGGCCGTCCGCAGGTTGTTTCCAACTGTATGAAGAGGTTGCAAAGAGGTTCAAACTGCAATTGTGGGGCATTCCAGCTGAAATATCTAGACGATGAGGAAGAAAGGGTGCTGTTGGTGAGTGACGCTGACTTGCGGGAGTGTCTTGAGACACTGGATAATGTTGGAACACGTAGGGGTTAAGTTTCTTGTTCGTGACATGCCTTTGGCCATGGGCAGCTCAGCTTGGCAAGAAGCTCATAGCAATTGGCTAATCCTGGACGTGGGGGCAATATTCAAGTATGGATTTTTATGCGTTATAATGATTTTGTGGGATCTATTTCATAAAATTGGGGGCATAGAGAAGACGATGACCAGAGATCCCGGAAGTACTTCTTGTGGCTATTTATATGTTTCCACAGGTTAGAATTGGGAAGAAAGGGCTGTAGTTGTGTGAAGGAGTGAGGAGCTACGTTCTGTGTGCTACGGAGCCTTCATTTTAGATTGTAATAACGACTTACCAACTAAAGGTTCTAAAGTGAAAATGCTCATTGGCAAATATGCTACTCTTATTCATCTAGCTTTCATTTCCCATGGCAAGCCTTTTGGTCCAGATTATTCATTACGTAGCTTATGACACACCGAAACAGACCCTGTACTTAAACTCGATATTCTACTTCCTCGACCCCTTAAGCCTTTGGATCCTCATCCTTAGTTTGCAAGGTACATTGCTAGAAAATCGAGAGGAATCAGTGTGAAAATCTTCTGCTTTGGACTTATTTTCTCCCGAAGTTTGGAGCTGTGGCCAAACTCGCAACTTCTGTGTTACAATTCTGCCCACTACCTTGCTACAAAATTTCCTCTAGGAGCCGTACAATTCTGAAAGTAAAACAACGAAGTGAAGTCACTAAAAACAGCAGAATCAGCTCGCTAGCTTGCTACCGGCCAATATACCAAACAAAATCACTGGCATATCAAGAAGATGAGTCTCACATCATCGCGAAACAAATATTTCCTTGCAAGAGAACCTCACCACAATCACATCGACAATATAAATTATCGCGGCTTCTTTAGGGATATCAATGCGGAAACCACCACCCACCATAAACAGATCGTGAAGGTTGTCTCAAGATCACGGTAAAACTCTCTTCACAAGCAAAAGATGCGATTAATACTCAAGATCGACAATTCAGCCGGTCAACCTTGATCAGAGAAATGGCTGTTCTAGTACTCACACCATTGATGTGGACTGTCCAAAACATACCGTACAACGGACAGCCAAATGCCACGAATCTGCTACAATGTTAGTCGGGTTATTTTGCTCTGACATGTTTTCTCTTGTAGCAAACCAAGAAAAACAGAGAAGATCGACCGGCAGACAGAAGCATTTTGTAGCATTTCTAGGGGAGCATTGGGAACATATCCATCAAAGCTTCAAGAAACACTGTCGTTTACCCATTCTCATTGCACAAGGCTCCTGTGTGTAGGTCTAAGGAGGGCAGAGTTTGGACATAGGCAGCACACATTTTCAAAGAGAAGCAATTTCTCAAACTAGAACCTATGACTTCCATGTCACAGTCATAGTACCTCACTATTGCACCAAGGCTTCACATCAGATGCCCATCAATTTGGTTAGCTTTTCCATTCCACTGCATCCATAATCAGTCCTAATCAAAACTCTAAAATATTAATGATCTTGACAAAAAGACTTCTCTTCTATCCTCAAAGTTGAATATCATTTAAGCCAGTAAAACAAAATGCAGAATTTGATTTAGGTTAAGTCAAAAAGTTGGTATCAAAATCAGAAACTGAACATGACAATACCACTGCAGCCAGTGTTATAACAGGCCTCTAGATACCAAATGAAAAGCAGCCATACCTTTTTGAAATGGAAGGTACCAGCTTTTCAACAACATGAACAACTGAACTGGCCAGAGATCTCTCAGAAGTCTGATTTTCTTCTGTGATTGTATGTGAAAACTCGTTAACTTCCTCTCAATGATCCACAACAATACAGGTGCAGAGCAAAAGGTGGGCCATGACTCATCAAAGAGAGCTATTTCATCTTAATTGGTTAACCTCATATGCATTTATCCAATGACAACCCTAGCATTGATTTTTGGAAATAATTGCAAAACAATTGGTAGACTATGTAACTGATCACATGGACAAACACTAGGTGTATTCAAGGGAGGAGTAACATGTTAGATTTGTGTCCAAGAGCAGAGAACAAAATAAGTTGCAAAAGTACTTGTGAAGAATCATTGACAACCATTACTAAGAACATAGCTAATTGATAACATATTTGAAATGCATAAGAATGTAAGATGCACTTGCAATAATCATAGTTAGATAAGTTGCCGAATTTACATCAATGACAGTTTGACCATGAAATGCCACAGCAAAACGATATTTAAACTTTTAGTTTCACTTCCCAGAAGACTCCTTAAAACTTGACTTGCCAAAAGATAGATTAGCTGTCCCATGCATAACAAAACAGTATCTAGGTACTATTTCAAGAAACCAGAATTAAGAACCATAGACTGCAGCAAAAATAGAGCACAGTTCTATGAAAATGTTACCTGGATCCTCTTGACTAGAGTAATCAACTCTGAGATATGATCTATCTCTCTGATCTATATCAACACCTTCTTCCCGTGCCAACCCCTCCATTACGCAACCAATAATATTGTAGGCAACCAAACTAGTCTCATCGCAGATCTCTTGGATTGTCAGGTATAGGTTGTTGCATGTGCTCTCTGAATTGGATCCATTACCATGTTCAGGTTCATTTCTCCTAAAAGAATCGCCATTTAAACTCCCATTTTTAGGAAAGATGCAGACACAGTTTTCTTTAATTGCTGATGCCCCACATTTGCCTATGCTTTCTACTTCAGAATGGTTGACTTCGTCACCGAGCATGCACTTAAGACTTGTTTCTTGAAACAGAGAGCTGCACCTCTTTTCAGCCATAGAAGTTGGTGACACAGGATTTGCTGGTACATACTCCCCAATACCCTCTTCGAGACAATCCCCATCAATAGAACAAGATGCAGTACCTTGAAAATTGCTCTGCTCCAATTTCAAACCATAAGCAGAAGTAGTGACATCTTCAATAGCACAATCAAGATCACCATCATCATCATCAAGACATTCTTCTGGTTTCTCCATATATGCATCAGCAAAATCCTCATCAATCTCATAATCAGGAATCCAATCCCAGACAATTTGTTTTGTCTGAGCACTTACACTTAATATGCACTCCACCTCTTCTTGAATTTTCTCCCTCGGAAAGCGTCCATAGGGTGTACTTCGAGAACTCCGGTTAATGATGGTAAGGACTTCTGATAAGCACTTAGGAATGACATCTAAATCATTGCACTCAAAAATAAATTCTCTTAACATCTTTTTCATTGCTGTTCTTAAGCTTCTATTTGGAATATTTGCATCTGGTTCTAACAGAAGCTGCAAGGTTTTCAACTCAGAAAATCTAACCTTTGTAGTGAGTAACCAAACAGCCTTTGCTATCTCATCCTGTAAGGCTTTAATTTTTGGTGAGAACTGATCAAAATCTGCCACACAGGAATTTGAGCAACCTGGCGTAAGCTTTAGTGACAAGCCCGCTATTGCAAGTGCTTTGGCTAATGGTGCCTGTAGCTTGTCCCCTTTACCAAGTTCTGAAAGCATTTTCTGACTAGCTATCCTGACTTTATGAATCAGATCTTCTCGTTTCAATCCACTTCTCTGCCACCTCAAATGAGGAATTCTTGCAGGGATACCTCTAAGTCTCCTGCGCATAGCCAATAATGTTTCAGTTGGCAAGGATTCCAGTCCATCCAGTATTTTCACAGCAGCAGCTCTGTGAGATTGAAATGTGGAAATTCTATTCTCAAGAATATTTACAGGATCATTGAGAAGTTGAGAAAGTTCTGCAAAAATTTTGATCTGTGCAGGATCATGACTTTGAACCCCAAGAAACTTGGCAATACATTCTTTGATTATCTTTTTCATTTTTTTACGGGTTTTTGCAAAGTTGATTGAGCCCCTTGTAAGTAACTTAGCAAGAAGGTAAAGTCCTTTATTGGTCAAAGCATCCATAGATGAATACAAGATTCTTCTAATATTGCTTTGGTCAATCAATATGTTAGTCTCTTCAGTAAGGTTATCCTTGATTCCAACATTACAACCTCCAAAGGCTTCTTCGACACATGCTTTTACAGTCTCAGAGAATATCTGCAGACAAGAGCAAGACATGAAGCACACAAGCAGAATTTATATTATAAAGAAAAAGGAAGATGGAAAACAAATATCATTCCAAGGGCTAGTAAATGAGAATATATTGCATTCAACTGAAATTGCTGCATTGAACAAGTTGACATTTTCTTAGCCAAAAAAAGAAAAAAACAAAGTGCCAGATTCACAAGGAAACTCACACTGTTTACCATCTTAATGTCATTAGGTGACAATCTTATGTTTCAAACCTCAAAATGAAGTTAAGAGATTTTGCAGATAACTAATTTTATGTACAAACAATTTTTGTTGCGATGGCACACAATTTCCAAATGACACACATGGCAGCATGACTGTAATGTTCAATTTTATTCATGGACGAAACACTTATACTTTGAGGTCCACATGGTGCCAGAAAGTTAAAAGAATCCTTTGATTTCCAATGGCATCCCAGGACCAAAAGAGCTGAAAATTACTGACTAACATAAAACCAAGAATGACTCATTGTCCATGCCTACTATTAACGATTGTCTCAAGTGTCTAATAGTTGCAGAATCCATCAAACCAGAAGGATAATTGCAAATTTTGGTCAAATTACAAATGCCCACATGATTCTCCTTCCCAAAATTGTGGCTACCAAAATTCAAACTAATATTATGTAATCTATATTAACCAATATTAGGCATGCACACAAAAAAGCTGAAACTTTTCAAGAACTCAACGTCAAATAAACTAACTCACATCATCTTCCCTAAGCAAAGACTCCGGCAAGGACCTGTAGTGGCCACACCAACACCAATTACTATCGTTATCATTAAGGAAACAACTCAGCTTAAAGCCACATAAAAGTTAACTAACCTATCATCCAAAATCATCTTCTGTCCCGATTTAGACACGGGGAGTCCCATCAACCACCTGCAACCCATTCATCAACAAAAACAACAAAAGCCTTGGTTTTGAGCATAATGCGAGAAGAGGATTAAAAGGCCAAAGAAAAATTAATAATAAAGAACACATCTTTTTCCCTTCATTAACAAAGGCCAAAGTGTCTTGAATGTACCAAACAAACACCATAGAAATTAAAAATTAAAAAAAAAAATCTTCAGCCTTAAAAAGCCTGACAAGACCATGCTAGACGCATATGCATACGCTCAATCTTTTTTTTTTTTCATAAAAATAAAAAAAAAAGGGTGAGATTAAAAAAAAAAAAAAAAGAAAGCAACAAATTTAAAAATCAAGAAAAAAAAGGGGGTGGGGAATATGAAAATTGAAAGAAAGAGACCTTCTTTTGAGTATAAGCAGCTTCTCGTGGTGCTTAAGATGAGATAATATCGATTCACAGTCGGTTTGATAGAGTCCCAAACCCCTCCCCATCATTTATCCTCTTTTCACAGCGCCGGAGAGAAACAGTTGCAGAGAGAGCGAGAGAGAGAGTCAGGGTTTTTTGTTTTTGAAGGTCAAAGCTGTCACCGTAGAAAAGCTAAGGGTTTAAGAAGCCAGATTGATGAGCAGATGGCGTCGGCTTGGCTTGGCTTGGCTTGGTTTTTACGACGTCAAAAAGACGAAAAGGAAAGCCGTATACACTGTAACGGCCACTTTACCCTCATGTAATACGGTACCGTTTTTGCTTTTGCATTTTGAGTTGAGTCGGTTCTACCCGATCTTAACCGGGTCAACACCGAACCGAACTGAGCCCATTGATAATCAGACCTCGGAAAGGTTCCGACAAGGTCTAAAAGAATACGGTACCGTTTTCAGCCCTCATTACCCATAGCGCCGCCCTCCCCCTGCAAGGGCTGTCCAATCGAACGGAATCGGTGGCCTCCTCTCTCTCTCTCTCTCTCTCTCTCTCTCTCTCTCTCTCTCTGTGCTCCATTTCAAGTATCAGAGGTAAAGCAAAGTCTCTCAATGGGCCTTTCTCTTATCTTTTAATGGGTTTTTCCTATATTTAATCCTAATTTTAAGTATGGTTCTGATGTAGCAATTGCAAAAAAGAAATCGAAACCTATACATATTACCTTCAATCTTGTGTGTGTGTGTGTGCGGTGTGTGTGTGTGTGTGTTCTTTTTTCTAACATTTAGTAGCTAAATTTAGGCCATTTTGCCGTTTGGCTTCTTTTGCAATTGTAGTGACACCCGTGACTGATGCCGTGCTTTGTGCTTCTGAAATTGAATTTGCCACTAGCTTTAGCTGAACCTGATGTAAGATTGGGCATTTCGGGTGATTGAGTGTAAAAGTTAGCATCTTTTTGAGTTTTAAGTTCGGGCTTAAAAATATAACCTAAGCGCATGTGCTAATCACCTAATCCCGCATTGCATCGTAACTTCCCAAGAAGGGAAAAGCCAGAAAAGGAACATGTTGAAACTAAAAAGGCTGAAAATATGAAATCCTTTTTTTTATTTGTGTCTGTTACCGTCAAAAGATACACACAACCAGGCAATACGTGTGTGTTAACCACAATGTTTGTCTGTTTTTGTTTAGTACTGCTACTTCTATTTGACATCAGCTTTTGACTGGCTGGGAGTTGAGGAAATTAATACCTGGCATCGAAGGAGTTAGTATAACACAGCCGGTGAAATAGGGAATGAAATTACTTCTTCTGATTCTGAGCCAGCTTCAAATTAGTGGCAAGCAGAAGCTTGTTTTCTAGCTGTTCATGTGGACTGAATTGATTTCATAGTGCAGCTCAGTCTTTCTGAGTTGCTTGTGCTTTCTCCTTGGATATTGGGGCCAGGGGCTAGCTGAAGGCATAAATTTATGCATGCATAGCAGTGCTTGAGTGAGTTCTGATTTACTTTTTCTAGGCAGTGATACAGGCCTCTATAAAGGCTAAATGTGAGGTTCTCTTCCTTGCAGGTTCTTTTCTTTTTATCTTTTAATACGCATACTGTTTGTTTTTGCTTTGTGGGATACTACGGCTGAGTATGCAGAATATTCACCAAATAATATCTCGTCTCTCCTCTCTAAGTACCAGTGCAACTTCAGTAAGATTTCTGAAGCAAAGAGGCATCCCTGCTTTTAAAGCTGACACAAGGATTGCATCAGGTAATGGAAATGGGGCATATCAGACTATAGGAGCCCATGTTTTTTCGGCAAATTCAGGGTGGGATGGTAGTGGTGGAGATGAAGGTAAAAATGATTGGGATGGTACAGGGGGTGGGTCCCTTAATGGAACTGGTTCCAGTGATGTGGATTGGGGTTCAGTTTCATCATGGTCAACGGGAATTACCAAGGATCATTTTGATGGGGAGATAGTGGGCCGTAAAACTAGTTCTACTGAGAGTGGGAGGGATACTTCTCAGGCTGCATTCATCCATGAGTTGCAAGAGTTTGATGACAGGTTGAATGAACTGGAGGCAGAGAACAAGAAGGGCAGGGCTTTTGTTAATGGATGGGATCAGAGGTTTGCTGAGATAAGTGTGCTATTGAAGCAGGTAAGAGAGCCTGGTGCAAGAGGATCTTATCTCAAGGATTCAGAGAAAGCTGAGATGTACCGTTTGCACAAGGAGAATCCGGAAGTCTACACAGTTGATAGGCTAGCCAAGGACTACAAAATAATGAGGCAGAGGGTTCATGCCATTCTTTGGTTGAAAGAGCTTGAGGAGGAAGCGGAGAAAAAGCTTGGTCATCCCCTAGACGACTCTGTTGAGCTTTTGCTTGATACCTGCCCAGAGTAAGAAAACAAATTTCTGAAATAGGCCTTTATTTCCATATTTTGATCAAAATCTTCCTTTTGGCAATCAGTTTACGGTGTGTGCTTATCCTGGTTGCTTACATTGATTAAATTGGACCATCCAATGTGCAGATAGTTTCTGTTGGATATTTAGAAAAGGGTATGAACATTAAAAAAAAAGGGGGGGGGGCACGCTTAACTGTTTTTGTGAGATGCTAATGGTAAAGAAATGAGTTTCGGATTGAAACAGGAACCTTAGTTTTGCTGGAGAGGGTTCAGGATCTCGTTGATACATCCTTGTATGGATTCCATGGATTTTCTTTTTTTCTTCCTTTTTTTTTTCCAAACACCTGGTCTAGCAGATTGAAACTTGTAGCATTTGATGCTTGAGAAGGTGACAGTGGTTTAATTTGTTGGTGTTGTTGGGGATTGATTTGTAATGATGCAGTTGACCTACTTTGGAGATGAAAAATGCCCAATTCTGTGGAATGGTACTTATTTTGCTATAGAACTTGCTACTTGAGTTGCATCTGCAATCACCTTGATACTCTTTATATAATGCTCATAACTTCATGTGCATGTAGGTTTGCTTCTGCATGAATATAAGTGCAGACATATACATATATGTGGAGATGAAGCAGTGTAATTTTAATGTAAAGTGATGTACCATATAACCATTAGATGGCTAATTGTACAGCATTCATCTTTGTGTCTTCAAAAGACTATTGTTATATCTTCAAATTGTCTCTTTTACTACTTTCAGATTTTTTAACTCCCATGACCGAGAATTTCATGTAGCATCCCTTCCATATAAGCCTGATTTCAAGGTCATGCCAGAAGATTGGGATGGCACCACTAGAGATCCAGATGAAGTCCACTATGAGATTTCCAAGAAAGAGGATGATATGCTTTATGAAGAGTTTGTCCAGAGGATGAACTTCAACAAAATGAAAGTAAGTTTGATGTTCTCTGTGCATTTTACTTGTGAGAAGGAATCAAAAATGTCAATTACAATTGTCCCAATTTTCACATCCATCATCTGAACGCGTGTTTGTTTTTTTTTTTTTCCTCATTCCTTACTGCATATGCATTATTCTGTTCCTGCCGCACCCCACCCCACCCCACACCATTCCTTCCTTTCCCAAAATCAAATCAACAAAGATAAAAGAGTTTTTGCTAACATTTACTTACATGAAGAAGTAAAAGTGACACTGCAAAGCCCATTCAGTGAGGCGTAAAATTTTGGAATAGGAAACCTTAGATTAGGCTTGGAGCAAAGTAGGGGTGGTGGTGTGTTCGGTGTGCCTGTTGATATCATATGAGAGAGGGTGATGGTGGCAGAAACCGTTTAGGAGACAGGTTTTAGGTGCTGATTTTTATATTGAAGTAGTTTAGGTGCTCCACATGTTACATCCATGAAGTCTAGCCTTCTCTTAATAATATATTGTCAGGGAGTATCACATCCAATTTACCGTGGTGATCCAGTTATTTTTCTTTAGCCATTTTAGTCCTCTAGATGATATTGTTTTCTTCATCTACAGATGGCAGGAGAGGTGAAATGCCACAAGTATAGCAGGCGGCGTCCTTCTGAGGGCTGGAACTTCACAGTGGAGAAACTAGGACCTCAAGGAAAGCGTGGAGGTGGTGGCGGCTGGAAGTTCATAAGCTTGCCAGATGGGTCAAGCCGACCATTGAATGAGACAGAGAAGATATACCTAAAACGGGAGACTCCACGCCGAAGACGGAAAATTCTGCCATGATGATTATTTTTAGCTGTTAGCTGCTCAAAGAGATGTCATGAGCCTGCTTTGCTTGTTAATCCAAAAATGAAGGCACTAGAATAAGATTTTATCGAAGCGCTTGGATGATGCTCTCACATTTAGGGACAAGATATTGACATTGCTTCAGGTGTCGGATTACATCTGAATTTATGCTCGTAAAGTAGAAGCACCTATTTAGAGCACAGAACTGTGTCAGCCATTGATTACTATTAGTGATTGAATCCTTTATTACACAGTGCATGGAATTTTCATAGGTTTGAATTCCTGTTTCTCCCCTTCCCCCTTGTTTTAGAGCAAAATAAGGTAAGGTGCTATTAATTGCCTTTGAAATATATCAAAGATTATGTCCCTTAACTTCAACTCAGTAGAAATTGATTAAAATTGAAAAATATGATACCATGTGACTGCATCATTAGACTTCTTCAAATGCTTGTTAAGTATGTTGCCTGAGAAGTTTTCATTGAGTATCTGGTGCTCAAGAAAAAGCTACTTCCGTTGCTGGATTTGTTGGTGACGCTTGGTAAGATGAAGTCCTGAGAAAATTGCCGTACCCTTTTTCATTTTCCTGTAACAGAACCATACAAGTTAACGCTGACATTGGGGTAGAGCTGGAAAACACGCTGAGCAGCAAACATTACCCGACTAGCTATGTCGGACGACCCCCTGTTGACTAAAAAGGACAAATTTTGAACATTGGTAATCGACTCGTCCGTTGCCCGAGGCCGGCTGACATGCTGCACATCGGCCGAGATATCTTAGGTTGTACAAGTTGAGATAATTGGGGTCGAAAGCCAGGCTTCGGACATTTGATTGCAAAACTTGGTCGAAGCCATTACCAATTATCTCTGTAAGCTAATGCTTCTTTCATATAAACTCGTTATCTATTACCCTAGCCCTTACAATGACTGGAATCCATTTTTTGTTTCAACCACTTGCATTTTCAATTTCTTTATGAAAACTAATGACTTCCATTTTCATTTTAAATAGGGATGACAATGGCCAGTCATGCAACCACACTGGTCTCTGCACGAAAAACTCCACATCATCAGCAAAAGTAAAGCTTAAATGTTTCCAATTTCGAACACTTTTACTGATGATTAACCAGAGACTGCAGAGGGCTTCAACACCCACAAGGGCAGCAGATAGATTGAGAGGTGTGTCCTACAGAATGTTGTCTTGAGTGCAGCATTGCAGCAAAATTGTGGCTGCTCATTCCAGAACTGTCATGCAGCTGATTTCCGGCACAGGACCAAGGAATAACCCCCTGCTATGAGACCATCAGGAACCTCAACTTCTCTTCATTTTCTTACTCATTTTGTCCTGTACCCGGTATCTCTCCCGCCTTTCTTCTCTCTGGCGCTTTCTTGACAATTGCTCGTCCTTTGCTTTCTCTGCTTCAACTTCTCTTCTCTTCTGATCCGCCTTCAGCTTTTGCTTCTTCATCTGCAACCACATTTTAAGGCATGAATGCCATGAGGCTATAGATTGAGAAGTTTCTCAACAAAATGCAGTCAGCTGCATTGACCATAGAAAAACTAGACAGAATAAACACATAAACACAGAAGTATGAAAGTTTTATTCTCTGCCTGCTTCTAATTTATCATTCTTTGAATTCCAAGGACATTCAAAAACTTAGGCATCAACAAGGCTCAAGCACATGCTAGAGAAGTATGTTAACTATCAAATCATGCTTCCCATTCTAGGTCTGTCTGAAATTTATGAAAGTTGGGAAAGCCATTACATGGTCCCCTCAATCTAAACTCATAGCCCTGGGAAGTCTTTATAGTGAAGTAAACTTTAAAAAAGAGCTTTTCCATTTATTAATCAAGTAGGTAAAACTGTATTGGTCTTGCCTTATAGCATTACCTTCTCATGTCTGATCTGTTGAAGGTGCTGTACAAGAGTGTGTACTTTACGCTCATGAGGCTCCATAACAACAGCTCTCCTCTTATGAAGAGGTATCCGTTTTTGACTCAGTTTATCCTTGGGCTTGGATGAGAATGGAAGTTTACCCTGTAGTGACCTGGAAATCACCAGTGGATTGAACTTCCTTGGCTTCCTTTCAATTAGCTGTACAGGCCAAAGAAATCAACAAATAATGTGAGAACCTTCAGGGTTTTTCTAAGTGAACAGATGGGAAAGGAGGAGACTGGGCAAAAAAGCAAGAAGGCAAAAACAAGTACAATTTTTGCCATGAGAATTACCTTGTAGAATGAATCCTTGTTGACGGGAACAGGAAGATTGTATTCCCTCCTCAATTCAGCCATAGTTTTCATTCCTTGCCAGGTCTTATCATGAGGTTGCAAGGCTGTGGTCAATGGATTATAAAAGCGAGGAACTTCAACTTGACTCCATGCACGAAGGAAAACAATGTCACTCATGAGAATTCTGTCCTCAAAGCTGCACCTAGCAATCCCTTCTCTTGGAGCTCCTCCCTTCTTTTTTGGTTGGTTACCAATTTCTTCTTTTGCAGCCTGCCCACAATGATAACAAGAAGAATATGAAAATAACACAAACATGACAAAATCAGTAGCAATAGCACTTCTTTCAATAAACCAAAAGACAAGTGTTTACAGCATGCAAAAAGAGTTTTTATAAAAGCTTTCCACAAGGAAGCATACCTTTTTCACCTGGCCACGTATCCCACTAACAGTTCGAACAGCAGCACCTTCAAACCGAGCCACCTCAAGATCTGAAGTAAACATATCCTTAATAAGGGCAGTCTTCTTGAAAATCTTACAAGGGTGACCAACCATCTTGATTTTCTTCACTATCTTTGCTGCATGATTGAACTCAAGCACAACTGCAGTTGCAGTGATCCGAAATGCTAACTGAAAATTAAATAGAAGAAGATAAGGGAATGTGAGAAAAAGTAAACATTAAAAAAAAAAAGAAGAAAGAAAGAAAGAAAGGGGAAACCCAAAAGCAGAAAAGTAATATGGTTTCGTTTCACCATAATTTCTATCCAGCATACATAGATGAGGTCTCTAGAACTGTTTCACATTCTGATGTGAATCAACTAGCAACTCTCCCTTGGGTTGAATATGTCTCTAGCCAAGTACTCAATCATTCCCTTTCAAATAAATTCATTTAACAAGTACAATACTATCTCTAGCCAAGTACTCAATCATTCCCTTTCAAATAAATTCATTTAACAAGTACAATACTATC
>CM034046.1:5727930-5761336 GCA_019804595.1 Bruguiera parviflora
TTTTTTTTTTTTTTTTTATATTTTCTCTTAGAAAAAACAAACTGATATTGTGTTGTATTTCGAGAAAGTGAAGATAGCCTTCTATACTAATTTTGAAAAAATATCTTATTTTTTATGTTTGTCTCCAAAGAAATGTAAGCAATATCCTCTACTTATATTAGAAAAACATCAAATAAAAATATAAGACTAAATAATAAAGTTAAAAATTTTATTATACATGCATAAAATTTAGACATAATATTCATTATTTAATGTTGATTATTAATTATAATTAATATATTATTTATTAAAAAACACGTCAATTGATATAAATTTATATTTGATTTTTATATTTAAATTATATATATATATATATATATATAGAGCGTATTATACAAAATAAACGAAGGTTATTTCTGTAATTGCGTACAAAAATATATATTTTTTTATGTTTTCTTTAGTATTTTCTTTCCTATCAGAATAAAGAAAGAAAGAAAGGAAGAAAAAAAAAAAAGGTGACATTTCATACTCAGAGAGGTCGGTGCTAAAGAAATGGGGATGATCTTATCGGTTCGGGCATGTGATTCTGAGTTTTGTCGAGAAGAAAGGGACTGAATAGACTCATTTTCCATTACGCAAAAGCAACGGCTGCATAGAGAAACTAAGCCATGAAGAACGACAACGACAACAATTCAAGTTTGGATTCAAGATTCAACCAGACCCTCAAGAATGTCCAAGGGTATGCCGCAGAATTTCCCCTACCCTCTCAAGTCAATTTTCTATGTTTTCAGATTGTTTGTAAAACTCCCATTTGTGAAATTGCTTTAGATCTCTCAAATTGGGCTTCATTTCATATGGGTGAATTGCCCGAGAGGGTAGGCTTTGCCATTTATTAGCTTCAAGTTGCTGCACTTTATGCTTAGATTTGAGAATCCCATTTGCACGTGTGCTGAAGATCACCTAATTCAAGAGGTCCGTTTAATCAAGATTGGATACTGTGGTTGATTGAATTCATATGGGTTCTTGTTATTCGAAAAAGATCGCCACTATTATATTTTGTACGTGTTTCTCTTTTATTGAAAAGAAAGAATTTTTAACTCTTTGTTTCAATCAAGGTTGCTTAAAGGGCGGAGTATTCCTGGTAAAGTTTTACTGACCAGAAGGTCAGA
Organism: Bruguiera parviflora; assembly: GCA_019804595.1. Lineage (NCBI taxonomy): Eukaryota > Viridiplantae > Streptophyta > Magnoliopsida > Malpighiales > Rhizophoraceae > Bruguiera > Bruguiera parviflora. The sequence goes on from CM034046.1 coordinate 5,729,079, forward strand.
TCCACCAGAGGAGCCAAGCATACAATCTCCAAGTTTTGGAAGGAGCCTTTCAGAAAATTATGCTGGCACAAGTGATCGAATGGATATGTCAAGAGAGGTATTATTGATGAATAATATCACCCTGCCAATTGTTGCCTGCTGTATATTGTTTAAATTGTTAAAGCTAGCAATAGAATTCAAGTGAGGAGAATCTTGACCCTATTGTAGGCAGAAGTCCAGAAGCCGAATAGCAATCCAACTGGAAATAAGTTAAAAAGTACTACCTCCAATATTGAAACCATGTCCAAAGAAGTTCACAAGGCCCCCACGGGTGCCAGATCTACAGATTCTGCTAGAGTTATGAAGTTTACTAACGAGCTATCCTCATCAACAGTCATGCTAGGTATTTTTCTCCACAGAACATTCTCGATGCTTATATTGCACTATGGTTGGAAGTTTGAAATCCAAGATCAGACGGGCATACTACATAGGGAGCAGACCCTCTCAAGGACAAGTATTTGGAGGCCTATATTGATTGAAAGCATTTTATCATTCAGGCTCATTTATTTTGAATATCCTTCTTTTTTTTTTTTTTAATTTCTTATAAAATTCCTTGTGCAGAGAGGTTGCGTGAGTTAGCTTGGAGTGGTGTACCATCATATATGCGTCCCCCAGTATGGAGGCTTATCTTGGTAAGTTTGATACATCCAATGTTGTTTCCATTTGTGAAATTATGTTGACAGTACAATTTTGATGTTGTTTAGTGAATTACCATGCAATTGGTGCCATTTTGTTTTGATTTGAATGCTATGAAAATAGGATCATTGTTCAGTTAAGCTGCTAGGTAGATCCTCCTTTGTAAGTTTCACATCCTGCAATGAAAGGTTTACATTTTATGACTCCCAGATTCCTTTCAAAAAAGGTTAACATGGCAACCACATATTTCTGGCTTCGTAGGTTTCAGTTAATTCTTTATGATTTGTTGTGGTCACAATCATTACCCAGTAGTATTGGTAAAATCCAATGGCATATTAATTCTCAATGGCAGTAGTTCCTGTTGGAAACTTTTTCATGAACTGCAGTTGGGTCTGATGTTTCCATAACAAGGTGCTGGAGACCGAAAGATATGGAACCCATTTCTGCTTACTCATTAGTGCCTAGCATGGGTTTACAAAACCTGTCCATGATGAAACTTGATGAGCATTATAGTCTTATAGTCCAAGGGATTTCAAGATGAATGACATGTAACAGAGATGTGACTTACCAAAAGAAAAAAAACAAGAAATAGAGACGTGTGCATTTACAACTCAAGGATGAAAAAGAATGTGATATCTGATGTGGAAGATACCTTTTTGCTATGTAAAAGCTAACAGGATGCCACATAAAGCAATGCAATTTTGGCATCGTATATCTGCCTTCATCTTATATGTCTCAACTCTCTAGTGTAGTTAAAATGGCTATGGTAAAAATGAAAACAAATATTGTAATTGACAGGCTGGCAGTTTTCTGGTTATCTATTTCCTTTGTTTCCATGTAAAGGTTTAGTGGAGCATGCATGAAAGAGAACATTGTTCTGATCATTGGGCTAACCTAAAATGCCTCTTATATCTTAATAATTTGTTGGTTGTTTTAAATTAAAAAACAAGCTGACAACAGGGATGTGCACCACCTAATTCAGATAGAAGGGCAGTGGTTCTAAGAAGGAAGCGCCTTGAGTACCTTGACTCTGTTGCTCAATTTTATGACATTCCAGATACAGAACGTTCAGATGATGAGATTAATATGCTTCGCCAGGTATTCCTGACTGAATTGAGACTTGATTTATGCTAATCCCAGGATGTCAAATTATTGACTATCGCTTTGGTAGATTTCTGTTGACTGTCCAAGAACTGTACCGGATGTCACTTTCTTCCAACAACCGCAAGTTCAGAAATCATTGGAGCGCATTCTTTATACATGGTTTGGAATTCTTTTTTTCTTTTCCTTTTGTCTTTTTTTACTAATAGATTTTCACCAATATGTAATTTCATTGGTTTTATGGTGACAATTAGATGATTTGACATGCCTGGCTAGATGTGATTGAAACTCAGGTTTAAAAGGCTACCTTTTCAGTTTGCTGTATCCAACCTGTCAATATATTAGTTACTCTCTCACTTACATTTGTGAAATATATATTGTTTTGTCATTCTTTTCTTATGAAAGTCAGTTTTGCAATAGGTGTGAGTTTCTGGGGTAATTATCATGTGATGCTTTCGTAATGATTATTGGACAAAACACAGAAATTGCTTTGACTTATTCTTTGAATAAGTGAATAATGATCAGATTCTCACTTTTCATTATGGAGACCATGACCAGCCTTTCATTCATGCTGTGTTGCCTCTTTGATATGATGTGATGCTCACTGTCAGTGTCTGTGGTGAGTGCCCATTCTAGGATTTGTTAGAGATTCAATTGTTGATTAGATCTGTTTGAATGCATCTATGACTAGATAAAGCTTAAAGTAAACCATATATCATGACTAAATAAATTTTAATTAATCCATGTATTGAAATTCTTATTAGATTCCAGGAATCCAATCTTATTACCTTGCCTGTAATACAATCCATGGCTCCTTATATTCATAACAGATCTTGTGTTTTTTCTCACTTTTTGAGATGTTAAAATTAGCATAAACTCTATCCATCACCGCCCTTTTGGTTGCTCTTTATGAGTTAAATGAGTATATATGTATTCCTTGTAGTTCCGATATCTGGACATCTGTTACTGATTAATGATGTTTAATGATGAAAAGATGTCAGTAATCTAATCTTACAGGGTGCGGCTGTCAATATCTTATCCAAAATTTCTCTTTACTATGTTATTGGTGATGTATTTCTTCCGGCTCTTATATTTCTTGATTTCTTTTTAGGGCCATTCGACATCCTGCCAGTGGATATGTTCAGGGAATAAATGATCTTGCTACACCTTTTCTGGTTGTTTTCTTGTCTGAATACTTGGAAGGAGATATAGATAACTGGTTGATCTCTGATTTATCACCTGATAAAATCTCTTGCATGGAGGCCGACTGTTATTGTTGCCTATCAAAGTTAATAGATGGCATGCAAGATCATTACACATTTGCTCAACCAGGAATACAGAGATTAGTGTTTAAGCTAAAGGAATTAGTGAGGCGGATTGATGGTAAACACCATTTTGTTGTTTGCTCCTTTTGAAGTATTTTGCATAATCTGTTCCTTTGAAAATGCGTCATCTTCAAAAAGCTGGCATTCTCTGTTCATCTATTGTATGCTATATTCTCCAAAATGTTAGCATCATGTCATGTGTAGGTAAACTAGTTTGTTTGTAATTGTTCTTATGTTGTTTTGATCAAATACGTGTGTGGCCAATTGAGGAGTGTGTTATTGTAAACTCAGAACCTGTTTCAAGGCACATGGAAGAGCAGGGGCTTGAATTTCTTCAATTTGCTTTTCGCTGGTTCAACTGTCTCTTGATACGCGAGGTTTGTATTATTAGTTCTAGCAATCATTACATCTACGTGCCAGATTTATCCTCATTCTATTAACAAAGTGAAACAAACCTCCAGTAGTTCTATGGTGCTTGTGTTTCAAGTGAGGGTTGTCCACTTTTGTTGTGATTGTTTATTCCTAAGCTAATGCTTGGTTTTGCCTTGACAGATCCCTTTTCATCTTGTTACCCGTTTGTGGGACACGTACCTTGCCGAAGGAAATGCATTGCCTGATTTCCTTGTGTACATATTTGCGAGTTTTCTTTTGACGGTGAGAGCATCAGCTATTTTGAACTCATATAAATTAATTAATAATACGCTTGAAATGCACATTTCTATGATTGATTGTTAAATGAAAATTTTCTCATACTTTCAAATTCATTTGATTGGGGTGCTATCTTTTCTAACTGTTTCTCAGATGATGAGGAAACTTAGAACAAGCATGCCAGTGGATTTTTTTTTTTTTTTTCCTTGTCACACAGATAAAAGCTAGTGTTTCACGAGCTGTTTTTCTACTTTTATAACAGCTCTTATGGGTTTTCTGTAATTTGGTTACCATAATGTAATATTACTTATACTGTTATATCACTTCACTTTTGACAAGAGCCATTGCTTCAGATGCATTATAAAATGTTCCTATTGTGCTGAGATGAATTTGGTCTTTTTGCCAGTTGAAACTTTTATTTGCGTGGTTGACTTGTCCCTTACTGTTTTCATGTTCAGGCTAATTGCTAATCTTTCCTTTTTTCCAACTTTACCTGTAACTAAGACATTCCGCAATTGTTACTTAACTGTGTGCTGTTAACCTTGTTTTTTTTTTTTTTTTTCTTTCTTTCTTTTTTTGTTTTTTTCTTTTGCCAGTGGTCAGATAAGCTTCAGAAGCTTGATTTCCAAGAAATGGTAATGTTTCTTCAACACCTTCCAACGCAGAACTGGACTCACCAAGAGCTTGAGATGGTGCTTTCTAGAGCTTACATTTGGCATAGCATGTTCAACAGCTCCCCAAGCCACTTAGCAAGCTAGACCAGGACCACTTTTCTCCTCAACAACAGCCTCGTGCAATTTCCTTTCTGCTAATTTCTGTTTTCCATGATTTTTGCTTCCTGGGAAGTTATTTGTCTGTAAGTGCATGCCACTCCTGATTCCATTGGAGGGCATTAACCCTTCTTGTCATTTGTGTTGTAGCTTGCGGAATTTTTGTAATTTTAACCATTTCTTTTTATATTTACCATCGGATGATGAAAGCAAGAACGGCTATTTCTTTTTATAATAAAGTTATCGTGGGACTAATAGGTACTGGGAGGTTGGCATCTGCACATTTTCATATACCATGACATCTTATTCCTGCGGAAACCTATTGGACAAAAATCATGATTACTATCACTAATTGGGGTTTAATATCTTGAAATAATCCGTAACGTCGTGTTTTGAAGATATGGGAGCAAAAACGATTTATGAGGGTTAAGTTAAAAGCAATTTTCTTTACTGTTTCAGTGACCTGTAACCGTATGGTCTCATTTCACCCACCAGGTATAACCTTCTGAATTTGATGGATTAATTGTTTGTGAATACAAGCGTCTATACACGGCTTTGTGTCCTGATAAATGATAATTTGGATAACAAGGTTTCCCGTCTCAAAACAAATTCCCGAGCAGGGCTAGGTTATGGTGCACTATCTAGTCAATGCGGAGTGAGATTTAGTGTCTTCATAAGATCCGACTTTTGAGTAAAAATTATGCGGAGTGAGATTTAGTGTCTTCATAAGATCCGAATTTTGAGTGAAAATTTTGAACCTGAGACAATAGCCATCTTGAGCTTCTGAGCTTTACGGCATGACGCGTACATCTACAGGAACTCCATTTTCAGATCTCCATCTCCATTACTTGACAGAGGTCCCACGAGAGCCACGATAAATGCACAATAATGCGTTGTCATGCTTCCAAACAAAAAAATAATAATAATAATATGAGGGCAGTTGCTGTATAAACAGTCAGTCTGCCATTTTAACCATAACTGGGCCTTTTTTCCTCAAATTTAGTTTTGCTTGACATATAAGAAAGGAACAGATTTTGGTAGGTGGAACCCTTCCAAATGTGCTGCACAGTAGAAAGGTCAAAGAAAAATAAGACTGATTCACATTCCTTAGTTCATCAAATTCTCTGCTGCTTCCACAAAAATTCTGGTGCCCTGCTCCTTCAGCAGGCACACCTCTGATAAAAGCTACATAAAATCTGTCAGGCAAGTGGGAGCCCGGCAATTCTCCAATCACGAATATCCATAGATCACTTCATAAGAATCCTTCAGACAAGTTTAAGCCACTTCCTTCTTGCCTGTAAACATAACACAAATTTAGATGTTTTTTCCGGTAAAAGACAAATAAGAATTGAGAAGAAGAAAAGCTGATGAGAATTAAAACATATAGAATAAATGTCAATTTGTTGCAGTTTGGCATATTAGATTTGTACAAATTACAATTCGTGATTGCAAGCATTTGGAAAGTCCATTAAAGGCAGAAACTCAATGAGAAAATATTAATTCTCACATATGTGCTATTTAGCAGTTTTAGGCTCTTATAGCAGCCACCATCAGCATGACCATGGTTAGGTCGATAACACAGTTGTTGCCGATGGGAATTTGCTCTTCTTCATCTTTATTTTTTCTTGCTATTTTTTCAAATCAAGACTGCTTTACTACATGAGCAAGTGGTTAAAAAAGGGTGTCCTAGTACATAAAGACTCTCACACTGTGAGAGATAGGGAAGGGGCTCAAACCTGTGACATTCAGGTCACAATGATCAAATGGTTAGATAACAATGAATAACAATGAGAAGATAGTCTGTAAATCAGAAAATTCCTAAGTCAACAGGCTTTGCTGGATCAGAAGTAACTTATCTTTTAATAGGGGAGAACGGAATTCAATTGAAGGCATTACTTAAGGGACTAAATGCTCACTTTTAGCCTAGCTTAGATAGTTCAATGTATGTATGTATGTATTTATGTATATGTATGAATATATATATATAGAGAGAGAGAGAATAGTATAGTATAGTCTAGTACCCTGTATAATAACAGAGAAGAGTTTCTATTATTCTATCGTGTAAACTCAAAAGTCCAACGTTAATATTTCTGGTAAATTACCTTACAGTTAGTTTGCACTTGCACATTGCTCAAATACGGGGCAGTGCCCAAATATCCAATTATGGCCAATGACAATCATAAGAAAATTATTTTCTATCGCAGTATAAACCAGGTTTGCAGAGAATAAAAAAGCAAAAGAAAGAAATCCCTTGCTTTACTTTAAGAGACATGATTGTATGAACAAAAGATACATAAAGACACAAAGTAACAGAGAACAAAAAAAAAAAAAAATTATGCGAGGAAAAAATAAATCCCTTCTTTTTCTTAGGGAGGGAAAAAAGGTTACTTACATTCTTTTTGCGATCAAGTTCTTCAATAAATTTCTCTGGATAATCCATATATTCACCGCATTCTTTCTTTATACTTGCTGCAAGCTCTTCTTTTCCAGCAACCTCAAGGTTCCTAATCAAAATTGTGAAGGTTAGCTCATCTGGCGCACAACCTGATGCTTTCATTCTTTCATACATTTCCATTGCCTTCTCAATCATGTCCACTTGGAAATATGCCCCAATCATTTCGGTGAATGCCCTTGTGTCAGGTTTCAACCCTTCCTTCTCTATCATAGAAAAGAATTCTTCAGCCATTTCAATCAATTTGTTCCTCCCAAGCATCAGGATCATGTTATGAAACAACGATAGCTCTGGTTTATACCATACTTCCTTCTGCACGAGCTCAAAGACCTATAACCTGATTTCATTAGATAACACAACACACAATTGGGGGGAGAAACCATAGAAAAGAATGACTAAAAAATTGGACAAAGAGACGAACATAATCAAAAGGTGAAATCTTTGTTCATAATAGAGCCTTCAATTATATCCCATTCCCATTCCCATTCCCACTCCCACCACCTCATTCTTGATATCCATTCCCATTCCCACTCCAAAACATATCTACAACAATTAGCAAAAGTACAAAGCCACGAACCAGCAAGGGTTCAAACAAACAAGTTGTGGGTAATAATAGTAATACAAATACCTTGAGGGCCAAATCCAATTCATTTTGGGATTGGAGAACTTCAAGAGTGTCCAGCAAATCATCCTTGACGAGCCTGCTGAGTTTCTTATCAAAAACCACCTGTAATCCGCTGGCCTTCGCCAACTTGAGGGACTGAACTACTTGTATGGCTTCTGTGGATATCCTCTTTGTCCTCCAGCCTGTTTTTCTAGGTTGCTTTCTCAATCTACAGGTTACAATGGACGAACCCACACGGGGCTTCTCGAGAATTTCTTGAAATTTGGGCTGAACGAAGAAGTTGAGCTTCACTGTTCCCATCACACTGGACTTCATCATGGCAAAGTCCCCCCGAAATGCTGATGCTCAAGCCGAACCACCTTTGAACATTATCGATTTATCGTCAACAAGACGAGACTGCAAACGACGTCGTAGGCGTTAGAAAAACCAAGACGGTCGCGTGCCTGTCACGTGTTCCCGTTCCCGTCTCTCTCCTCCTCCGAACAATTTCTCTCGGAGAAAAACGGGCTTCGTCCCGACCGGCTTCGAGGCGCGTGAAGGACACGCTCTCCTAATCGCCGGAGCTCGGCGGGGCCCGTGCCTCGGCCAGCGCTTACTGCCTCTCGCCAAGCCAACGCGCTTTCCAAGGCGTCCTAAAGCGTCCCCCGTTGCCAACTCCCCACCGCCTCAGATCACGTCCACGGCGCTCTCGACCTCCACCACCCGCTCATCTTCACGTGGACTCCTCTCTTCGGGTCATGACCCGGCGACGTCCCAGAGGGAAGGCCGAGGAGGAGGAAGAGATTGTACTGGGGCCCGGCCCATTTCATGGACTGGGCTGGGGTGCTGTTGTCGGAAGCCTTCTAGGGTAACTCCGGGAAGGCTGCTCTGGCGGGCGCTCCAGTTGGAGTGGCCGCGATTCTTGGGTTGTCCGGTTCAACTTAAAGCTCTAAATTTTTATTATTTTCAGCTGTCTTTTCCTGACTTTTTTTTTTTTTTTTTTGCGTTATGTTCTTTTCTTTATTTTTCTTTTTTAAAGTACATGTTTTAGACCAGATATCCAATGGTGATTGTATCTCAGTTGAGAGGATTGTAGGGATGCGGTTATGATCTTGTAGGGCCAAATTGGTAATCTACCCCCCGTATATTTAAATAATAATAATTTTAAGCATATTAAAATTTTTTAACGATATAAATAATAGCGAATTTTTATTCAATATATTATGTTATATTAAATTTAAATTTTATATATTATTTTAATTTTTAAAAAAAATTTAAAAGTTATATTTTAATAAATTTATTATTATAAATATTACTTTTTAAAATTTAATATATTTATTTAAATAATACTAAATTTTATAAAAATTAAAATTATTAATATATCATTAGGATTTTTTTAACTTTATAATTAATTTTTTTAATTTTATTTTAATCACAATAATTTAAATACAACTCTTATATATGTTAAAAAGAATTAATTATGAAAGTACAACCTTCCTAAAACTTTATTCATTAAGCATTATTTTTAATTTTGATAAAATTAATAATTTCATAATAAGACATTTTCATCTACCTTATTTTTTCATAATAAAATTAATTAATTCTTTTAATTTTTGTTTCACGATGGTTAAATGAACTTAATCACAATAATGAAAGATTTTTTTTCTTTTTTTTTAATCACATAAGAATCAAATAATAACATGAAATTTTATTATTTTTATAAAATAATTAATAATCACTAATCAAGTATATATAATTTTTGTTATATATAAAAATATTTAATTTTAAAACATATACATAATATTATTTATTAAAATTTTTAATAAATTTATTATTATAAATATTAATTTTTAAAATTTTAAAATTAAATATATTTATATAAATAATATTATAAAAATATACTTAAATTTGTGAAAGTCAAAATTATTAATATACAAAAATTTTAAGTTTTACTATAATTACATATATTTAAATAAAATTTTTATGTATTAAAAAAATAATTGATCACGTGTATATATATATATATATACACACACTAAATTAAGTAGATTTATTAATATTTAAATTATATTTAAACTTATTATATTTAATAACATAATAACATAAAATATTATTGTTCTTTACTAATCCTAGCAGGCACCAAGCAGGACGCTAAGGACGAATTCTCACTAATTTAATATAGGATAGGTGGCAAATGGCAATCTAGCTCAACTTATTTTGTGGCAAGTTTCCTAAAGGCATCGTGAATTTCGTCGGACCAACAAAACGAAAATATGAATTCAATTGCATTCGCGAGCTTCATTAATGAGCTCAAGATGGTTGCAAGTATTATATATTTGGGGGGTTTAAAACTTTATAAATAACTGCCGTTTGCCTACTATGGCCATCAACTCAAAACGCAATTGTGAGTGCGCTTTACACTTTTTTCTAGCCTTTTCGTTTTATATTCTTTTATGATGATGATGATTATTATTATTATTATTATTATTATTTTAGTAGTAGATCGTTTTCTTTTCTTTTCAATAAGCTGGAGGTAACATATACTGAAGACCTAAAAATTGGATCCCGTTTACATAAATTGAAGTCCACTGTCAAATTCTTGGCCCAAGACTGATTTTTTTTCTTCCCAAAAGGCTGTTTCCAAGAGCATGGATATCAAATTGCCATATAATGTAAGATGTAGTATCGGACGAGCTTAATTGGTACGTGATGGAATACTCTAAATACAAGATGGTAAATGGACTAAAACAATATGAGCAAGTCACTAATTGCCGAATGAAAGATGTGGTGAGGGGGGTTTTTGCACCCTTACTGTTTGCCGAAACAGTGAAAACCCACGTTGATATATTGGGTTGTTGAAGTCATATAAAAAAAGACAATGGCCAAATCGAGAGTTTCAAGGTAATATATTATGCTTCAACAAAATTGGGAATCTTGCATTTGGTTTAAGTTATTGTGAAACCTGTACTTGGTTAAAAAAAAAAAAAAAAAAAGAAAGATAAAAACATCTATACAAATCAACCATTCTATACGAGTTGGCTGGCGTGGTGAAAGATTACCTGCAACTATTTATTTGACCATATATGAATCTTATCAGTCATCTTCGTACTGAAATTTACCAGGCTACATAAAGCATGAAAAAGTTTTATTATAATAATATACAAATTAGACGCATATTAATTTTATTTATTATTTATAATTAATTCACTATTTATTTATTTAAAAGATATGTTAATTATTTCATCATTCATCAAATAATAAGTTTAATTATAACTAATCATTAAAATTAAACAGACTGGTGCAAGTATAATCTGCACCGCTACATAACTTTTTGGAATACGGGAATGTATCGCAGGGAGAATGTACACGATGAGGCAGCATGCAGCTGTATTCATGCAATGACTTCAAATTTAATCCTCCATGTAAATATCCATGCATGGAGCACTTAACCTCGCGTATAAAAGTCATCAAGGGTAAACCAAAAGTTTGCAAAAAAACGAAAAACGGTTATGGAGGGTCAGGTAAAAATTAACTCAGCATCTCTTTGCACAACTAAGCTACCATCATGAGTTGAGGTGATGAATCCGTTTCTTTCAAGTCAGGCATATATGATGGGATGGAGTGGATAACTACTGCCTTTCACTGTAATATATGGATTTACATCAACATGATAACATGTTACACGAAGGCTCCTGCTTGCTGTATGCTTCCGCTTTGTCGTGCATACAAAAAGGGCTACATATATGTCATGCCACCTTAAATAAGCGTTTTCCAAGTAAAATTCTCGATGCACTTCATCATAACACGTGCATGGAGGTCCCGCGAATAATTAACCATCGTATATCACCACTCATGAGAGAGGATGCGTTGTGAATGAAGAGTTTCCAACAGCTAAAAAATCAATGAAAGCCTTTCTCTGCTGTTGTTCCATGGCTTCTTGGTCTATCTCCTCATCATCTCTTCGAGCATTGTCTGTCACTTCGCTTTTGTTGGAATCGGTGTTCAGTTGGAGAAAATCATAAAACTCAATGGACTTGTTTTCATCTGCAGTACCATATTAGAAGAGACATGACAAGAGCAACGCATTAGAAGTTAAAATCCATTTATGAGATTAACATAAGAACGATGTTTTTTTGATAAGCGAATTAAAATTTTATTAGTACAGAGGTAAAGGAGTGGTGTTAATGATATTCATTTCTTTTCGAGCAATAATTTCATTAATATTTCCCAAAATCAGTCGTGCATAATAGACAATTCCAAAACTAGACGGAGACACAGCTCCATGAACAAACTTTCACATTGTAGCTATGCAAACCCCAACCTAAATAGATATTATACTCCTTTGAAACCAACCATCATCCAAAAATTTTACTAATTAAAGGCCTTTTATTAAATTATGCGATAATTATGTTATATCATTTACTGAAAGAACCATATATGTTATGGTAGAATACTAGGTAATCCAATGTTATGACAAACGAAAATCAAATTCTCGTGCTTGCACTTTGGCTTACGAATTTTACGAGGATGAATCCCTCTCATGTAACTAAATTTGAATTTGAGATGGTCCGACTTAACTCACATAATTTCAATTAAATTTCCCTATGCCACTAAGCTAGTCATGGCTAGTTCACCCTTAGGGATTCTAGGTTCACCTACTGATGCCCTTTTTTTTTTTTTTTTTTCCTTCCATGCAAAGGTTTCATCTTGAAACTCTAGTTACCTTCTTTCTTGCTCATTGTAGAATACTGATCATAGAATCTTTCGCGGTACCAATCAACAGAAGAAGCAGCATACGTCGCCGGAAAAATCATGGGCAAATCTTGTTTTAATGGCGGATACTTTTGCTGAGCGTTCACTAAAGTTTGGTTAGCAACAACTTTTGCTTGAAGCTTTAATCTTTCTCTGCTTCTTCTTGCCATTATAACATGCCAGTGATTCTTGACAGCATTGTCCGTGCGACCGGGAAAAAGCCTTGATATAATAGCCCATCTATTCCCATGAACTCTGTGAACAGCAAGAAGCCTCTCTTCTTCCTCTTCGGTGAAAGGGCTTCGGTTGATTCTTGGATCCAACTGATTGAACCATCTCAACCTGCAGCTCTTCCCTGACATGATTTACCACTTTCTTTGTGTTAGTTAATTAGTTAGTCGTCAATCAGTCATACTTAGCTCTATGCATATATATATATAAGTTTTGAGTTCACTACTTGTCATAAGAATATTAAGAAACCAGAGTGTTAAAAACTTCAATTTATATAAATAGAAATAGTTAGTGGAATGTAGCTCCTAATAACGAGAAAAATACATATGTTTATATTAAGAACCTAACCCTAGTGGTCATCAGACCAATCAAAAAAGTGATGCTCAATAAGCTAGGTTTAGGTTTTTTAACCCTACCTGATCGTCCTCCAAGCCTTTCGGCGATGGCGTTCCAGTTATGAGGACCATAACGGGCCACCAACTCCCTAAGCTTTTCATCTTCGGTTGCCCTCCAGTGGCCTCTGGTGGTACACATCTGGTGATTTTTTGGGTGTTACCGTACAACGAACCAACGCCAACAGACCTAATATACACAGAAGAAAACCTAGTATATATGTTCCAGCTGACCTGCTGGGTTCCTGTTCTTCACCGCTTTCTTGAACAATTAACCTAAAGAAATGATAAGCCTAAAAAAATTCAAAATTATGAAACCTCGGATCTACAGAGAGAAAGAGAGAATCAGACAGTTAAAGAATTGGGGGTGGCAAGGAAGTAAAGAATAAGGCATGCGGATTGTGAAAGAGAATATGTTAAAAGAAGGGGATATTGAGAAGAAGTGGCTTCCATTAGAGGACTTTTGTTGGGGGAGGACTTAGATAGATCTCTACCAGCGACTGATGCAAACGTCTAGGCTAACAAACAAACCCCTTATAAGTAATCTAGTCACCCCTTTCTTCTCTACTGTTCTCTTCTCTTGGCGAGAGAGAGAGAGAGAGAGAGAGAGAGGTTGCTTGGTGGGCTGAATTATTTCGTTCTTCTTTCAACATCTTTCCAAGTTTCTAACCTACAACGTCTACTTATAACCCACCTCGAACACATTTTTTTCCTATTCAGTTAATATTATCCTCTATACCTTGGGACACTCTAATAATTAAAAATATAAATTATTATAGTAAATACCTCTAATTGTTTAATGAGCCTCTTAATAAACCAAGAAAAATTTTATACTATTCTCTCTTTGTAAATATTGAAAAAAAAAAATTAGCCATTTTTGTTTTTCTCACATTCTATACTGTGTCATGGATCGCCACTTCATATGTTGATATGTAAAATCCTTGGACAACTGAGAGATTATAATAATTAACTTAGTTCATTGAACGTAAAGAAAAGAAAAATAATTTGAAAAAGCGATCGATTGTACTTTTCTTCTTGTTAATTGATCTCACTTTTGTCGATTAAAGTTAAAATTTTGATTTTAAAAGGAGCTAAATTATGACAAAAAGATGTCTTGTCCAAGCCTAATCCGAGTGATGGATACTTGGTTGAAACACGCATCTACATAAAATTATATATATATATACGCCCAAGTTAGCCTATATCTATATATATTTGTTGTATATAACCGAAAAAAAAATGTAAAATTATATTATTAAATTTTAATTTATTATATATATATATATATTAAAAAAAAAAAAACTAGAGAAGCAGGTTTTAGTTTAATAAGTGAAATTGTGTCTAGTAAATAGACAAGAGTTCGGTAAACGTAAAAGGTTTTCAGGATGCATACAAATAGAGTGCCATTAGGTTTTTGATGACCTTTCAGACCTAACCAAAACTTTTTAACTTGCAACCGCACGCGGAGGCTGGTAACATCCACCATGCGACTGCTGCATGCTTCTTTGTTAAGCCTCTGGTCTCCCCCTCCCTCTTATTGTTTATCTGTCATTGAAAATATGGAGAATTTTTTTTGTTTTTTTGTTGTTTTTTTTTTTTTTTAACCAAGAGAGCCATTCACAATCGTGCATGCAGTTATGCATAGGTTCCGCCCGCCAAATTATCCCTCATGCATTAAAATAAATGTCTCTGGTGTCAAGTTTCGAGACTTCCAATTTCACCCTTAAAACTATTAAATAATATTTATTTCCATTGTTACAGCTAAAACATGTTTATCATCTTTGGTAGCAATTTTTCTGTTTAATTAAAGCCTGGCCTTTAACCTATTGGAAAAAAGAAAAAAAAATATATAAAAAAAAAAATATATATATATATATAATCTTCTGTTTGTATATGTGCTGGGTTGGCCCATTAATTGGACTGTTTTATCAAACAATGTGCTAACTAGGGAGTTGAGGAACCAAAAACACAAGGCGAGGTGATTGTTTAGTAAAAAACGTCTTGATCATAAACACCAGGCGACCAACGAAGTCAATGCACAGCGTTAGCAAAATCCCAATATTTCCCAATAACATGTAATTGATCGGCACACGTATAAGATTGAATACCATGTGACATTTACAACCATAGCTCAATCCCTGAAGTCACGGCCGGATTGACGTTGCAAAACTGCGGCATTCGCACGCCCCACGCACGCCCACATCGACAGTTAACCTGTTTCACCTACTATGGTGTCATTTCCCAACATATTCCTTTGTCCTCAGAGTCAGTTTTGCTTCTAGAGGGAACATCTGCCTCTTCTTCTTCTTCTTCTTCTTCTTCTTCTTCTTCTTTTTTATTTTTTTTTATGTTGAATATTAAACTTTAATTTTTTTTTTAACTTGCATGTTAATTAATTACTCCCAATGTAACGCATATTAACAGGACCATTGAACTCCACTGTTGATTCTTTAGTCAAACAGACTTGTCTTTAAGACATTGGATTTCATAGCTTGTATTTGAAGTTTTTTTTTTTTCTTTCTTTCAAGCTCCTTTGTTGTGACTTTCATTTTTCATTAATATAAATCACACGCTGATTTATCAAAAATATATCTAGATACTACTCACACGGTAGAAAAAACTACTTTCATTAGGTGAGGAGGAGCTAATTTTACCATTGTTTCTTTCCAATTATATTTGGCGAAGAAGATGGATAGCCTTCCTAGTTGGCCACCAAAACTGGCTCTAGCACGGTGACTAAATATTAGCCAATGCTAGCTACTCAAAGGAAGTCGTGTTATCGTTGTAATGCAGATTGACTCGTGGGAATGAATTGCAGAGAATGTTGTTATGAACTTCTTATCGGTCAAAAGCCTAATCCACCTACCTAAGCGTGCCCCCAATTAATTAATTACATTAAGATGAGCTATTTTCTTCACGTAGCTTGGAAAGTATGATCATTGCCATTGGACGTTCCCTTGTCATCGCCTAATGAGAACTAGCCAGGATTTCTGGGGCCACAAGTTAACTGAACTTAACAAACATCCGATGTTCGCCCCCAAACCCATCTTCAGGACCATCAATGAAATGGTCTCTTTCGATTGTTCAAGTTAAACAGAAACAAGTACTCATCTACATTCTCTAACAAACATCCCCTTCTCCTTTTCATGTGCTACTTAAATTATCTAATGGCAACCCCCATTGCCTAAATATTTGATAGATGTAACATTTACACATTTGTTAGTATAACAACCTGTTGACTACTGTAGAACATGCAAGGAAGCTTGTTGAAAAAGCAGTTAGTTCATGATACAACCCCGTGGAAGACGGGCATGCCAGAGTCAATTCTCTGTGTTGGTAAGAGATGCACAGTTCATCTACAAAGTCTTTGAGAAAATGACCGGAAAATAAAAGGAGGAAAAAGGTTTCTTGTAAGGACTTTGAAAGTCATCCACTTTTGATATTCATATGCATAACATGTGCCAAGATCTGCACTGGTTTTGATGTGTACAATAATAAAAGAATGAATTAGCTAAGGACGGAATATAAAGCAAGAATGCATGGTTAACCTCCTGTTGACAACTTGTAAGAAGAGAAAAGGCCACTGATGAACTGCTTGAGAGGAAGAATTTCTTGGACGCTCTTACTCTTCTTCTGCTTCGAGGCCTGGTATGTATTCTAAACTGACGTCAAAAATCACGGGACTACTTGGAGCCACCCTTGGCCTTCCTGGAGCAGAATTGAGACCTTTGGGAAATGCCAACTAATGACACGAAAACAAGTCAAAAGGATTTAATTACAGGTTAACTAGCGGAACTTCTTAAAGTTAACAGTCGTTGTTTGTTTGTGTGTGGAGAAATATAGGTGAAAAATGAATCATTGAAAAGTGAACTTTTTTTTTTTGTTTACTCATCTTCTTGGCAATTAAACAAGCTAAAAAAGGCAAAATGAAATACCGATCCTGGAATGTAGAGTCGGCGCTTCCCTCCAACTTTCATGCTCAGGATGCCTTCATCAAGTCCCTTGATCACCTATTCTAGTCAAAGTAAGTGATGAAGTGAAGAAAAGAAAACAAAAATCAGGAATCAGCAAAAACATTCTCCTGCCTACAGAGTTTTTGTCCTTTTTTCTACAAAATTGTCCTATACACTACATTAATTGACAATGAAACTGCCTTAACAAAAAGAGTAATGATACGTATCAGATATTTGTTCTCTGACAACGATGCCAGCCTTGTGATGTAAAGCATACAATGAAATAAATTTGGGATTATACTATCATGCAAAGATGCATCGGGACCTCTTATGCTTCTTACCTGGCCAGAGCCAACACGAAAAATATACGGCTGCCCTTTCTCCAATGAACTGCATAATGGGTGACAGAATTTTAGAAAAACTCCTGGTTATAGCTTCTGTATTGGCTTAAAGAATAAGAATGATGCTTAACTAATTTTAAATGAAAATAGAAGAACATAAGTATTCCACACTGAGAGTTATCAATATTTTCAGTACTTGAAAATGTAAGATGAAAAAAAGACACTTGCATGAAAACAATAACTTACCTGTCAAATATTTGACCAGATGGAACCATGGCAACATAATTAGCAGCCACCTGTTACCATGAATAATAGTGGTGTGAGAAACAGTGAGATGGAAGAAGGTATAAAACAAACTTCACAATGTACTGCAGCCGAAGAGGTTATGGAATCAGAGACTATAATCAAGTTGTATAATGAGTTATGGAATAATGGAGGTTTTATAAGCCTTGTATTTAGAATAAATTGACTCAAATCAAATCTATTTTTGATTGTATGTTGAGCTGATCAGGACACACAGAGGCTCATTCTGATTACAACATGCACTTGGTCCGAAAAATATAGATGCCATCTACAACTGATGGGGCAAAGCCTCAAGGTCAGAAACTGATATATATTAGCCATTTCACTCCAGACCGTCAAATAAAAAAGAATTTGGAGGGTTATGACTATATATCAAGTCTAATTGGTCTGCCTGCAAGACATCAAAAGGGCCATTCAGAAGCCAATAAAGAAAGCAACATCATGCGATGAATTTGTAACAACTTCCTCTAATGGGATTCTTGAGATAGCTGTAGGTGTTTTCTAAAGAGTATCAGGGAAGGGTAGCTGTAACAAAATTCTCATTGCTAACAGGGTTTTCCAAAAGGGGTGCATCTTGCATCTTTAAAGATGACATGGTTGTCCTTCTAGTATTATATACAAGCCACAGGAATTTACAAACCTGAAATCCAACTGGAGGACTAGGACCTCCACCAACTTTGATATCCTTGTACTGCAATCCAGACTCTGTAGTTACCATAGTTACCTTCAATAAACAGGTTGATTTCATGCTTAGAGCTAAAGATTATCCAACAAGTCAACAGAAACCGTTTTTCCATAAGCCAGCAAAAAATTTTTGACAAGAAAAGCTTTCTGCCAAATTAATGATCACTGACTGCTGCAAAAGAAAATATTTACCTGGCAACATTGTTACTCCAGTGATGAACTTCTTTTCTTGAATATATAAAAACAACACACACACACACTCACACACCAAAGATCATCACCAAATTAAGGCATGATGATTAAATGGCAGCTCCTATCTCTAATATGTGAAGGGCGGGTGTTAGTGGTGTTAAATTCAAGATCAACACAGGTCACGAATCATAAAATGTAAATGGCAAATTTGTGAGCTTTATAGCAATACACTGAGAAAGTAGGAATATTAAATTTTCATAAACACATTAAAACTGTTTTTGTTCAATTGTGAAATTCCAACTTCAGCAAGGAACACCACTAGAGAGCATCAAATAGCTGAGCATTCTTATAAAGTTCTGCATTAAAATGCACCAGTGTTCATGACATGAGTCATGATATCCTTGACGTTGATAAACACAAATATTTTTTCTGGCTACAAAAGAAGGGAACAATTAAATCTCAAATTGATCTATCTGCAATTTGCAAGCCATTCTGTTAACTGACAGGTCATGAGTTTGCACAGACAAAATGAGTTAACGGTGACATTATTCATAGCTAGTAAAATCCACACATCTTTTTTTCTTTTGAATATTCACAGTAACATTGGAATGATCTTTAACAGATTACATAAAATAAAATAGAAAGCGAATAAAGGAGTTATGCAATCTCACCGTACATTTTCAATCTCTTTCTCACAGGTATCATCACATAGTCTTGTTTTTGGCTCTGGGGGTAATCCAGCTCCCCTGGCATCAAATGTATTTGTCAGGAGGCCTGAAACTCCAAAAACCAGCCCAATCACATCCCTACGATTAATTAAACAACTATCATCCTTGTGCCTTCTGGTCCTTGAAGCTGTAACTTTGACACATGGACCTGAGCATCTAACAACAAAGCCTTGAACTTTGTCAAAGGAAGTACCCTTAGCATTGGCAGACAAACTTCTTCCATAGGCAGAACCTAAATGAGAAGTGAAAAACATTAGAAATTAATAGTGGGTGTAATTATCAAAAGATTCAAGACAATGTGAACAGACCCATAAAGCATTCCTTAAAGGAAAGGCCAGTTGAATAAGCCTTAAAAAGGATAATTGAGAAAACCCTTATGGCTCATGACATTGAAAGTTCGTCCAAGTTCCAAGATGTGGATTTTGAAAGTGCGGGTTGAGTAGCTAATCTACATTTTCACTATTGGTAAGGAAAAAAAACAAAAGAAGGAAAGAAACCAACATAGTAACACATTCAGCAGAGATAAAGAAATTGTCTGGAAAACAAGATCGTAGAAGGCGAGTCCGAGATTACCAACTGGAAGTAGCAGAGATGAAAGCCAAGTGGAAGAAGCCATTTTGTTCTCCTTCTTTTTCTTTGTTCTTTTCCCCTTTTCGTTTTTTTATTTTGGCTGGCTGAGAAAGCCGAGGAGCCTCTCATTCAACGTTCAAAAGTGGATAACGAAATCTTGTTGGCCCTTTGATTGCGTCGCGCCTTTGTGATCTTGACACGTCAGCACCAAAAAGTGTTTCCTTCACGTATACAATTGTTTATTCCTCACTCGATTTCCAAATCAGCATTTTATGTAAATTCCAATGTACCAAAAAGGAATTTGCCTTGTTCTAAAAAAGGAAACTTATATCACAAAATATGTACCAAAAGCTTCCTAAAAAAAAAAAAAAAAAAAATCATGTTATGTTTTTATTGGAAAACACCTCTTTTCTTTAATGATATTAAAGGAGAAAAAACATTTTGTGAATGAAGTATTATGCATCTGTATTCTGAAAGTTGTAAGTTAAATTATTTATTAAAATAATAATTTATGGTGTAAATTCAAGTATGACAATTTGGTCATCTAATTTTTTGGGTGTTAGTATTTTAGGCATATTTCTTTTTTTGCCAACATAGATTGCACATTTATAAAGAGATAAATTCTATAAATATGCATTTAATTTATTAAATATATTTAAACTTACGGTCTTTTAATATAATAATAATAAATAATTTCTTTATTATTATACCGCAGGAGAGGGGGTTGTCTTAGACTTGGTGGGGCTGGTAACGTGCACGTAAACAAGACATTTAAAGATGAGGCCTACCCAGTTTTGCCCGATTTATTAAATTCGTTGTGGGTAAAAGACAATCGGACGGCTACCATCACGAGGTTCATTGCAGCCAATGGATTGTTGTACACGAACACATGTACTGGACTCTGGTCGTCCTTTGACTTTTCCATCAACCTGGATAAATATCTGACAATCACGAACTGCACTCTTTTTAGGGTTCCAACGCGCTGTTCTTTTCTCTATCTCGAAGCCGAACTGAACTTTGCTGCGCTGGGTTGGTCTTAATTCTCCCATTGCCTTTTTCCTTTTCAATTCAATTCTTGCTTGGAAAGTTTGACACAATAAAGTAAGAAAATTTCAACAAAAAAGAAAAAAAAAAAAACACTATTCTGTTTCTGATTACCAATATAAAACCCAAGATCGGCAATTGGGTTTTTGCAACACATGATAAAGTATTAAATTTAAATTTATGAATTCCACACCCCATTTTCTATAATTTATCACATTGATTGAGGTTGCCATTAGTCAGAGAGAGAATGGAAGAAAAAAAACTATAACGAATAATGTTGTGGGATGCAGAACAATGTCTAATGGTCCCATGTTGTAGGAAAATAACTTCAAATTTGAGAATTTCCTTTCTTTCTTTCTTCCTTTTTTTCTTGAATTTATTATTTGTGGACAATTAGATTTTGAGTTCAGTCTCTCATCTATGTACTTTCCTTCTGTAATATTCTGTTCTCTCTCTCTCACACAGCCCCAGTTTGGTTGTTTGTTTGTGGCAATTCAATACTTTGTGAGTTATCTTTTTTTGTCCGCCAAAAAAAAAAGGCCAAACCATCGCAGGGAAGGAGATGACAGAGGAAACAGGGTTCGAACTCCTCCCTCCTACTTTGCAAGTTTTCTATCTTGGTCAATGTCTTTAATCTTTTTGTCCCTATTCAGACCTTTTTGTGTCAGATTATTCGTGCCAGTCTATACAACAATGTAGATCAAGCATGCGCATTTGAGTACATATGCATACACTTATAATTTGAGTGAATGAATTATTCTGCACATGGATTCATTCATTGGAAGTCTCCTGCCGCGCCAAGCATAAAAATAATTATAATTTTTTTAATTAATTGACTACGATTAAGACTCAAACTTAGATTTACAGTCATGGAAATGACATAATTATAATTTTTAGATGATAAGCGAACGTGCGCGTAAGTGTGCTGTGTCGTGCCGTGAGCACAACTTGTGGCATACAAATTCTTCTTCGGTCTTGTTACAGTGCTCGTGAGTGACAGGCTTGAGTTCCTTTTGTGTTTGCCAATGTGGTTATGCATTTCTTTCTCGCGATTATCTATCTGCAGGCGTCGCACTAGTGGATGCAGTTGAGAGATAATTTTGCCTAGGAGATGGAGGACATCTTCATAGTGGACGCAGTTGACCCAAGATTTGAGAAAGGTCCTTCCCGACCCTCTTTACCAATTTTCCGATACTCGTGTGTTGTTTTGGTCGGTTACGTTTTGGCAGGATGTAGACTTCTAAGTTCAATGGATTACATGAATACCCACTAATATTCTTGAATCCTGACCATTATTTTGTTGTCCATGGTTTCATCATTCGCCCTAATGATCTTCTTTTCATCTCCTTAAAGAGTTTTTGAATATAACAATTTGGCTCACCGTTGTCTTTCATATTTTCATATAACCATACTGTATGGATAATGATTTTCTCTTGAATTGCTCTAGTATTTCTCTGAACACCATTTTCTTTCTTTGAGTTGGCTTTGTGGGTAGTTGGCGGGGGAGTGTGTTCGTGGGTCCTTTGGACGCCACAAAAGAGATATACTACCGCATATTTGGCTAGAGAGATTATGTAAAATATTACTCCTTCGAGTTCAATTAGGTGAACAGTATAAATAGGCACATAATGTATATTAATTTATTATATAATTACTTATTTTATGCTGGAAAAAATTTGTCATTTGTATTGTATTGATGGTAGTCTCTATTTCATATCTAAATTGAATATCTCTCTATTGTTTTTCTCTTACACGCAAATAGGAACTAGAGCCGTAGGGGAGAGGGCACACGGGTCCTTTGGACACCATGAGAAGGATATACCAACCCTCACTAATGCTTTGGCCTATAAGGTCATTGGCCAGTTTGCGCTGATGCAAGGGGATGCTCTGTTGAACATTCTATAGACAAGAGAGTCAACCTCATTTTAATGTGAAAACCTCTTCCCCCTCCCCCCCTTTTTTTTCTTTTTGTGTTGACATTATTCAAATGCTTCTATAGTGTGGAATACGTTTGCATGCACACATAAATGCGCATGCCCTCTTTCTAAGCTAACGCTCTCTCAAATATGTTTCTCCAGTTTCTCGTATACAAGCACGGAGCGAGAGACTTGAGATGTTCATGCAGCTTGATGTAAATACAGAAATTTATCCAATGAAAATGCAGGAGAAGTTTGCCTTGCTAATAACTCCTACACTAGAAGCCGACGGAACAGCTGATAGTGGTTATTATTTTGAGGTATTCGTGTTTTCATTTCGGTTAGATGTGTAAGTAACAATGCTGCCTTCGCTAATTGTCTATCATGATGATGAACTTCCTTCCTACTTGAGCTATTTTAAATCATTATAATCTTGTCTCGGGCAACAGATGTAGGGCGTAGCTGACTTTTCAGGATTACATCTTGCTGTAAATATTGTCTTAGTTTTGATTTTGTATAATTGAAGGTGACTAGAAAATTTGAAACAACCTGTAGGACAATCTTGCAGTTTTCTACACATTTTCGTTGGTTTTCGTGACTCACGTATCTGCCAATACATATTCAGAGGTCGTACCTGTAGGCTGCAGATTTAAGTAATTTGTTATGTGCCACTCATCCGAAATCATCCAGAACAGACTGAAGTTTTTCTTCTGTACATTCTCGCGCGGTGGCAAATTTAGTTTGTTGAGAAAGCATTCCGTTTCAAAATTTAAACTGCTAGATAAAATTTGTAAATGGTTAATATATTAAATTTTAATATGTTTATTTATACAAAAATCCATTAAAGATTTGCTTTTGTACATCAGAGTGCATAGGGGGCAAATTCAGTTCGGTGCTTACCAGTGACGACACTAAAAATTTGGACGTAAGATATAGTTTTCTCCTTCGTCAAGCTTCATCGCATAGTCCACATTTTCCAGATAAATATTTACTCTAATTTGGAATTCCGAGTATTTAGTCGCTTCCCTACCCACCTCTGATAAATGTCGAATGACGTCTCTCGTATTCTATTTAATCGGCTTATGCTTGCTCGAGAACCCGAAAGTGTGCTCCAAAAGTAAAATTGCTTTCGTCATTGATATGATGCTGGTTTTGAACTCTGGTAATCTTTGTTTTCTTGTTCTGGTATATTAAAATCTTGTGCTCCATGTTACAGAGCAAGCAGGCGTCAATTGCAGACAAGTATGAGTACATAATGCATGGGAGGTTGTACAAGATCCAGGAGGAAGTTGCCGGGTCAGAACCTAAAGCGTAAGTAGTTCTCGGGTTCCTTATTGCATTCAGTTTGTCAAATATCAATGGATTTTTGTGACCATAACTGTGTGGTGCAGTAACAGTGTTCTTCCTCTCAATTCATGCCTACACAAGCATTGGGTAAGAACTTTTGTTCTGATTGCTTTTTCGGGTTCTTGTGCTTTAGGGAGGTATTCATTTCTTTTGGCGGCCTTCTGATGATGCTGAAGGGCAATCCCGGTTACGTGACTGACTTTGAGCTCGATCAAAAGTATTTTCTTTGCATGAGGAAGTTGGCCTGAAACCCTATCCTTTTTGTGTTTTTTTTTTGTCAAATTTTCACATTGAGATGTCTCATAATTCCTCAAGGAAATAAACTTGGTGGCTCTGAAATTCCATTTGGATGGACTATTAGGCTGATTCTAGGCAATCAGCATAGGATAAGCTCTTGATGGCTGATTTATGTTTCGTCTGGTTTTGTTGAACAATCCATTGCATTATATACAGAGCTGAAACAATTATTTTGAAATATTGAACCAAAGCCTGCTCCAATGGGTACTTTTCAAATAAAAAGCAACACAATTCAAACATAAAAGATCTCCATAAGAAGCTAACGTTGCGATCCTATCCTGCACATTGCCAATGATAAATTGTCACATTGACAATTTATGCTCGTAGTACCATTACAGTGATGGTAAAACCCTTCATTGCACACAGTTTGGATCATGTGATGAAGGGAGGTGAGGATTCTATCCTCAAAAAAGGTTTTGACGACTCATCTTGATAGTGCAGCCACCATGACCCCCCAGGAAACTCGAGGAAGCTGAGGTCCTATGGGACCCAGTAATTCCGTGCCTAATGAACATCTGGTCTCTCTGGCTAGGGCCTGGTGGGTATTGCCAACTCAAGCCAATTTGATATGTTCCATCCTGAAATCTTTATCTAAAAGAAAGCTTTTGAGACTTCCGCTGCGCCTGCCCAGTAACCAACTCTAGTAACAAAGACAACTGAACTAACATGTGCTACCGTTTGTGGGTCTCGCATTTGTTTTTGCGCTTCTATCTGCTAGATTGCCCATGTATCCACAACAAAAGTTGCACAATGGGAAGAAGAGCACTACTTAGACTGAAACTTCCAAACGTAAAATCAATCAGGCTAGCACCATTTCAGGCTGGTTTCGATCAATTAGTTTGTTTCAATCAAACGGTTCAGACTAGCCAGGAACATACAGAGACAACTTATGGTACTGGTATTGTGCACAGCATCCCTTTTGGCCTTGAATAAACCTTTAAGTTCTGTGACATACATAGGCAGCTTCTGAAATTTTACTTAAAATTTCAGCCAGAAAACCAAAGATTGAAGAATATGTCATTAATAATCTATCAAAAACCTAAGGCGGTTGATCTTTTGCATAAAATCTCCCAAAGATTCAATAGTCGGTAATGCAAACCGAAAGTAACTTTCTCCGCAAAAGCAGAGGAATAGGGCCCCCATAATGCCCTTCTCGTTCATCACCAACTGGAACAGCAAAGGTACTACAACAACTACAATGGTACCAACCCTGGTTTAAGTTACAATAAATTAAGCTATAGTGAGGAGAAAGACTGATAGAACTTTGATGTTCAGTTGCGTAAATATTTCAGAAAATGAACTGCTGCATGCATAAGCCATTTCCCTTTTTTTCCCCGGTGGTCAATGAATCCGTGGCAGAAAAAATAGGCGCTGTCTAGCTTATCGTTATACATAAACTTGCAAGTTAACATATTGCATGCAGGTTTGTTAACAGGAAACCTAGAACACAGCCCGAAATTAATAAATTGAAATTTACAAAAGAGGGATTGCTGCCCTGTTTTGTTTCCACTAATGGAGTGGTAATGATCCAATTAATGTCCCCTCTTTCTTCCATGGAAGAATAATAAACATCTTCGCCTTCCAACTCTTGCACGTCACCGAGCAATGTACCGTTTCTGTCACTGCAACCTTCTTATGAGGCTTTAGAGCTCTTGCAAATCACGGACCAGAGTGTGCCATTTATGTCAGTGTTATTGCAACCTTCCAAGGAGACTTGAGACTGCTGCTGCTCTTCAAGTTTATTTTCGGTTTCCACCTCCACATGCGTATCAAGCAAACCGTTCGATGGCTGCTCAATTGTGGACGCCAAATAATTGTCTGCGTACTGCTGCTCCGAGCACTGGCCTATCTCTTCCATTGATTCAGTGCCATTGTTAGCTTCAAACCTCTCTAATTGGCCCATCTCTTCCATTGCTTCATTGTCATTGTTAGCTTCAACCCTCTGTAATTGGCCATTGAATCTGATTCTACAGAGAACCCATTCTTGGAACTGCACCACAAAATTAATCAACGAGATTTACACATTAGAGATATGCTAAACGAAAAAGAACATGAACAAACGTATCAGATGCTTACTGCATTGTTGTCGTTTGGAAGGCGGTACTCATGCATGATCCAATCAGTCTTGATGGCTTCTTGGCGATTTCTTTGCTTACTTGTGTAACTGTAGAATGTGAGCGACTTCATGTGACCAAGCAGACAGCCTTGCTCATCCACCATATCTTTGTCTCCTGAGTTTGCCTTCCACCATCCTCTATTCTCTACCCCTCCAACATTTCTACTTGGCCTCTTTCCATTGCCGTCTCTCGACATTCTTTCTCTCTTCACAAAGAAGTACCTCTCATTGGCTACCAAGAATGGATTGCGAGGCCCTGCATCAACAAAGGTAATAAAAAGTTAGAAACAATTAATATAGCTAACATAGCAAGACTAAACATATTGTGCAAAGAAGAATTTACATACAGGGAAGCAGCCATGGTTCTCGGGCATAGACGTCCATGTCATAAACAAGGCAAGGATTACAAGGTAAGGGCAATCCAGAAATCCTTCTAAACAGATAGTCACGCACAAGTTCTTCATCTTTAGGATCAAACCTATACCCAAAACTATGTCCACTACTGATCATCATGTCCATCATACTCATCTTCCTCCCAGAAATCTCTCTCTCTCTCTCTCTCTCCCAACAGTCACTCAAAAACCAAGCTCTAACTATGAGTTAATCCTTGGAATATAACACCACAAAAATTATGTCGCTGACTTTGGCCTCTCCCTTGGCATGCTGAAGGGGTGTGTGTGTATATATATATATATATATAGAGAGAGAGAGAGAGAGAGAGAGAGGGAGGAAAATTAGACGACACGCTTACAGGAATCCGCATACGAGGACAAAAGGGAAATTCTACTGGCACACGTTTCTTAATACGACCATCTGGGCCAAATCCAATTCATTTTGGGATTGGAGCACTTCAAGCGTGTCCAGAAAATCAGACTCGACCAGCCTGTCTGCCTTGGCCAACTTGAGGGACGGAACTACTTTCTTGCATGCTTGCATGACTTCTGTAGGCACCACGCCCTCTTTGACCTCCAACCCCGTTTTGGGGCGTTTTTCTCTGCAATAATATAATAAAAAACAATTAAAATAAAAGAAGACAACAACACAAACGATGTCGTATGTCTTGGGACCAAACCCAGTCACGTACTTGTCACCTGCATTCGTATCCCCTGCCTCCCATTTTACCGCAGAGATGTGAGGACGATGTCCCTCGGGACCTTAAAAAGGAGATTGAAGAACGAAAATTCACACGAAACCATTTGTATTTGGGAATAAAAACTTTCGAAAGTAATCTAATTTGTTGTCTTGCTCTTATACAATTATAATACGATTAAGATATAAATTATTAAAATTATAAAATTATTTAATATCTTTCAAACCTTTTTTTTTTTTTTTGCGGTTCAGCTGTGCAGAAATCTTAATTTTTGATACAAAATGGTATAACCAATATTAATAAACTATTGCTCATGAAAATATTAAATCTCATTTATATCATTGACTTTTGTTTTATGCCGCTAGTAAATTTTAATTTTACTCTTTTTTTTTCCTATTTTCTATTTTCTTGCGACCAATGAATTCATCAAATTTAACTCGCTAAATATAATGTTATATGGATGTGTAGACGGCGGCCTCCATATCGCCACGTATTGACATTTATCCATTAAAGCAAGAGAAATAAGCACGGAAGAAGCAAACCAATTGGTGGTGGGCCCAGGTTCGACCCCTCACATTTACGCTCTCATAATATAAGTTGCACAACGGGGATGTTGACGCGAAAAATAAAATAAAATAAAAAATTAAATTTATTAAAATTAAAATTAAATATGCGAAAATTTTATTTAAATTTAAAATTAAATAAAAATAATAACAAATAACTTTAATATAACACATTTTGATGGTGTGTTAATAACTTTATTAGACTTGATGTTAACAAAAAAATAAAATAAAATAAAATAAAAAATATATATATATATTCTTTGAGTCCATTAGGCTAATTTCGATTTGCTGCCAATTTTGGCACGATAAGCTGCACCTGTGGGCCGGCTCTTACTTTTGGGTGGTACTAATAAATGAGTTTGTTTCAGGTCATTTCAACCGCTATTACAGGTTGGTCAATTATATCAAGAGATATCATCTCTGCGTCTACCTTCTCCAGCCTTACCACAAGCTTTCAAATGTTAGTCGTGGTTGGTGGTGTGTCGTTTATGGGTTTGGTTTCACAGAATTGACCTTCATTGTGGCAGGTAACAGATAGCATACAGAAAAGTCAATAGTGCTCATAATCCATTTAAAAAAAAACAATGGCAAACATAAGAGTAACGGGTTTGTCAGAGCAAGGGAGGAAAGATTCGTGGGGGAGAAAGCAATGTCAAATTATATTGCCAGATATTGATAATAGTAGAGCGTGAACGTGTTACAACAAATAACAGAGTGTGATGCTGGTAAACTCGGTCTTTTGCAGTTATGGCGAAGACATCATTTACAAGATATTTACCACGTACATAATGTAACCAAGGTCTCGTGGGGCAATGTTGCGCGCTGCTCTGCTATATGTGCCGCGGTGGAGATAGTGAAGCGATTTGGTGATACAGAAAAAAGCAAAAAACTGCCAAGATTGCCAACATGAATGAAAAGCACAGGGCATCTCCACAGCATTTGTGCCTGCAGGGGCCCAAATGGTACCGTCCTCCGCACTGATGGCAAAACCGAACACCGCATCTACATCAACAGCCAAACTAAGATCAGTTATACAGATCGAACCTAGTGCAATTCATATTGCTGGTTTCAAGTAGAACACAAAAAAGTGCTTCTCGTTTACTAACACAAATGGATGCACTTCTCATTTTAAGTTCCCCTTACGAGTGAAAACAATTTTCAACAGGTAATCACTTCAGTGAGCATTTATGATCTGGGATCGAAGGTGCCTTCAGATCCTATCAACAACCCACACACAAATATTCAGATATTTTGCAGTTTACATACAGGAATAACCATGCCCACCCATCACATGTGGAGAGAGAGAGAGAGAGAGAGAGCATACTTGCAGTTAATATCTCTGCAGCCACTAACTCGCTCAACAGAGTGACCGCAATTGTAACATCTTGTCCACCTTTTCTCTTCTATGAGTTCCCCAATCAGAACATCATTCCTATCTCTCAACTGCCCACTCTCACTGCAACGATATCCAGCATGCCATGGAATCTCACAGTGGAAACAAAAGTCTTTCTTGCAGCTGAAACACCTTATTTTCTTGGCCTTCTCTTTACACTCGTTCAAAATCAACACTGAGCAATCTCGATAGGGACAATAGCACCTTTCAAAGCTTAAAACGACTGAGTCACAGAGGTGGTCACACCACTTAACAAACAGCTGTTTTGAGATGATAGGCCTGCATGAAATAGGGTCCAGTGGATGCTTGCATCTCACTCCAGGACACTCGATACTGCCACTGATTGCGATGCCCTCAAGTTTTACTTCGATGTACTTGGATATGCAGTCCAAGCAGAAAGGATGACGGCACAAGTCGCCATTCTTGAACTTCCTAGTCAAATGCATCGGTTCAACACATATTTCACAAGTGAACTCCGATGACTCTTCCAACTGCTGTGCTTGTTGAACTTCTACTTCTGTCTCTTGTGTTTTTTGCAGCAAATTTCCCATTTTATGTTCCACTTTTCACTCACAGAGCTCAGATCCAAATTCTGAGATTGGCTTCCCTCCCTTGAACTCAGATCTGAATTTCTGCAATGAAGTGACCGACACTCAGCATTCTCATCAAAGAATTCTTAGTCTCGTGCATGTCAGCAAACAAATGAGTTCAATCCCATAAATAAAAGGGTTGAAGTAACATATTATCCGGTAGCCAATTATCTGCAACTTTAGGAACTTCAATGCAGAATAATCACTCGTGCAATGACAATATACAAGCGAAGGAATTCTATTTGTGCTTTAACAAAAAGAAAAGAAAAGGCATATCTTAGTTTCAGCGTGGGTGCAGAAGGAAAGGCAATGCCATTTCAAATAACACTGACAACCAAGATGGCTATGATCTACCCAAGAAGCACGGTGCACTTACCACAGTGAGCCAATCAAGCATTACAACTATAACGATTGTACTCGCTCAGCTAAATGGATTAAAAAAAAAAAAAAAGAAAATTGTTCCGGCACTACGACAAAACAGGAAGCCAAAATTCACTTGGGTAGGCAGAGAAGTGAATGCAGTTACCTCTTGCCAAGATGCAGATCATCAATAAATATATGCTAGTCACAACTGAATTCTTCGAGGAACCATTAACGGTCATCCACCGCATCTATCTTATTTTCGCTCAGCGAAAGGCACCTCAATTGTCTTGCCACCCCACACAAGCTGCATCTGCAAAGTTCATGCCGATTTAGACTAGATTGAGCACAAGGATTATAAAACACAAATAAAATAAGCCCGCAAAATTTCAACATCAAATTGGTCAAATAATTTCCGGTGCCCAAATTCACCATAAATCCTAACATAAGCAAAAATTGAAAACAAATCGACACTCTTACAGTTTCCTGCTTTTTCATCGATAAAAAAAAAAAATGCCATGTATATTACAGAAATTGAAGCATTTCTCAACGACGCATTTAAAAAAAAAAAAAAAATCGAAGCCCATTAAAGATGAAAGCCAGAAACAACGAAGACAGACAAGGGCTTTGATCAAGATGCCAGTAAATCTTCAACATAACGAAGTACAAGAAATGATGATGAGGCACCCATATTCCATTTCAGCATAACAAAGTAAAAGAAACGATGACGTCCCGAGCATCCGTTACGCATAAGAAAGAACGAGGGCGCGGGTGGGGGAAAGGGAGCGATTTTTCTTTTTTCTTTATATTTCTTTTTTTTTTTTTTGTTTCGTTTCGTTTTTCCCTTCAGTTTTCTTGGGAACCAAACGGAAAAGTGAAGTGAGACTTTACTCACGGACAAGGGGAAAATGTGCGAGCAAGAAAGGTAGTGGAGAGAAGAGGCAAGCTAAGCAAGGGTGGAGTTTTGAGTAAACTCAAATTTAATGAACTCCAGTTAACGATTTTTATATATATTATATTATATTATATTATAATTTCAATACATAATATTGTAACATAAAATATAAAAATATATATAATATAAAATTTTTTAATTTCATTTCGTTGAAATTTATTGATTTGAGTCCACGCCACCAAACTCGTATTTATTTGCATTTTTTATTTTTTGTTTTGTTTTAGAGTATGGAAGAGTGTGGAAGTGTAGGAGTCTTCCAAAACTGGCCTCTCTCTCTCTCTCTCTCTCTCTCTCTCTCTCTCTCTCTCTCTCCCTCTTCCTAATCCGTCTTAACATAAGTTAACAATCAAGCCTGCGGTTTAAAAAGTTAATTATTTCGTTGAACCAATACTTTCTCAAAATGCATATAAAATTGAGCATTATATACAATAATAATAATAATAATAATAAAGTTAATATTAATTTCATATGAATTTTTTATAATCACTCATTTTATAATAGACGGTATTATTGTAAATTGTGGCATATTAAATTTTAAATTAATTACTATTAAAATTAATTGTACAAAATTTGTTTAAATTTAATAATATTGAAATATATCTTTTTAAAAATTAAGTAATATATAATTTTAAATTTTAATTTATTGGTATAATTATTAACATATACGACCAAATACTTTTATTTTGTTTTTCGGAAAAAGAAAAGAAAAAAAAAACATAACGAACCCGACCGGGCAGACGGAACTAGATCCGGTTCGCCATCTGATCCGGTCCATTCATGTCCGGTCTCTTCTTCTTCCAAGTTTTATCCAGAGAAAGAGGAAAGAAACGGAGCGAAAAATTGAAAAAGAAGAAAAAAAAAAAAAA
>CM034046.1:5771555-5808954 GCA_019804595.1 Bruguiera parviflora
ATATATATATATATATATATATAGCCGTGATGGCCAAGGCCCCGTTTGCCCCCGTCTTTCGCGCCTTATTCAATCGACGCATTAAATTATTGGATCTTTCTATTTGGTGGGGCCCCACTCCACCGAGAAAAACGGGCTGCTAAAGAGTTTTTTTATTATTTTTTTTTTACTTACTCCAGATAATTTTTGTATGCCTCGTGAATTTGACAAATCAACATTCATGTACGGATTTCTTCATTTTCAGCCCAACCCGGACACCACCACCAGCCACAAAATTGTTTTTTTCCCAGAAAAT
Organism: Bruguiera parviflora; assembly: GCA_019804595.1. Taxonomy (NCBI): domain Eukaryota; kingdom Viridiplantae; phylum Streptophyta; class Magnoliopsida; order Malpighiales; family Rhizophoraceae; genus Bruguiera; species Bruguiera parviflora. The sequence continues at coordinate 5,771,851 of CM034046.1, forward strand.
TTTCCAGATGGGACCAGGAAAGTGAGGAATATTATTACAGTATTACATGGGGCCAATTTTTTACCGCCGAATTTTTTAACACCGATTTTTTGACCTCGTGACGACGCTAACGCTAGTTCGTTGATGATGTGACTGATACTTGCATTTCTCTGTCCAGGTACTTGAGGGGGGGGGCTAACACCACTCCATTGATGATGGAAAAAAATAACCACGCAATTTCAGTAATTCCAGCAATCTGCAAATTGGGCCTTTAGACGTGATATATCGCAATGTTCGTATGGGCTAAATAGGCCCGTTAAATAGTGGAATAGGCCCGTCACTTGAACATCATCCGCCACACAACGATGGGCCAAGGTGTCCATCCGAGCCCAATCCAGGCCCAGCGTGAGTAAGTACCTTGCGTACCTACCGATCTTGGCCTTCCCTTTGCTGATATAAGTTATCTCTCGCCGTGCCTGTGAGCTCTCTCTCTGTCTCTCTACTGTCGCGTCCGCGCTATCGCCGAATAGGAAAGAGGAGGTGTAACCGCCGGAAATTGGGAAATCCGACGCCGTGGGATCGCCGCCGGTGAGAGACGTTCCCTCCGGGTACAATTTTCACCGTTGGATATTTCTTGGTTTGTCTTTATATTTTCAATTATTTTTGCTACCTCTCGCTCCTCTCTCTCTCTCTCTCTCTCGCTCTCATTCATATTTTCCGGTTTGACTGTGTTAAGATTTGCTGTTAATCCTTGAATTTGGGGAAAAGGATTCGAAAGATAACATTTCTACGCGAATATCACTATTGATTGCAGATTTTTATTGCGGGAAACGTAGGAGAAATTAAGATATTGGGTAGAATTAAAAAGTGGGCGAAAAAGCGTTTCTGCCTTTGAGTTTCTCTGAGTTATAAAACATAGATGAAATTAAAATGTGGGTGAAAAAGCGTTTTCTGTGTTTCGGTTCTTTCTTTTTAGTTCTCTGTTCGTTGTTCTCGAAGAACTGCTTTAAGTAGACGAAATCGCTTTTTCTCGGAAACTTTTGAATTTTCCTTCTATTTGTTGCCGAACACTGATTTCATGACCCAAAGGTCTTCTTAGTGTTATTATTATTGGCTGTAATTTTATTTATGTAGTTTGTTACAATCTGATGAAGGTGCCGCGTGTTTAACAAAATTGCCGAGGTTTCTAAATACTGCTGTCGAGTCATGTTATTGTCTCTCACTCCTCCTATCTGTGAATATTTAGGATTTTGGAGGTCTTTGTGTGGCTTTCGGCACATCAAAGTTGGTTGCAGATGGCTAATTGCATTCAAAGAAATCCCGGCCAGTCTTTTCTCCTTGCCTCAGATACATACCGATTGCGCCATCAATCTCTCACACCATGTGTCTTGCCTACTTTTCATAATCGTGTTCCAACAAAAACTTTGAAGCTTGCTACTAGCGCTTCAATGTTCAAGCAGTGTGGCTCTGAAATGAAGTGCCAAGGGCATAAAACTTCGAAAAAATGCCAGCGAATGACAGCTGTTTGCTTACTTGGCGGTAAAGACAAGTCCGAAAGAGACGATGAGGTAACGTCTCTTTCCTATTTTGAGCAAAAATATACACACGTATGTAACATACATGGGTTAAATAAATGCACTGGACCCCCTTATGATTTGCCTCTTCGGCAAATACACCCCCTTTGGTCTTAATTTTGGTATAAACCCCCCTGTGGTTTCAACATTTAGCAATCAGTTCCAGTCGTTAGCTTTCCGTTAGAATGATTAACGGAGGAGGTAAAATGAGTTGATATATTTTCTTTTAATTACAAAGAAAAACATTTTATTAAAATGCATGATCAAATGTTCTTTTAATTGTAACAAACCAATGCCCCAACAGCCACCACTGCCTGCTCCATCCATTGATCCCACCCACTTGCTGCTGCTAATAACAGCTACCACAGCGATATCAGTCGCTTACCTGTGCTTAACCTAAAAGCTAGAGAACCAATCCACAAAAGCCTTCTTATTCTCTGATGTCATAGGTTGTGGTTGGGCTATAATTAATTTGGGATTATGTGTCTTGTTTGGTGGCTTTTGCAAGGAATTGAGTTGCCATGCAATATTACTGGCTTTTCCTTTGATGACTGATTCTAATGATGGTGGTAGTCTTGCAACGATTGTTCCTGTTGGTGTAGTGGGTTAGGAAAGGTGGAGAAGGAGATAAAAAACTGGTGAGGACATAGGTGTAAAGAGATTTTTTTTATTTATTTAATTTTTAGTGTTGTTTTGCTATTTAGAAGATTTTCTTCTTTTTTTTTTTCCTTAAAAAAAAAAAAAGGAGAGATCAATTATTGGAACTATTTCGTTTTACTATCTCTGCTAATGATACTAATGAAAAACTAACGGTTAGATCTGATTGCCAAATATTGAAACCAGAGGAGTATCTATGCTAAAACTAAAATCATAGGGGTGTATTTGCCAAAGAGATAAACAACAAGGGGGCCTGGCGCATTTAACCCAACATACATATATGTAAGGTATAGAGAGACTTGAGTGTGTCATCTGGTTAAGGAAGGTGGCATTCTTCCAGCCAGCCTAATTCTAAACGATGCCTGGTTGGACATGTTCAACTTGATCTAGAAATTGGAAAAACAATGCCATCTCATTTGGATCAGTTTGGTTTGACATTCAGAAAGGACAGAGGAGGGAAATTAAACTGGCCTGTTAAAGATATGTCATTGATAATTGGAAAATTGTTTTTTTTTTATTTAAGGAAACCAACCAACAAACTTAACTATGCTGAAGGATTTTTATTTTGTTTCAGTTTTATTTTGAACGAATATTGGATTGGTGGGTTTTATTTTCAACTCTCGAATGGATAGGTTTCAATTTTTTTAGCTCTTTCCAAGTACAACAGAACTGATCTGTGATTACCCCTGCTCATGAACAACTTATGCATCGGCTGTCTTTGTTCGTAAAAGCAGTTTTGAAAGAGATCGCACTTAAAGTACAATAGGGTAAGATAATTAAAGAATCAGGCCTATTTGATCACTACTGCTATAATTATTAACCTAAACTCATTTCTAGCACTATGTACTTTATTCATTACCTGGCTTGGTTTGATTTGTACGATAACATATATACCCTTTTGTTATCTTCCTTAGCTAAATTATTTTGAGTTATCAATTGATTAGGTAAATATTTTTTCCATCAAAAAGGTTTCTTATTTTTCCTCCTCTTTCCATTTCTGAGATATTTTGGCAGACTTAGAATTCTTAATGTTTTGATTAGTTTCTGAACTTGTACCTGAACTGTATGTGGAAGGTTTACAAATAAATTCAGTATCATGTGTTGGGTGTGTGATTATTTGGATTTTTTGTCTGCTTAAGTAGAGGGAGGATGGCTTCTTTTGATCTCGGTCAGATATGCTAAAGGTGTTTGACTGAACTTTCCATTTGTTCACAGGGATCTCCATGGAAATCTTTTCAGAAAGCAATGGGAGGTTTCAAAGGGCAGTCAATAGAAGACGTCTTAAGGCAACAGATTGCAAAGCAGGAATTTTCTGATGGAGGAAAAGGAAAAATTCCACCACGTGGTGGTGGTGGTGGCAGAGATGGTTCTGGGGGATCTGAGGATGAAGGCTTTGCTGGAATTGTTGATGAGACTGTGCAAGTAGTCTTGGCTACCCTTGGCTTCATCTTTATGGTAATAGCGCCTTCTTCAACATGACTTTGCCTTAATTTCAAATCAATTGGAGTAAGCTAGATATATATCACGTTACATGATGTTTCAGACCTTCATTCCCCTGTTGTTCTTTCTTTTTACTTGGATTTGATCAACCTTCAGTGGTGTTTGCTAAAAATTGAATGGACATTAAATTCCTCCCCATGTCAAAGTTGCATGCTTTTTTTCTGTTTCTCACACACACTTGCATGCATAGATGATCAGATTGGTGTTTGTTTGGAAAAATAATGCTAAACATCAAGAAAATATTTTCCCAAGCTGTCATGAAAACACTATCTCCTCAGAAGAAAGAGCAAAATGGCCATTTTATTGGTGCCTCAGCTGTTGGTTTTATTTGGTGGAAAGTTATCCGCCTCAATGGGGATAGTGTTTTGTGACAAGTTGGGAAAATATTTTCGTGATGTTAGCATTATTCTATTTAGAAAGGCATGTGATTTGTGTCTATTAATGTTTGGCATTGTCTCCCGCCACTGAAACAAATCTCTTGGATTATAGTTTGCATCTCTTGACATGTATGGTGTGCTCTGTTAAAATGAGCAATTAGTGAAAAATGATTTAGAAGGCTTACATTTGCTTCAAAATTTAAGTACCTGGGAATAGTATCCATTGCCAAGTTTATTAACATTTTTGAGTCTGCTGTTTATTGTAGTATATTTACATCATCAACGGGGAGGAGCTGAGTCGTCTGGGGAGGGACTACATCAAATATCTCTTTGGAGGAACTCAGAGTGTACGTCTAAAGAGAGCCATGCTTACGTGGAAGAGATTTTGTCAGAAGCTGACCGAGAAGAAGGAGGTTGACAAGTGGTGGTTGGAAAGGGCAATTATCAATACTCCAACTTGGTTTGACACTCCCGAAAAATACAAGCGCATCCTAAGGTCCTATTTAGCATCAAATGCCAACCAGTAATCCCAACTATTGCAACAATCATATTTGCTGTTCGTACTTCGCACTGTTTGTTCTCCAGGAGATGATTTCGGCCAAAAAGGTGTGAATTACAAGCAAACTGATAGTGCCATTCATATAATTGCTCATGGGGGTTTGCAGGCCACAATGTCGGTTTTGAGGCTGAAAACAATTTTGTATAGAAGTGGCAAATGGGTGGATCGGGCCGGACTTTAGTTGGATTTTTTCATGACTCTGGTACTTTGAGTATCAAATTGATTAAGTTTTGAGTTAATTGAATTGTGGATAATTTAAATTTTAAGTCTCTCGGTTTTAAATTTGTGTTATTTAAATTTGAGCTATTTTGATCAAACGAGAGGCAGTCAAGCGTGTGGACGAGATGGAATGCCAATGGAAACCCGGAAGGCGTGGGGAAAAAGGGCATAGCTCGGTAGACTATGTTTTTTTAATAAAATTTTGAAGAAGTGGAGAATGTCCGACGAGGAGAGAGTAAACACACCTATGCTAATTTTTAAGGACAGGGGGACATCTTAAAATGCTTTAATTATCATGAATCAAGTTAATGAGCCACACTATGAAATTATGAAAAAGGGTTATAATGGTGCGTTTACAAAATATTGTCTCTATTTCAAATAATTAATCTGATTTTATGTTAGGGGGATTTATCATAAAAGGTATAGAAAAATATTGCAAAAAATAAGAGAGAGAGAGATTTTAGCAATGGATTATAAATAAGAAGATTTTTTTATTATTTATTTATTAATTTAGTCTAGAATATATAAAAAAAATTATAAGTTGAAAAATAAATTATTAAAATTTTTAATTACAATGAAGTTTTTTTATTTGTATTAATTATAAATGTCTTGATAAGTTATATTTAAAATATATTATGTTGCATATTGTTTGTAAATAATATTACTGTATTAGATATGATTATAAGAGAACTAAATAATAAATTGAAAATATGCTAAAATTTAAGAATTTTATGTTAAATTATATAAAAATAGAATATATTTACTTTATTGGACAAGGATTGGATGACTAAAATAAAAATGTGGCATTAGAGTTTTGGTTGGCTTCAAAATTTCTATTAAATTGAAAAATATATATTTTTTACTAGACTAATAATATCTTATAATTAATTTCTAAATTGTAGAACAATAATATATTTAAAAATTAAAGTGTGGTGATTTTAAAAATAATAAAAATAATAATAATAATGGAAGCGGAGGAAGCAAGTTTGGAGGGGAAATTCTTACAAAAATGCCACATTCAAAAGAGGCCCTCCAAGAGATTCGAGTGCGGATTCTAGCCGATTCAAAGAAAGAAATTATCTCGGTACCTCGTGTGCTTTTTTGTCCCCTTTTAGTTAAAATTCTCAATTTTTTATTTTTAAAATTTTAAATTTTAATTTAAAAAATGAGAATTATAAAATTTATAAAAATAAAAACGGTCATTACTGTTATTGTTATGTAATTTACAGTACAACGAATGAGTGAATAAATAAATTTAATGACCTCTTGGATTGGATTTGAAATGAATTGCTAAAATTTAAAGGTTGCGGACTCCAACGATTGGAGACAGTCTCCTACAGAGAAAAATAAAGAAGTATACTGCAACCGATTTATCGCCTCGCCTATACCTACAGGCGTCTTCACGGTGAAGACCCCGACTGGTACGTCCTTGGAGACCCAACTTTTTGTAGAATTTTCTTTTGGGACTCTTGGATGTCTCTTTACGCCGCCGTGAACTCTTGGATTCCTGTTTTACGTCACTTCCTGTAATCGCGAGGACTCGCCGGAGTATGACCGAGAGATGATACCTTATAATTGAAGACCGTAACGCTCATCTATCGAGGAATCCAGAAAGTAATATCATTTTCGAATTATATACAATGTTCTTATAATTATGCACTAAAATTAATATTTTTGGCCTTTTAATTATTTATTTTTATTAAATTAGTCCCCCCCCTTTTTTCTTTTTGTCATTTTAATTCTATTTACAATAATAAATGTTTCTTTTTTTTTTTTTTTTAATTTTAAGGTTAATATTATAAAGCCAAACCGACCATTTATGAAGAGTTCGCGAGTTTGACTCGATAAAAGCTCAACTCATTAAAAATTGTCTGCTAAATTAACGTCAATAGAAGAAGGCTAGACTCAAAGCTTGGCCGTATCAATACCGCGTCACATCTTCGCTCGACTCAGCCGGTTTGCAGATAACTGGAGAGGCTTTATCATTCAGGCCCTCTTGGGCTTCTTCGAGGTCCCATCCTTCTTATCCGCCCCTGCAGCCTTCTTCTTTTCCTTCCTTTCCCTCTTCTTCAAAGCCGTCATGTGCGCCTTCAAGATTGTTGCATAAGAAGCCTGGAAGCGTTGATGCTCTTTTGCTCCAACCTTGGTCACAGAAGCCGGAAATAAACTATTGGCAGGCTAAATAAATATAAGCATACGTTCAATCATATTTAACGGACAAACAGAGGAATGGGGAGGGCGAGGGCCACTGTAACCCATAACCTGACAAAGTATGTAGAATCAGGAAACACATCAAATTATTGCTGCCGATTTCTTTAGCCTAAGAAAATATGATTCGTCATCAATGACGCTGGTGGGAAAGTTCCACGGAGCATCAAATCTCCTGATATAGTATGGCCTTGTCATGCGTCCCAACATATTCCTACCAACTAGCTACCTCAAATATCAGATCACTCGTCAAGCTATGACTTGCCACCAAAACTCACCTTTGACTCAACCCATCATATCAAGGCCCAAATTTTGCAATTTTGCAATGTGACCTAACATTGGAACTTCCTTCTGATATTTATTACAAGCAAATTTTCGTAGAGCATGACTTGAAGACCTTTCACATAAAAGGATAACAAAGAGGCGAAAGGTTTAAACCGCTCCTGCCGACCTGTCAGCAAAATTGCCAGGACACATATTCAGAGCAAGCCTCTTCCCACCACTGACTGCATTTCTATTGGATAATAATGTAAGCTTAAAGATATCCAGACGGAAGTCTGCAACGATTACTAAGAGAAATGGACAACTGAGAATACTTGAATGAAGTTTTGGAATATTTTGAGATGGTTATCACCAGAGGCCTCAACTTTTAATTACTTCATAATACTCTAGTTATAGCATGGCTAGCCCAGTAAACCCTGAGTTTCAAGAAGAAGAAGTTGCCTATATCACCAAACAAAGCCCTACCAGTAGAGCAAAAAATTATGGGCAACACAATCAATGCATTAGCTCTATCAACTCTACATAGGTAGCCAAATTAAACATAACATCACCCCTATTGCAGTTTTTGCTATTGACTCAATTCTGTTGAATTTGTCTACAACCCCCAAACTCCCCCACATCAAAACTTTAAAATATGTGTAAGTAACATCAACTCAAATGATGGTTATAAATGGAAGAGGGGTGAAGTCAGGTTTCAAGGTCAGATTATAACAATACCAAAAAGGATTTCATGAAAACAAAAAAGGGAAAAAGAAGCATTCAGAATGTCAGACTAGGTTTTCTCTAAAATTCCACCATATCTGGGCACAGCTAGGCTTATAGTGAGATAAAACACTTGAGGCAATTTACAGGGACCCATCAAATTAACATGGAACATCAAAATCTGGCTTTCATATGGGCTCTTTACAGCTGACAACAGATGTTAAAAATCACTTTATCCCAAAGCTTTGTCGACTAACTGGTAAAACAGTGCAAAGACAAGCAAATGATTCTATTTTGGATCAAAATTGAAGTCAGCAAAAGAAACAACAAAGATCATAAATTACAATATACCGAAGTAGATATAGTCTTCTTGCCATTGGTAGCACGGATTAGGCACCTATAGTCGATGGGTTCACCAGCAGTTTTCATCTTATTTCTCTGCACTTTAGACTTCAATGATGCTTTAAAGGAAAACCACCAAAAAAAAAAAAAATCCAAAAAAAATTAACAAGATCCAATCTTGAGGGAAAAACAGAAAAAAAAAGTATGAATGAAAAGGATGATTATGCTTGTAGGAGATAGTTTACATCGCTTCAGAGTGACCCAAACGGAGCCTGTCTCGGTGCTGTTCTCAAACATGCTTGTCAGTTCATTAAGAAAGGGATCTGGCTGCAGATAACCCTAACAAAATCACACCCCAAAAGTAAACAAAAAAGAAATTAAATTTAAAAATAAAAAAAAAAGAAACCCCAAACGAAACTGATTGCAACCCAGAACAAGAAAGAAAAAAAAAAAACAGAATTACCATTGGAACGATAGAGCTACTGCATACTCGGCTCAAACATCAACACCGAGACATATACATGTATATTTATAATATAATAATAATAATCCTAACGTAAGACAGTCAATTAATATAAATATATATATATATATATAGATATTTGCGTGGGCCGCAAATTACTGTGTTTCTTCCTTCCTCGTCCATTATATGGGCTTTTTGGTTTCTTTAATCAGAGTTGGGCCATGGCCATGGCCGAAGCCTTTGTCCCCAAAAAACTCCATTTTCAAGAAATACCCACGTATTATTTTAATTAAGTAAAAAAAAAAAATCTTTCCATTAATTGATTATTAAGTAGACTACGTAGAATAACAGCACTGTGCCATTTTGTTCATGAAGAGGTTGACCTCTAAACTTCATTTTGACATATAATTAATTTTTAAATTTTATTTACAATTATAATTAACACATAAATTTTATCTGAATTTTTAGTTTTAGTCACCAAAACAAAAAATTTTAATATATAACGAAGTGTTTTGATTGGTTCTTTTTGTCAAAAATCTTTAATTTTTAGTATTAAAAATAAAATTTAATTAAAATATATCACAGTGTAGTTATTATTTTTTATTTTTAATTACTAACCTACTCGTGTCACTCTTTCTTTGCCTTAAAAAGCGCGAAATCTCCCGGGGCCTCACGGTATTTCATGTCCGAGTGATCGGGTCGGGCGGGTTCTCGGAATCCATAAACGACTCGACGGCAATCCAATCCATCCCGTTTCTGATTGCAAAAGCGACGCCGTAGTAGGGAGGTTGTGTGGGGGGGGGGATGGAGGAGGAGAGAGAAGACTTGAAGTCGATACTACCGTTCTTGCCATTGATAAGCCGATCGAATCTCACCCTGTTTTGGCCACCGCAAGCGGTGGAAGCGCTCAAAGCCCTCTCGCAAGGACCTCTTGTCAGCAATGTCAACTCCGGAGACTCCCTATTCGTCGCAATCGCCGATATCAGAAGCTCTCTCTCATTTTCCATCTCGCAACATCCCCTTTCTGCCCGCCTAGGTTACGCCCTCTTCTTCGACGACGTAATGACTGATTCTCACTCCTGATTGATTGATTTGATTGTGATTTTCTTGTCAGTTGAAACTGGATAAAGATTGCTCTTTTATATATACTCTTATATATATATATATATGTACATACAGCTGATGTCTCGCGCAGAGTGCACAAAATGGTTTGGAGAGGTTGTGCCAGCACTGGCTAATTTGCTTTTGCAGTTGCCGTCCCTGTTGGAGTCTCACTATCAAAATTCAGATGGCCTACTTACAAGTGGCCGCAAAACTGGTCTCCGCTTGCTGGGTCCACAACAAGATGGCATAGTTTTCCTCAGCCAGGTATTTTAATTTTCCTCGAATTCAGTTGTTCCGTATTTGGCAATATTTTATTAGGCACTTGCAATTGAAGAACTTGATTTTAGTGAGTGCCATTTTGCGGGTTGTGAAACTGCATTTGTGGCTGAAGAAGTGAAACAACACCAATGTATGATGATAATGTAGACATAACTGGCACTGAGACTGAGAGTAGCATGTTGGTGGTTATAGTTTTAGAACTATTGCCTTAAAATGTGGAGTCCAAGTAGTCCTGTTTGCAACTCATATTCTCCTAAGTTTACCACTGAAGTTAGAGAAGTCGATAATCACAAACTACTGCTCATTCTAACCTTTTGATGGTTGAGTTAGGATGTATACATCTGAAGTTAGAGAAGGCCATTTATGTATAGTCTTTCATCGTCATCAATATGAAATAATATTAAGAATCTTAGGGGTGTTGACTATCACTGCCACCCTGCCGCCAGTCATATGAATGACATTTTTTTTTTCCCTGCTGTTTTTACATTTGGATTTATTCCAATACTTTTGTAAGCTAAGATCTAAATTCTGTATCAATCTCATTGCAACAATGACTAGACTTCCATAGTGGATAAACTATTGGCCCATTCTTGTAAATATATCATACACTGGACAGATTTGTATCCATGTGGTGAAAGAAGAAATGGTTAGGATTTTGTACGATGTTACAAACTTGTCCTTTCCAAAGGTCCATTCCTTATTGTTTCTGTACTCAGTTAAGAGCATATTTGTTCATAATAACTTGGTTATTGACAATGCTTTTCAGGAATTGATTGGCGCCATTCTGGCATGTGCTTTCTTTTGTTTGTTTCCAGTCACTGTTCGACATGCTAAACATCTTCCAGTGATCAATTTTAATTATCTATTTGAGTACGTGGCCTTCACTTTGCTATCAGAAGAACTTCTTTAACAGTCATGTGCATCTTGCAGTTAGTATGACTATGTTAATTGCTAGCAACATGATAAAAAAAAGGCAGCAAGTAAATACCCAGTTGTTCCAATGAAGCAGGGCCTTGGGATATGGAATATCAAATATGATTCAATGTTGACTTTGCGGTTCTACTTTTCCTTTCATGGTTGCAATGCACTGCATAGACCTTCACAATAGTAAATATTGTAAGGTTGAATGTATAGACATGACCTACTTTGCTAGTTATGACATGCGTATTCATTATCAAACTCTATTACTGCATCTTACTAGAAATTATAGCAGGAAGCTTATAAAATCTTGAAGATACTGTCCATTTCTCATGATCTCTGTGGGTCTGAGTTCTGAAATTTCCCCAAAAAAATGGTGACCATAGCCCATGTAGCATCCCAAAACTACATATTAAGAAAGCACTCAGATTTCTTATATAGTTTTAGCTTCAAAGATCTTTCTTTTATCCGCTGGAAAATGAACCCAAGGCTCTGTGATTCTTCAGGAGTCTCTATGACAGTTACAGAGCAGATCAGGAAAACAAAATAAAGTGCATTATACACTATTTTGGTAGAATCTGTTTGTGTATGCCTAGAGGCTTTGTCTCATTTGAGAGGAAGGTTCTTCCTCTTGAACAACATCCTCTACATGTTTCTTATCCCAAGGCTGATTTTTGGAGCAAATCTGAGATCCCTCTCTGCCCACTCAAGGCAAGTTGACAAATGGACAGGTTTATTCATTGATCTACTTAAATTTTTGTTTATGAAAATGATGGTTTAACCTTTTGGTTTGTAGATGGTTAAGCCAATAGTTGTACTTCTACCTTTTGTAGTTTTGCAGTTCAGGCTTCATTGAAGATCAATCTGATGAAGCTCTTGAAGTGGATTTTGCTAACAGATATCTTGGAGGTGGAGCTCTTAAGAGGGGTTGTGTACAGGTATAATGTGTTTTTGTGGATAGCTCTTGGTATATTTTGTCAGGGTTAAATAATTGATCCTTCTTCTGTTGATCAAACTTGGATCAAGTTTCTTGCAGGTTTTGCCATTATTTTATGTTGTGTATGCCATTATCTTTGTGAAGTTTTGTTCAACTCTTTGAGATGTTATTTTAATATATTTTTTATTTTTCATCCTCTAGTGCAGGAAGAAATCCGTTTTATGATCAATCCTGAATTAATTGCAGGCATGCTTTTTTTGCCTTGCATGGAGGACAATGAGGCCATTGAAATTGTTGGTGCTGAAAGATTCTCAAATTACACGGGGTAAGTACCCTTGAGTAGATTGAATCCAATACTTGACTCAAGATTTATCTTCAATGATTATATCCTTTTTACATGTTTCTTATAGATAGCAATTGAATTCGTAAAGTATGCATATGGTTGTTTGGGAATGACTTGGTTTCTAAGGGCATTGTGTTGGTTAATATTATCAATTACGTGCAAACTCAACAGCATTAAGATAATCATGATGTTCTGAGGCAAGTAAAGGAAACAGTATTGAATATTGAAGCTATCTGGCCTGTCATAGTTTAGACATCACATTCTATATGCAGTGCAACCATGCTTCTAGAAAATGTGAATCTACTGATTTTGCAGTGCCATCCTATGATTAATCTCCTGAAATCATTAGGTTTGGCAGTTCTGATAGTTAGATTGTTGCCCATCTTTCTTTGTTCCCATGTGGCTCAGGACTAGGTTCTACCAGTCCCGTCATAAACATGGTAGTTTCAATATCAAGCATCCATATCAATCTGATACCCAACAGCAGAGCGAATTAAAAGCTAGTTAATGCCTAGAAACTATACTCAAACTTCTTGCTTTTGCTATGTCAATCATTCATTATGATATTATGTTTTGTTGACTTTTGTGTTATAAGCATTTCTTTATCATCTTTTCTCTTTTAAGTGGTGTAGGTATGCCTCTTCTTTCCGTTTCTCTGGCAATCATATGGACAACAGGGATTTTGACAGTTTGAGAAGACGCAAAACCAGGATCATTGCAATGGATGCATTATCCAACCCAAGGATGAGACAGTATGAACTCAAATGCCTTCTTCGGTATGCCCACATTTACTTTCATTGTTGGATACTCTTAGTGGTGAATTTGTGGTTGATCTTTTCAAGGCCAACTTCTTAGGGGAAATATGAGGTAGCTTCATATGTGAGTTACTGATAACCCAAGTGGTTGTTGCTTTACAACATTATGTCCATGCTCCATATACTCCAAATGAAAAAATAAAAAATAAAAAATAAATCTCTTTTGGGCTTTTCTTTTCAATCATTAAGGACAACTTTGCCCATTGCAGATTGAAAGTTTTCACAGGTGCTAGGTGCCTGTGAAGCTTCAGGAAACAAGTTCCTTTTTTAAACTTCAACTATTTGAGGTTGCTAGCCTAACTGGGTCCTGGTGCAATTTGTGTTTTATGCAATCAGTGATCTTTTGCTTTGGGAGTTGAGCTGATTTTAGGGCAGTACTTGAGGATCTTGGCTCCTATGGGGAAAGATTTGTATAATTCTTGGGTAATTGTATTCAAATCAGGCTAATGTTGCTGCAAAATAAGCATTTTGGTGTTTATCTTATTCTTATGGTATGTACTGAGTTAGTGAATTATAAAAAATCATGAAATAACTTTTGGGCAATTAATATTTTTTGTTCAAGAACAGAGTGAAATGGCCTATTCACCAAATTGTCATGAACGTTGCATTAGGTAGTTGTCTTGGACTGCCAATTTCGCAACTGAAGTGTTTTAAGAAACTTACCAAGTTCCATTTGTTATTTCACTATCCCTTTTTGAAAATTTCATTGCCTGTGGAGGGACTTCTTTAAATTGCTAGTAAATCATTCCTCAATCCCATTCGACAATGAGAATTTATTTGCAATCTTGAAAACCCGCTTACAAATTTTAGTCATTTAATTGTTTTTGTTGTCCTTTCACAGCAACTTGTTTGGTTTTGGCAGGGAGACCAATAAAGCATTCTGTGGCTTTTTTGATCAATCTAAATTTGATTGTTACCAAACTCTTTTTCAAGACAATGGACATCAAGAAGCTCAGAACGAAAAAGATCATAAAGAATCCAGACTACCTTCTAGTGTGAGTTCCTTACCGTGGTGTATTTTTTTTCTGTTATTTTATTTTAGGCCTGAGGTTGCCTGACTATCATATGATGTTCCTTGAGAATTAAAGGAACTTGCTTATGCATTGTCATTCATTTGCTCCTGTTATTATATGCCTTTCTTTATCTTTCCTGCATGGATAACAGTTGGACGAAGCTCCCTCAACTTCTGTGGAGATTGAACTCACCAAAGGGGAATCTATAAGCCAGGACTATGAAGAGAGAAGAATTGGGGTTGTAACGGGGAATTGGGGCTGTGGTGCTTTTGGAGGGGATCCAGAACTGAAGACCATAATTCAGTGGCTTGCAGCTTCTCAGGTATCTTTTTTCTACCATTAACATGCGCCGAGGCTAATATATGAATGTTGTTGGGTGATAAAAGTGTTTGGCGTTTTATGGAAGAACAGGGATATATCTGCTGTGTTTGTCATTTTGCAGAGGAACGCATATTAATTGAGACTCAAGTATTCTGTGGCATACATAAAATTAGATTTATAATAACGGTTTAAATTAGTGAAACTGCGAATATGTAATACCCAATTGCTGTTTATACTGATAGCAATGCCAACTGGGCTGCTTTTCTTTCAGGCATTAAGACCCTACATTTTGTACTACACATTTGGCATTGAAGCATTACAAAACTTGGATCGGGTAATTATTCTTGGCACTGCTAAAATTTCTTGATGGATTTTCATTACAAGTCCGTGTAATATGCTTGCAATAGAATTGGTATGCTTCTAACCTCAAGGATTGTATGCTTGCAAAGTGCAATATTTTCCTATTTGAGAGAATGCAACTGCAAGGAGCACATGATTGAACTCATGGACATTGTGATAGCAACGGCAGTACATTTTTTGTTGTGAGGCAGGTGAGTCAGTGGATTCTGTCACATGGATGGACTGTCGGAGAGCTTTGGGATATGTTGTTGGCGTACTCATCCCAGAGATATGGTGAAGAAACAAACGTAGGTTTCTTTACTTGGCTCCTCCCTGACGCGGACATGTCCTCGAAACGTGCGACTTTTGATTTTTAACTTCCATTATTCGTCGTTCTTAACAAACAAGAATTTGCGAGACTTTCCGAGCCACGCATTAATAGAGCGTAAATAAATAAATAAATATTTGTGAATATTTTTTTTATCGTGTTTCCATTTAATCTGAATCACATTCATTAAACTTGACTCCTCCCATGATAGTCAAATTAAGAAGGGCCCTGTGGTCTTTCGTTTATATTTTCAGAGAAAGTAGCACACGACATTATTTATTAATAAAGAATTATTGAATTAATTGTGCATAATTAGTCCAATAAACGATGTGTGTCTAACTTAGCATTTTGCCAATTCAATCCCTTGGCTCGAGCTCGCTCCATGCCCTTCCCGGCAGCTAGAACTAGTGACAGGCGGAAGAAAATGGTCAAGAAATGCGCCATGCTCTCTTGATTCCATTCCAAGTAGTATATACCATCTGCCCGTCTGGCCGTGAAGCTCGCATCTAAACGCTTGACCGTCATGTACGTCAACACAGAATTGAACCGCCACTTGATGTCCAGAGGCTGCCCCAATTGAGTCACCAAACAAGAAAAAGATGTATTCGTCCCGAAGCATGCAGCTCTAGCATTGACAGAGTAATTGACAGGGTATGCAAGGGTGTGTATTTAATATGAAGGGGTATAAGGAGTGTGGTGTGTATACAGCTCTTCTTTTTTATATGAAAATAACGAAATGATGACAAATTAATGGAGAGCAGCGCTTGATTGGATGTCCATATGCTTCAAATGTTAAATGTTTTAACACAATATGATCAAATTGTCTTAATGGGTCTTTCCCTGGTGTATGCATATCTATTCTACCTGAACAGTCAATTCAAATACAACATAAATCGGGCTAATTATAAGAGGGCAAGACATGGTTCAGTAGAACCTGTTAAAAAGATGCTGTTCAAGGGCATTCTTGAATCCGAACGACTGCATTAAAGCAGAATATGTTGCCTGGTTCGAATGCCTCTTCCAGATCTTCAAAGCTTTGCTCAATTCTCAATTCCTTGCTGACTTTTAAACCGTCCTGGACAAAAATATTTAGAATACAGCATAGTTAATGCTGGCAAATCCGGTTCAAGTGGAATGCCATGAATGTAATCTGGTAAGATTTACCTTTTGAACATATTCAGCAACAGTAGAGTTTATTACTTTCTGGATCACTTGCTTGCGCACTTTTGCAGGCCCCAGAATCTCCAACAAAACATCTCTGGGTATCTGCTCAAAACAGTAGTCACAAATTTGCAAGAGCTCCATGGTTAAAAATATGTACCTCTAACCTGTATACATGTCCACCGCAAGATTTTGGAAGAAGGAGAAATAATTGCAGTTGAGCTTATGTCTCAGATCATGGTATGCAGGCAGAATTTTGCACTCTATTACAAATAGCATCTACATGTGCCAAGTTGAACAGATTAATTGATGAATATCAGGCAACCCTTAATGAAAAATAATTTGTCTCGGCAGAGCCCCTTAGGTGCAAAACTCACGGGGAAGCAGAATTGTGGTAGAAAATAAGTTAAATTCAGAGAAAAAGGGGTCCATCAGTAACTGTGTCTAGATGGTGTGAATGCACTTGTCTCTTGTTTCATAATGTTGCTTGTTTAAAGGCATGTTAAGACACATCCAAATGCATGAGCACTGCATGAATGCAAGCTTGTTTAGCACCACATGAAGTTTAACACCGTAGGTTCTTGTCCTAAGGCCCAATATATACCCAACTTTGCTGTTCACCCACATTGGCACATATTAAACTGTTCTGGCTCTTCAAGAGTTACGTGAATAAAGCAATGCATTAATTGTAAATTTCTTTTAAATGGCCATAAAATCTTGTTGAGGTTAACAATTCAGCAAGCCAAAAATGGGCACATCCCCAGATTTAATCAGGTTAAAAAGACTATTTCAATATTTATGTTACAAAACCAGTCAAAAATGGATCATCATCAATAGCATAAGAGGATGAAGAAACTTACATCTGGTGTCTTTCCTGGCAATATCCAAAAAGCCCAACAGAAATTATCCATCCAATGGAATTCATTAGAAAAATATTAGAGATTAGCTTTAGTGCAGAAAAAGGAAACCTAGAGAGAATAAAGATCTAAACGAAAGAAGAAGCATCACAGAACATAAAAATTTGGGAGTCAACGTTTCAGCAACATTACTTTCCCTCAGACCTCAATAATATACAACTTATTTAAAATTTGAAGCTGGTCAGGTAGTTGCTAAATTTGACTACAACTTGTCTTTCCATTAGTAAGTTTATATGAATTGCATGGTTGAATCTCAAATGCAAGAGACACAAAAAGCAATATCTCGTTATCTTAATCAACAAAAATCAGGATACTCCACTACTAGTTTTAAAACTCTATAAACATTAGTGTGCTCCCAAACCCTCAAACTCAAAAATTCAAGAAACTCTTATTATAGGAACCAACCATGAAAAATTGAACAACAGTCATCACAAAGTTTATCTAATAATGGAAATGGAATTCAAAATGGTCCAACATCATCTTTTGGGGAGATGAGTGCCATGTTCACAAAACCCAAAGCTAAGATGAACGTTCCTCAATTGGCTGCAAGAAGGCACCAAATGCATATTCATACCAGCCAGTGTAGCCTAGGGCAATCCTAAAGCTTGATGAAAGCATGATGAACAGAAATTTTTTGAAGATAGTTATAATTGTACGTGATATTAAAGCTATTGGATATAGTACTTCTGTTAGTCAATTTGAAAACTTGCCTCCTTTTACCCTTCGGAATCCAGGAATTGGCTGAGCTGCAGCAACCATTTTGTTGAAAACATCATCAAAAATGGCTCTAGTTTTGGCCCCAGAAACTTCTATGCTTATCTGCTAACCAAAATTTTGAAGGTAATGCATGACCAAAATTATCAACCTTGTCTATCAACCAAGAAAGACTATAACAGTGTACCTTAAGTTCTCCAGCCTCATCAGTGATACTCATAATTGAGAAGTCCTCAAACTGAGACGATGACACCCCTTCTGCACCAAATTGAAGCAAATAGTTTAAGATGTCAAAGATATTAAAAATATAAAGTAAGAAGATAAAAAATGCTACTTTTCCAAATGTGAATAAATTGAATCTACACCAGTTCCAACAGCACAAACAGGATGAAAGCATGTAATGTTTCCCCTGCCAAAAAAAAAAACAAAAGTTGAGAATAAACAAATAAATAAACCAAAAAGAAAAAGAGAAATGCAGCACCTTGGCTTAAGTTCTCAGTGAAGGACTTAGAACTGAATCAACTATTGTGCTCAACAGCTCAAGATCAGGTGATTCCATCGACCAGGCAGTATAACATTACCTTCCCCAATGTTCTTGACTTCTGTATCTCATGGGACAGGAAGGAGACGCTATCCTGCAAGAAACATTTGGAATGAAGGCATCCAGCATCCGCTTGTGATTTACTAACTGCAAATGAGGAAACCGAAAGCAAAAGAATGACAAAGAAAACAAAACCAAAAAAAGGAAAAAAAGGAAAAACAAAAAACAAAAAAAAATTCGAATTTACACCCCCTCCCCCAACAATCAAACTGGAGTTAAATCATTGGCACAAGGACTTATGATAATGAGTAGGAACCAGAAAACAACAACGGGCCAGAAACATCCAATTTGATGGTAGGTAAACCCAACTAACAAGGCTGAAGACTAGATATTCTAGTGCAGTATGAGCAAAGCATAAATACAATATATGCTTCTTTGCTTTCCGCATGAAAATGAGAATTATGCATATAACTGGCAGGAAAAAAAAAAAAAAAAAGAGCATCCTCAAGATTATCAAGTGGGTTCTTGGTGATTTCTTTAACTCATGCAAATTTTAAAAAAATTAATTAATTAAATTAAATTACAAAGACCCCCCAACAAAGCGAGAAGCACAAAAAGCCCTCGCAGCTACAGATAGATGAATGATAAAAATGTCTTTTTGCTGTGTTCGGAAGGATTTTCCCGTGGAAAATTGCAAATTTGGCGTACCTTAGAGCTGGGGTTTAAGCCCAAGAAGAGGGTTTTAACGGCTATTTCCATTATCTTCTACTTCTTCCGCTTTTCCCACCGCTCCTTTCTCACACCAGGTGGATTCGTATTGAGTTGACTAAATTGACTTTCTCGAAGACGAAGACTACGGAGACCGTTTATTTCGAGGGTCCCACCGGAAATCAAAGGCCTGGATTCATGTATTCCCAAAGTCGAGTGTATTAAAAAAAAATTTTTTTTTTCTCTTAAATTATAATTTTTATTACTATTAAAATTTTTTTAAACCTTTCAACTATTCAACGAATTTGCAGTGCGGGTGATAAATTATGTGAATGATTTATTTGGAGTTTTTTTATATAAAAATTAATTAAATAAAAATAATTTAATGTTAATATATATATATATATATATATATATATATATATAATAATTAATATATTTGTAATATTTTTTTAGTAATTTTTTTATTAAAAAAAAACTATTCAATCCGAGAAAATTGTTTGATTAAATTAGTCGAGAGTGGATTTTCAGATGAATATCATGAAATTCGTATAATTTTTCGGTCGGATAAATAGCTCAAAAAAAAAAGAGAGAGAGAGAAAAAGAAAAATGGAAAAATGTCTTGAAACGGCATCGTTGAATAAAGATTTGGAACCAACCGGGGGGGGGTGGTGTCTCTTTATTTCTGATACTGAACGCCGAGTGGCCTGCAAAGACTGAAGCAGAAGAGAGAAGGTTCCTGAGATGACGAACGTGGCGCCAACGACTATAACGTCTTTGCAGCTGCTTTGCCATTTTCCGAATCCCAAGGTCAGTAAGCCATTTCCTTTTCCTTCTTAGCTAGCTCTTTCAATATTTATATTTTCCGTCCGATTCTCGGGAACCAAACAGACCAAATAAAATTAAAGATGAACAAGAAAAGCACGCGTTTATAGTCTCTCGTGAAAATTCCAAATTGCAGTGGCTTCCAGTAAGGAGTTTTTCCGTACACGAAAGAAACAGCGCAAGAATCTTCGATGCTCTTGGGATTCAGCCACCCTTGTGCAATAGGTTTTTTTTTTTTTTTTTTAAAAAAAGAGCTCAACAAATATTCTAATTCTTGTTATAAAAAAAAAGAAAAAAGGATTATCCAGATTTTGGAATGCTAATTTGGTATTAATTTTAGGTTATCGCTGATGTCTCACGTGATTAAGAACACGGCGAAGCAGATATATGCAGTAGGCTCAGGTCAACTCTCCCCTTCGAATCATGCTATAATACGTTTTTTTTTTTAATTATTTCTTTTTTAGTATTAATTTTGAGATTATTTACCTACTAGGTTTTGAGGCATCGATTACGGACACTGCAATAACGGTGGGAAATGCTAAGATTGTTGAAGAATCTCGAGATGAAGATAAGATTCAGGTTTTGACTGCCACCACTTTTAAGTTTGAGTTGAAATTTCATTTTTTCTGATAGATGCATATTGCAAATTTAGGATTCAGGTGATTTTGCATTTATAGTTCTTCTGCTTAATGCTGATGTCAATGGTGGTTAACTTCTTTAGATGGAGTAGAAATTATGGATTTGATGGGTTGATAGTATTTGAAAGGGCTGATTTTACCCATTTTAGTAGGTCTTGTGCTCTCAAGAGAATTTATGCTTCAAAATTCTCATGAAATTCAACATTTCAGCTTAGAGTGGACTTGTCTGGTGATGAGACACAAAGGATATTCAGTAAGGTCTTGACAAATTTGGCTCGGACAGCACCACCCATTCCAGGATTTCGGAGAGAAAAAGGAGGTAATATGTGTGCGTGTGTGTTTTTCATTCATTTTCAACATATAAGAAGATTTCTTTCTCTGGTAGCTATTTGTTGCCATGAAAACAACTTTCATTTGAAGTCTTTGGCCGTTAATGTTGGATAGGTTGTAGAAGCATTAAAATATCTGATAATTCCAAAGTTTATCACATACTCTTTTGTCTGAGATGAGAGTCATTATGGGATGAGACAAAGAGCAGAACAATTACTAATCTGTGACTCCCCTCTGACATTGGAAAGGAGAGGGAGGGGAAATATTTTATTGGTTGGGTAGTTAGATATTGCTTTTTGGGCTGTGGTGGCCCAAGTTGATGTTGAAACCTGTTGTTCATCTCACTACAACATGACAAAGCAGGTCCATCTACGTGAGTTTGCAGACTGCATTATCTGTCAAAATTATTCAGAATGTCGTATAAGTTGGTATTTTCAATCTAGATATTTGATATGTTAGGCGTCACCAAACTGGCATGTTTTTCCAATGTGACATCAATGCTTTGAACCCACTGTGTTTTAGTCTGTGAGAACTCTACACTATAAATTTGGTAGTCTCAAGCAATTGTCCTTGGACTCATTTATTGCTATGTTCAACTTGTGAATTTCTATTATACAGTTCTAACGTCATTTTTCTGCATGTTCTTTGGGGCTAATCCAGGAAAGACAACGAAGGCAAGTGGCTTCCATCATGAACTTTTGCAGGCTTATAATGTTTAATGGCTTCAATTCCTGCTCTTCCGGAGACTTATAATTCCAATATAACTTTGAATTAGAATAGTATTTGTTTACTAGACATAATAGAATATCAATTTACTAAATTCTAAATTATATCACTTACCTCTAAAAGAAATTTAAGTTTGCATAAAGATTGTGTTGTATTTTAGCATCCTTCACTACAATACCAAGGAAAGAGACCAAGTTTAAAATATCAATTGCTTTCACAGTTTAAAGGGAAGCTAGCTTTTGTATACTTGCCACTAAGATTCCGTTACATACATTCACATGCATGTAATTGCACAGGTTTCATAACCACAACAGTTTCGTAGCATGCTTCACCTGTTCTATAGGGTCCATTTTTGCCACAAAAATATTCTTGTACCACAACTTTTTTAGTGTGGAAAACTTGGTGGAAAAACTGTATTATTTTGATCTCAGCGTGAAACTGAAAGCTCTCACAAGTGTTGGTTCTGGGCCTTCCGGCTAGGCCATATCCCGAAGCATCTTGAATTTCATTTTTGGTTCACATCCTTTGTTCTATCCAAACAAGTTCTGTGCAGAGTTACTGCCCTATTTATTTGCATTTTGTTATGGATGGTTATGTGATGTTACAATCTCTAAGTTGTGATCTCAACAGGTCCCACAGGATTTCTTATTGCAGATTCTTGGTGAAGAGCGTGTCACAAATTTTGTGATACAAGAAATAGTTAGCTCGACCCTCGCAGATTATGCAAAGAAGGTAACACATTTGTTCCACCCCGTCTTGCATTTCACGATGAAATTGAAAATTGTTATGTTCCGACATTGAAAACAGGAAAATCTGAAAGTGAAAGGCAATACAGTTGCCACAATGCAGAAAGCTGAAGAACTCAGGAAACTGTTTGCACCTGGAAATGAGTTTGGGTTTAATGCTGTTCTGGAGCTTGACAAAACCGAAACTGCCACGTCAAGTTAATCACTTTCCTCTTTTGTAAAACTTAAAAATACCATTTTCGTTTAAGATGCGTTCATTTTTCGACAACCTTCGTGCGTAATTCCTCTTCTCACAGGAGATTGATCTTCTGACTGTATGGGATTGCGTGAAACAGCCAGCACCGTGCCGAAAGTTACCCCACCGTTAAAATATTCATGGATGGGGTTCCCGGATTGCCCTCTTCTATCGTCGAATGCCCCCCGGTTCTATGCCAAAAATTCAAAACTATAAAACGAAGAGAAAAGATGTAAGAAGCATAAAAGTTCAGAAGACTTGTGGTTGTTTCAGACTTTCGGATACTGCAGCCTGTTTCGACTTGTCCTGAACGGTGATGGTGTACGTCAAACTCTTAAAATTCAACGGCTAGGGTTGCTCCATGTTCGGTAAGCATGCTGGAAAATATTTGTCTTTCGCTCTGGGTTCTTTGAGATAAATACGATAACATCAAAAAGTTACAAATCTTCCATGACCTCCATCTTTACCTTTTCCTAAGTTTTTCCTCCAATAACCGAAAATACAAACGCAGGTCTTTTACACCCCAAGTAATCTGTGTGACAATAGTTCCTGTGTTTGTTTTTTTTTTTTTATAATTTTTTGGGACAAATCTATGTGACAATATCGAAGAGAATTGTACGGTCATATTCCAACAGTTACTCTGTATGCTGTCACAGCTTGGTTTATAGAGATCGGGGGGCTTATTAACTAAGTACGTTATCTCACTTGAGCTGCGGTTTATATGCTATTGTTTTTAACAAATCCTTGCATCCTGAAATGGAAATGCAAGAGCGCGAAGTTTTCCACTGTACCTGTCGTTATTAAAAAGTTCTGTAATGTGATAATGCCATTTTAGCTTCTTTTTTTTCTTTTATCTTGTGGAATACCTCTTTAACCTTTCGATTTATTTATCTAAATTCTCTTTTAGATTATTATTTTATATTCTCAAATCTGACCAATTAAACTCCAGCTGCTTACGGTAGCTGATTTTACAATAACTTACAATAAAAGTCTTTATTTTTTTATTTTTATTTTTTTCCAAATGGGCCAGAACGACACGTGAAACGCAATACGGCAGAGGTGGCCCGGATGTCTATCTATATACCCAAGTGCAGGAAGGAATGCTTTCTACTATTGCAGTTTCGGAGGGGGAGAGGGAGGGGGAGACGGAGACGGAGAGCAGCCTCAGCCTATATAATAAATGATACACACAGTAAGCAGGAGGACAAGGTCATCCGTGAAACCAACGCAATCGGGAAAGAAACACAACACAAATCCAAGACTTTAAAACGCGATTACAAGTATGAGGAAATTAAGTAAATCTTCTAGGGGCCCTATTCATCTCGATTCCTGCAGAGCTTGATGAGGATTAACCCATTTGAAGCCGGTCAAAGACGTTGCACATGCAAGAATTGACAAGGCCAGCGTCATGGAAATTACAGAAATTGGGTAGCAGAGTCTAGATAACTTAGTGCTGGTCGTCAGGGCCAACAGAGAAGCCGAGAATGCGAAGACAAGGGAAATCACTAAAGCTCGGAAGGCGGATGGGATTCCCTTGAAGATGGGGGTTGGAACTAGACTTCCATCCATGTATTCACAGGGAAGGAGTAACAGAATGTTGGCAGCCACGAAAGAAATGCAAAGAACAGACTTGGTGATATTCTGTTGGCTTTCGGAGATTGAAGAGGATGGTATCTTAGAAGGGTGGACTGGCAGAAAAGGTGACACCACCTTCTTTTGTTGATGAAAATCCATCGGGAGATAGACTGGACACAGCCCTCTGGCCAACTGGTGAATTGTATTTTTATATGCCCCAAATCACATCGATGCTTCTCAAAAAAGAAGCTTCCAGGAAACATCATAAAAAATAGTATACAGGAAATATCATAACAAAACGTCTGCGTTTCTGCGTTTTGCTTCCCAAACCTTCCTTGAAATCCTAACAGGAAGTCACAACTTGACCCGCTTGG
This sequence comes from Bruguiera parviflora, assembly GCA_019804595.1. NCBI lineage: Eukaryota > Viridiplantae > Streptophyta > Magnoliopsida > Malpighiales > Rhizophoraceae > Bruguiera > Bruguiera parviflora. Next base: position 5,796,600 of record CM034046.1, read on the forward strand.
CTTTGGCAAAAAGGTGTGGAAATCAATGTTGTGTTACTTTCGACCAACCGCTAGTTTGATTCTCCTGTGTCTTTATAAAAAAACAGAGACCACGAAACATCAGTTTAAGGTAAATATCCCTCCACAACAATGAACAAGAAAATGACATCGACCTCCTGAGCCAGGCACTGATATCAGCACGATCAATGCAGATCCGAGCTTCAACGTAGAAGAATTCCGTAACAATATCCGAGAGAGTATACATCTAGAGCTCATCGAGCTACTGCGGAACCGACTATCATCACCGCCGCCGCAGTTCCAATTCACTCGCGAGTTCTGTACTCTGCATGCATGCCATCTGGAAGACTGCTGCGGGCCCCGTTAGCGGTGGAAGTTATTCAAGCTCCTCCTCCTCCTTATCCTCCAATCTTAATAAACCCCCCCCCCACTCCTTCCTTCGCTTGCACAACTAGTCCAACTCTCAAACCTGAGACTCAAAGCTTCACTCGGAATATTTCATCAGAAATACAACTTTTGAGGTACCAACACAATGAAATGCTCAGCTGTACCGAAGCAATCGATGATCCTAATATATATCCAGCTGGTGACGTTGCTATAGACATAAACCACATCAACTTGGTGTTAGACTTTTCTAGAATTTTTTCTTTATGAAAATTCATATTTCTATAAGACAAGATCTTTTCTTTATGTGAATACTAATATACAAACTGTAATATAAAATTGACGTACCATTTTCCATGAAGTCGAGATTTTGTTACAAAGATAAGAATTGTCTTCCGATTTGTTCCTGAAAGGTTTTTCTCCTTTTGACTTTTCTCCTACTCTTCCCTTTACTGCTTTTCATTTTCTCTGATGGTGGAGAGAAGAAAAAGATCCATAATGACAAAACATTTTCCTCTTTTCTGAGAGAGTTGCTTTTAATTAGGGAATTATCCATCTTTTCGGATAACAATTATCTTTCCTGTAACAGTTATCTTTTCCTATCATCATTGAATAGGGAGAGTGGAGGGATTTTAAACCCAATGACCCAAATTACCATCATGTCCAACCGACCATCATATTGTACCTTTTATACTGGGTCATACTTTAAATAACATGGGCCACTCATGTTAATTAATTTAACAATCTCCCACTTGGCCCATGTTATGACTTGATGAATCAATAACAAATAAGTGTGCATAATCCTTAAAGATCATCAAACCATAATACTTGATTGAATTAAAATGATTGGATCATGGCGGTCACATATCTTTTAGCGACATGATTCCTTCCATGTATCACATAATCACCATAATTCATAATAGTCCAACCGAGAGACATTAAAATTTTAATTTTCATTTTCAAATATGTTATTAGTTATCTCACAAACCATAACTGTACACAACTAAATGGAGATAACAGAGCGCAAGCAAAACCATAGCTTTAATTGAATTCATAAGTGTCACAATGATATGAGCAGTACAAGACATTGACTTTCAAGAGAATGTGGACCTGTCCAAAATGCCCATCCGTTCAACATGTCCAGTAAATGTTTTTGGTGGCAAACCCTTAGTTAACGGATCCGCTATCATCAATTCAGTACCAATATGCTCAATAGACACTTTTTGGTTTTGCACTTCTTCCTTAACAGATAGGTATTTCAAATCCATATGTTTCGCACCTTTAGAATACCTATCATTCTTAGAAAAGAAAACAGCTGCAGAATTATCACATTAAATTCTTAATGGCCTTTCTATATTGTTGACTAAATCAAGCCTTAAGACAAAATTTCGCAACCATAATGCATGAACAGTAACCTCAATGCATGCTACAAATTCAGCTTCCATAGTGGAAGTAGCAATGACAGACTGCTTCCCACTTTTCCATGAAACTGCTCCTTCAGCCAACAGAAACATGTAACCAAATGTAGACTTCCTCGAGTCTACACATCCAGCATAATCTGAATCCGAGTAGCCTACTACTTCAAGATGACTTGATCTTTTATAAATAAGCATATAATCCTTAGTGCCTTGTAAGTACCTAAGTACTTTCTTTCCAGCTTTCCAATGATCTATTCCAGGATTACTTTGATATTGGCCTAACATTCCAACAGCGAAACTAATATCTGGCCGAGTACATGTTTGAGCATATATCAAACTTCCAACCAGCGATGCATAGGGAATGGATTCCATTGATTTTTGTTCCAAATCATTCGTTGGACATTGCAATTCACTGAACTTGTCCCCTTTCTGAATTGGAACTATTCCTGTAGAGCAATTTTCCATTCTAAATCTCTCTAATACTTTATTGATATAGCCTTTCTGAGACAGTCCTAACAATCCTTGTGATCTATTACGAAATATTTCTATTCCTATCACATAGGATGCCTCATTCATATCTTTAATTTCAAAAGTTTCAAAGAGAAATTTCTTGACATCATGTAACAAACCCATGTCATTAGCAGCCAAAAGAATGTCATCGACATATAGGACTAATATAATGAACTTGCTCCCACTGATCTTCATATAGATGCACCGATCAACGGTGTTCTCTACAAAACCATATGACGTAATGGTATTATTGAACTTAATATACCATTGTCGAGAAGCTTGTTTCAGTCCATATATCGATTTCTTTAATTTACACACCAAATTTTCTTGCCCTGTGGTTATGAAACCTTCAGGTTGGTTCGTATACACTTCCTCTTCTAAGTCGCCATTTAAAAAGGCTGTCTTTACATCCATTTGGTGGAGCTCTAGGTCATTATGAGCCACCAAAGCCATAATAATTCTTAAGGAGTCTTTCTTAGAGACTGGAGAGAAAGTCTCCTTATAGTCAATACCATCCTTTTGAGTGTAACCTTTGGCAACAAGTCTGGCTTTGTACCTTTCAATGTTACCTTTTGAGTCTCGCTTGGTCTTGAAGACCCATTTACAGCCAACTCGTTTTGATCTTTCAGGCAACTTTACTAGTTCCAGACTTGATTTACATCCATCGATTTCATCTCTTCCTTCATGGCATTGAACCACTTTTCAGAATCATTACATTCTATGGCTTGTTTAAATGAGACTAGATCTTTATCAATGCTTAATTCAGATTCATGTTCAAGTGAGTAAACCACATAATCATTCGATATAGTTGGCCTTTTCTGTCTTGTAGACCTCCATAATGCCATTTCTTGTGGTATCACTTGCTCATTGGTAACCTGCACATTGTCACTCGGTTCATCTCTTATGTATTCACTTTGTGTGTTTCGAATATCAATTTGTTGTCTTTGTGTGTTGCGTAACTGTGATGCAACAAAAGGAACAACAACTTGAGTAGAAACACTGGGTGTGGGGATAACGACTTGAGTAGGAGTGCTCACTATGGATCTTTCATTTTGTAATTCTCTAATATCCACCTTTCGTGATTCCCCACTCCCACTGAACTGACCATTTTCAATGAACCGAGCATTACCAGACTCAACTATTCTAGTACTATGGTTAGGACAGTAAAACCTATACCCTTTGGACTTTTCAGGATAGCCAATGAAGTAACCACTAATGGTTCTTGCATCAAGTTTTCTTTCATGTGGATTATATATCCTTACTTCTACTGAACAACCCCAAACATGAAGGTGTCTTAAACTGGGTTTCCTACCTGTCCATAACTCATAAAGAGTTTTAGGGACAGCCTTACTAGGAACCCTATTCAGCAGATATGCAGCAGTTTTTAACGCATGCATCCACAAGGATAAAGGTACAGTACTGTAACTCAACATGCTCCTAACCATATCCATAAGTGTACGATTCCGCTTTTCCGCTACACCATTCTGTTGTGGTGTACCAGGCATTGTATATTGTGCACATATGCCTCGACTTTCAAGAAGTTTTGCAAATAGACCAGGACATTGTCCACTTTCATTGAATTTACCATAATATTCACCACCTCTGTCTGACTTAATCACTTTCACTTTTCTATCTAACTGCCTTTCCACTTCATTAATAAACACCTCCAGGATGTTTACTGAATAAGACTTTTCATGCAGTTGATATAAATAACAATATCGTGAGTAGTCATCTATAAATGTGATGAAATATTTCTCACCACCCCATGTTGAAATATCAAAGGGGCCACAAATATCAATGTGTATCAATTCTAAAGGTTCACTGCATCTCATGGCTGGGTTTTTGGATATGTGTCTTGTTTGTTTCCCTTTTATACAATCAACACACACATTCCAATCAGTAAAATCCAATTGAGGTAGGACATCACCTTTCACCAACCTCAATATCCTTTCTTTGGATATATGACCCAATCTTTGATGCCATAAGAAAGCATAACTATCATCATGCATATTACGTTTGTTACCCATGCTATGCTCAATAAGAAATAAAGAATCAGCATACATAGCATCAAGATTGAAACGGTACAGATTATCAACCAAAGTACCAGATCCATAATAGTACGAATGTCTATACAATGAAAACGCACCATTTCCAATCTTAAGATTAAATCCTACTTCATCCAACTTTGCAACAGAAACTAAATTCCTAGCACATTCAGGAACATAGAGACACTTTTCTAGATCCAGGTGACACTTAGTGTCCAAGATCAATCTGTACGTCCCAATTCCTTCTATTCGTGCCTTCATTCTGTTTCCCATATAAAGGAACTTCTCAGTTCCTGTTATAGGCTGGATTGAAAGGAATCCCTGCATAATATGTGACATATGAATAGTAGCTCCAGAGTCTAACCACCAAGTATTATTGGGTACTTCAATTACATTTGATTCAAAACATACTGATATACAGTACATACCTTTCTTTTCGAACCAAGCCTTTCTCTTCAGGCAATCTATTTTAAAATGACTCATCTTTTTGCAAAAGAAGCATTTTTGATCCTTTTGGATCTGACCTCCAGTGACTTTCATAGAGGCTTTGTCCTTCTTCTTATTCCTTTTATATGGTTTAGACTTACTAGTGCTAGCGTCATTATGAACGACAAGATGAATAGAGTGATCCTTCATCTTCTTTAATCTCCCTTCTTCCTGAACTAACATGGCCTTAATTTCTTGAAGGTTCCATTTCTCCTTGATAGTGTTATAATTCACTTGGAACTGACCAAATTCAGGAGGTAGTGAGTTGATGATGAATTGAACAAAAAAGGATTCACTCACATCCATGCCCATTGTCTTCAACTTTGCTGCTAGATTAGCCATACTAGTCACATGATCATGAATGGGTTGTGACCAATCAAATTTCTTGGTCGTCAACTCACTCATCAGGCTTCCTACAATGGATTTATCAGCTATATCTGATTGAGAGTATTCCTTAATTCTTATCATAAATTCCCTTGCATTTTCCGTCTTAGGCATCGATGGCTTGACATTTTCAGCTATCGTCATTCGCATCAAATTCAAACTCAACCTATTAGACCGTTGCCAAGCCTCATGAAGAAACTTATCGGATTCTGTACTGGTCTCAGTAATGGTTGCTGGCCTTTTATCTGAGATGACTGCTGAGTCTAATCCCAAAACACCTAAATGAAACTGAATATGCTCAGACCATTCTGCATAATTCAGCCCATTGAATTTGATCATCATATTGCCTAAGGCGAAAGCATTATTGGAAGCTGCAAACATGATCCAAATTCACACATTAATGCTTTGAGTAAACTCTAATGGATTCAGATGCATACATTACAACCTTTGATTATGCATTTAAGTTTACCTTTGGGTGATCCTTAAATACATAATTTTAATCAATAATGATGCTAATTTAAATATACTTTGGTAGATTAATCAATCACACTAGAGTTAATATGAATGTTATCTTTGGATATACAATCATATTTACTCAATATGTCAATCAATCCCCTTTAGTGTTATTAATTATTGGCAATGATCCATCTTTGGATGATCTCCTAGCCATATAATTAATAACTACAATTGTTCATGTATAATATTTTATTAGCATCAAAATGAACAATTGAAATTCACAATTAAACATTCAAATCTTTTCAAGTTAGGTCACTTTGGTGACTAACAAATTTTTAAAATTTGATTTTTCATTCTATAGAAGTTGGCACTGGCCAATATATTGGCAATCATTATTCCAGTAGCTGACTTACACTTAGTACCGACAACCATCCGTGGCCAGTCACATTTTCATCAACAAATTTTGCCAGCAAAGGGTTTAGTGGCCGGCGGGAATCCTTTAGCCGTCGCCGGGCCAACAACCCTTTCCCTTTTTTTTTTTTTTTTAATAATACAGTCCCGTAGCCGTCGGAAATCCTTTACTAAGCCAATCCTTTTTTTTTTTTAATAATAAAGTCCCGTAGCTGGCGGAAATCTTTTACCCGCCAATCTTTTTTTTTTTTTTTCCCGCCGGTGCACATTCATCGTCGACAAATCTACCGGCGAAGTGCCTTATGGCCAGCGGATTCCTTTAGCCAGCCAATTCCGCCGGTCCCTTTTTTTTTTTTTTTTTTTACGACGTGACATAAATATATTAACAAATTATAGTAAATTATAATATTCACAAAACAGGTTCTGATACCAATTGTTAGAAATTTTTAAAATTTTTTCTTCATAAAAATTCATATTTCTATAAGACATGATGTTTTTTTTATGTGAATACCAATATACAAACTGTAATATAAAATTGACGTACCATTTTCCATGAAGTCGAGATTCTGTTACAGAGATAAGAATTGTCTTCTGATTTGTTCTTGAAAGGTTTTTCTCCTTTTGACTTTTCTCCTACTCTTCCCTTTACTGCCTTTCATTTTCTCTGATGGTGGAGAGAAGGAAAAGATCCGTAATGACAAAACGTTTTCCTCTTTTCTGAGAGAGTTGCTTTTAATTAGGGAATTACCCCTCTTTTCAGATAACAATTATCTTTCCTATAACAGTTATCTTTTTCTATAACAGTCATCATTGAATAGGGAAAGTGGAGGGATTTTAAACCCAATGACTCAAATTACCATCATGTCCAACCGACCATCATATTGGACCTTTTATACTGGATCATACTTTAAATAACATAGGCTACTCATGTTAATTAATTTAACACTTGGACCAGAAGAAAAGCGCTGTTATTCAAGAAGACTCCCGGAAATTTCTGAAGCTGAGAGAGATATTCCTGGGTCTCACTGGTCAGGCAGCCATATCTCTTATAGCGTACGCGCTGCCAATGGAGGCGTCTGGGTTTTCCTCTTCTTCTCCTCCTCCTCCTCCAAATGCCCGACCGTACAAACTTGTGGCCACGAATGCCATAGCTTTCGCCCCTTGCTTCATTAGCATGCTGCTTCAGAACAGAGAGCCTGTGGTCGCCAAAATCATGGATGCAATCGGATCGGTTGTGGCAGCCGTGGCCTTCTTCTTCACGATGGCCCTGTTCCTTCCAGTGTGATAACATGTGAGTAGGCATCTTGTCCAATAAAGTCGATTAGTTGCACTTGTATCATCATCGGCTGTTTTAGTTTATATTCTAAAGCAAATTAAAACTCCGAGAAGAAAAATACTGTGTGTTCTAAAACTTTCATGCCTCAATCCTATCATAGTGAGTACGAAATGGGCAACGAGCCTTATCAAATATACAGGTTCATAGAGCACAGTAGAAAGTAGGAACCTTTGACATAAACGAGCCGAAGCCCTTGGAGGCTGGAGAAAACCAATCTCTCTTTTGAGGGCTAGGCACGAAACAAGTGCAACTTCAACTTACAAATAAAGGAGAAAAAACGGCAAAATAACGATCTTGTACCGTCCTCGGAGCAGTCTCTCGAATTCATCTACTTGGGAAGTTCCCAACTTCCTATAATACAATCTTCCCGTTAAATACAGAAGGTTATTACAAAATTTTGGTACGAATCCCCTAGCTCCACGGACTTGCGCAATGGCAGTAGAAGTCAGGTTTCCGAGCGTAGGCAGCAATCGAAAGCGGCGGGCACCTCCTCTGATCGCCCGGTTTTCCCCCTTGCGAGGGTCTGAGTCGGGCCCCCGGCTGAGGAAGAAGTGAGCAGCTACTGGGGAAGACACCCTATCGAAAGCATCCATGAAGCATGGAGCTAGGCTTGTCTGGATGGCGACGGCTTATGCTACCCAAAGCCAGTTGGGGGTTCTAACTCCCGACCTGGCCCCTCGCCGTCCTGACTCCTGGCGCTGCACTGCAGCTCCAGTTGACAGCGAAAAAGGAAAGCACCCACGAAGCGAGTTAAAGTCATGCTAGCGACACACTTAAAAATAACACCATACAATTGGGGCACGTAGGACCAATCACAATCCGGTAATAGCACGCCAGCTGGAGCTCCCTCTCTTTTGAGGGAAGGGTTTTAGTCGCCCGAGAGTTGTAGCACACCGCACTGAAGAATAAAGGCAAAGTCTGAAATATAAACAATTAGTATAGCATAATTTAGTTAAAAATTTTAAATTAATATTTATTTTATTTTACCTTATCTAATACTACTTCGTTCTGCCGTGTCAATAATGTGTGCACCAGAGACTTTAAAAACTGGTTTAACACGTTCCACGATGACCCGCAAGACGCAATAGTCCGAAGCGAGAAAAAATGACCAGACCATAATTGGGACCGAACGAATACAACTAAAAACCATTTCTCGAGAGTGCAACAAAAAGAAATGTTTCCCAAGTTAATGGAAAATTAATCAAATTCTGACGAGAAATTCCGTTGTACGTTCGCTAGTGGCTCAGCTTACGCTTCTTGGATAACTTCCTCATCCGTTCGCGCCTCTCCTCCTCTTCTATCAGGCGAAGTTGCTCTTCGTCCTCCTTCCTTGCAATCTTTGCACTGTATCCCCAAAAATTAAACCACGATGCAGCAAAGTTAGGCCAATGGATGGAATCAAAGAACAATGACACAAAATTTTAAACACCCATATTTACTTGTGACCACACGGAGCAGCAGATAAAAAGTTGAGAAATATTCCTTCCATTTTACAGGAAAATTTTGTTTTTACAAAGACGGGGAAAAAAAAAATATATATATATATATATATATATATATCTTGCTTTCCTGGAGCAAACTCAGAGTTCATATTGCACTACATCGTCATTCATCAATTCTCTCATCTTTTTTCAAGCCAGACCAAATTTCTAAGCATTGAGGTCATAGGACCACGAAAATGCGAGTGATAGACAAAATTTGTTAGATCACCCAACCAAAGACAAATAAAAGGGCTCAAAAAGAACAAATGAACGAAAAAAGAGAGACAATGTGAATGCAATACTCAAGGCAAAACAGGCTAACAACCCATAAATTTGTGGATATTACATAGGTTAGCACATGAAAGATGAGCAGTGCAATACTAATGCCGGACCATCTTTCATTCCCCAACCCCAGTGCTGGGGTCTCTATCTCCATCTGCCAGAGTTTGAATTTGTGTTTTTGTGGCATTGTAGCTCCAAGGACATGAATGGACAATCCAACATTCAACCCCCCCTTCTTTCACCCGGGTCTATATAGTAAGTTCGTTTAGAGGGAATGACAAATCTAAATCCATATCCCAATCAGCCAACTGTACTAACCTTCTTCTCTCTTCCTTCATGATATCATCAAAGTTTGCCTCCATGTCGCTATCATCATCATCACCATCACAACCTGTAAACCTTTGAGTGCTGCAAAGAAACAGCAATCTCATATTAGCCAAGAAATTGATTGGCAATGCCTAAAAATTAGACAATCGATGCACCAGTTTCTAATCTGGCATATGCCCACATCAACAAAGCATTAGCAAAAAGTCAGGCCACCAAAATAAACATTTTGGAGCACCAACACTTACATAAAGGACATCATCTAATATATATTCAATATAAGCACTTAGTCCATCTAGGACAAACACCCTCGTGCTCTTATAAATCTACTAGGAATGAGAACTGGCTACAGTGGCCTACCCCATCCAGCACCATGCAACGAAACAAGTCAAAATTAACTCATGGTGTAATTAATGATGAACAAAGCACCAAAAACCACAAATGCAACAAAACAAAATACTTAAAAGTTGAATATAATTCCTATGTCTAACACAAGAAGATACGGCCATGATTTGTCTTATTGTCTGTTCACCACAAACTAGTTATTCACATTTAGTATTGGTCTTTCTTCACTGGAAAATTCCTTCAATTATTGTCCATATAAGGAGAATGAAGAATTTGAGAGATCCAGGATAAAACAAGCATTACTTAAACATTCTTCTGATCATACTGAGAGCCTTCTCATCCTCATCTTCATCATCAGAGAACCGCCAGGCAGGCTTTTTCTTGAGGCGGCTGTCCTGCGATGGTGCGTGTGATGGTATGTGCTTCACTGGCTTATTCATCTGCCAACACATAGCAAGGGATTCAAATGATAGGGAAATTATTCAGGAAACCTTCAAGCCTATATCAATAAGATTTTACCTGAAGTTAAAATCTCTTAATAAAATTACAAATCTCAGTATTGTGCAATGCACAAAACAAGCTTAAACCTGAGGTTTTGAAGATGCCGCTGTGTGTTTTGGTGGCACTTTAACCTTATGTGGTTCTTGAAGTATCCTTTTCTGTTCCAAATGTTTCTTGGGAACAGAAGGCTGTAAGTTAGAAGATGGAGGTTTGTGCATGGTGGGCAGGACAACCTTTGCAACTGGTGCAGAAGCCTTCTTCTCCATCATGGCAACATGTGGCTTTAAAGGCAAGCCTCTTGACACAACAGGCTGACCAGACCCAACCCCATTTTGGGTACCAATCTGTCTTCTGGAGTCTACATTGGGTTTGCTGATAGAAGTTGACTTGTGGGACTCTGGTTTAGAATGCATTTGCCCATTTGTAGGATGAAATTTCCTATGTTCACCACTTCCATGAATACTTCTGCCAGTGCTGCTTGATGGCTGTTTGCTCTTATGAAGCCCTGGAGCTGATCGCGCGTCTTGAACATCAGCAAAAAACCTGTATAAGTTTTCTCAATAAAAGTAGAAGGCAAGAAGTTTAATGACTTTATGTAACAAAAAGAAGAAACAAACCTGATCTTGGAGTAAAGACATTTCGAGATGCAGGCTCTTTTGTAGGAGCTGGGGGCTCTGCATCATCGGATAACAGGAAGGAGTAATCTCTCGTATCTTTTAGTTTCTGGACTTTTGATTGCAGCTGCACATACGTGGAAATCCATGATATTCATTCTTACAGCTGATACTCAGAACCCACTGAAAGAATTCAAAAATAGAGAAATAAAGTTGGAGGCTATGCAGAAGTGTACCTCATTTTTCACTTTCGGTAGCTGCTGAGATACTCCAGTCTTTGACCCTGAGACAATTGAAGAAGTCTTTTTTCTCTGCCATGGCAAGAACGCAAAATAATCAGCATAAAAGCTTAGACAGAAGAAAGCTATTTATAATGTCCTCATTCAGCAGATGTTAGCATAGGACAGCTTGGATTGAAGTTATAAGAAGCCTTATATTGTCATGAACAGAAATAATGAGCAGTGCCATGTATAGCATCCTGCAAAAATATGTTTGGCAGACCATAATTGAAGGTAATTGAAAGAATATCGAAAATAATTCTTTAAGATTCCATTCCATTGCATTACAATGAATAATGGTCTACAAACGTTTCACAAATAGTGTTTAAGCATTTTCGTAAGGTATATCAGTAAATAGATTATGCAAAGAGTTTAAGTTACTTGAGAAACATTCAAGAAATAGTGGAAACTTATGGATTTCACACCTATAATATTGAAGGCACCACACCTAAGTTCCCTAGATCACATCTACCATGGGCAACATTGAATCTCATTCCTATGGAAGCTAAACTAAAAAAGGTGAGCCAATGCACGAGGCTTCCATGCTATGGAATATAGGGAAGTATCAAACGTATGCGGCCTCACCCTAATTTTCACGAAGAGTCTAAAACTTGCAGAGTTCATGTAACCGGCCTCTCTAAAAAGACAATATCACAAAGGTATGTAAACTATTTATGCTCAATCCTCAAAAGAACTCGACAGCCAAAACCAAAATTAAGGAAAAGTATAGGCAAGGAAACCATAAAAAGATGTAAGATCTAAATAACACAATCCAGCATGTGCAGCTTTCCTGTAACTTACAAAAACACCCCTATCAGATACAGCTTATCATCAGAAAACATAAATCAAAGGATTGTTCTCTAATGACCACAGCCAAAGCATGCTCTCTGGTATCCCCTCGTGGGTATAACAAATAAATAAGAGCACAGACAGATCATGACATGAAAGGATCACGGATCAAAGAAATAGCTAGAGAAAGACCAAAGAAGATAATTTCAAGAACATCACATCAAATAGATACTATGAAAATAATAACTACAGAATCGATGGCAAACCTAATAAAAAGCACCAATTACAGCAACTCAGATACACAACTAAAATTG
>CM034046.1:5808964-6089667 GCA_019804595.1 Bruguiera parviflora
TAAGCAACCCCAAACCTACAGCTTGGGAAAAACTAAAGCCAGTCGTACATAGTGAAGTATAATTAAAGAAGATATCCCCATGGTCTCCTCTTCAAAACTCAGTTTTTTTTTTTTTTTGTTTACTTGATAGTATTTTTGTTTAGCTTTTACCAGGACAAAAGATCAACAGAATCCAGTTGTCTACCTATCTGTTTTGCTGTGTGCGTATATATATATATATACATTTATGTTCCAAGAAAAGGCATATATATATATATATATATATATATATATATATATAACTTAATAAAAGCAAGCAGGATAAAGAAAAGGGGGCAAAATTAGGCAGTCTCTAATTCCCAAATAACAAGCCATGAAGCTCTAAGCATGTAACAAATAAGCTGGGAAAAGCACCAACATAAAGAATTTATGATACATACAGCATCATGAGAATTTGAATCTTGGAATGCCAAGTGCTGGTTTTCAAGTAAGGACTTGCTTTCTTCAATTACTCTTTGAGCAATAACTGGCTGGGAAGGGCCAAAAAACGAACCATAGCTGCAAGAATATGCCATTTAGAAATATGGAATTAACTCTGTGATTCTTGAACCACAGAAAATTAAAGATGCACAAAATTAGTCTATTTATACACATCGACAAAATTTTGGGATACATACAATCTTCATAGGAGGATTTCAGGCCTATAAATATTCTCCATATCCAGAGTCAATAGTCAGATGTGTCCATGGTAAGAGATAAGATAACAGCGGGTAGTGATAGTAAATTGCAATATACAAGCTATGCTGCTATGTATTTTTCCATCAAAGTCTAATTCCACGGCTTGGATTACAGAAAGGACCTCTCTCCAGAAAACAATATCATATTAATCATTTACCAGTTAAAGTCACTTAGCCCTACAAAAACAAATTGGTGAATAATTATGTAAAAAGCATGGATGAAAAACATTCATAATAAACAATTTGTGTGCTAAGTGTCATGTCATTTACTTATTCGAAGGAAGTTTTGTCTTTTTATCCTGAGATTTGTTTCGAGAAGAGTCACTTTGCTTATGATGCTTCTGTCTAATTCGTTCTTTGATCCTTTCTCTCAATCGAAGATATTCAAGCTCCTCTGCACTTGGCTTTCGTTCTTCTCCGTCTTCATGTTCATACTCCTCCTCTCCTTCTTCCTCTTGCTCTTCCCCATAGTCCTCATACTCACCATAATCTTCAACCTCCTACATAACACATGCTAATTAGTTCATAAAACCATTTCACTTGGTAGTCGGCCTAACTGTATAGTTCTAGTGAATAACTAACTCTATCTATTAGGCATAAATGTCAAATGTCTTACATCTCTATCATATCCCCGCATTGCAGGTCAGCTTATTGGACAAGATCAATGGACACTAGAACTATACAGGAGTTGGATTCCTGAAAATACAAAAGCAAGAAAAACTTACAAAAGAGGAAAAAAGTTTGAAAGACACAGAAATAATCAGATCAAGAGCAGATTCAAAAGCAGTCCAACATCCACCTACACTAAAAAATCACAACCGACACATATTAGCTACAAACAACGAAGTTCCTCTTACTTGTTCCACTATTTCTAACAGAAATCCAAGTGAAGACCCTTCTAATTCACTGTTTCTAATTGCCGCCCCACCAAGAAAAAAATAAATAAATAAATCTGCCATCGCTTCGCTTCTTCACTGCAGATAAATGGCAATTCCATGCCTATATCTAGGTTAAAGAGAAAGCCTTCCGAAGCTAAATTGTGAAACACTAACTAATTTGTCGGCAATCTGATACATACAAATATATAGTTTTTCAGTAGACCTTAAAATCAGACAGCTTAGCTCAGTCAGTAAACAAACAAGAAAACAAATAAATACAGAGAAAGGAAAAAAGATGGTAGTGACCTTGAAATCGTATCCCCTTTTACTTGCCCTAGTCTTGAACAGAAAACCAAAACAAAATTTTCTCTGGAAAGGCCAACAAAAAAATTTAAAAAATTTTAAAAAAAATTGAGACGAAACTATAAAAAATTAACCTCGAAGAGTATTGTGGGGAGGATCGAATCGTACCCTTTAACCTCCAATCCCAAATCTCAATTAATTATACAAGGAACAGGAGGGGCTCGAGCTATATGGACCGCAAGAGGGACGCCGGATGTTTCTCCGGAGAAGAAAGGCGACACGATCGCCGGATGTTTAGGGATGATGAGAACGGCGCGGGGAGAAGGAACTCCACGGCGAGACGCAGACACACACAGAGAGAGAGAGAGAGGGAGAGAGAGGGCGATGGCAAGGGGAAGACAGGGCTCTTTTGTTGTCGAATTTTTTTTTTTTTTTTTGTCGTTTTAACTGTAATAATTGCCCCGGTAAGCGTAGAAAAGTTCTTTTGCGAGTCAATTATAATTATAAAATAAATATAAATAGAAACTTTGTGTGAATGTCTAATATTTCGTTTCAATTTTAGGACATGTATTTCAGGTTTTGTTATAAGGCCTCCGGCGCTACTCTGTCAGACATAACGTTTAGTTACACTTAATATTTTTATAACAATTTATACGAAAAAAATTATTTAATCACTGATCCATAAACGATCAAACAATATAAATAATAAAATAAAATAAAATAAAATTTTAAAAAAAAAAAGGAGAGAGAGAGAGAAATAGAGGATTGGTATTGAGAAATTAAATTACATAAATTGTTTTATACGTCGATCATTTTTATTGTCCAACCGGAGTCATCCCGCTGTTCCCAAGTGCTTCTCTTGAATTTTGATCTTTACATCACCGATGAGCCGGTCGAAATTCCGGTGCGACGATCCAGCATGCTGTAATTTCTCCTGGACTGATTTTACGTTCTTCCTCAATTGATCGGCCGATTGTCCGCCCATCATCATCAGACGGTCGATCTTTCTTGAAACTTCGTACCGTGTGAGTGGCTTTCTATCGCAAAGGTTAAGCCCAACCCTCCAATCATCTACCACGAGTTTCCTATTAGTGTACTGATCGGTCAACAGAGGAAAGCACAAAAATGGGACCCCGTACCATACGCTCTCCAAAATTGAGTTCCATCCGCAATGCGTTAGAAACCCACCAACCGCTGGATGTGAAATCGCTGCAATTTGATTGCACCACGGCACGATCAACCCTCTGTCTCTGATCCGGTCTTCAAATCCGACGGGCAGGATATCATCAGTCTCCTTGGGGCCCACAATACCAGGGCGAAGTACCCAAAGAAAACTTACTTCGCCGCGCGAGAGCCCATGGGCTATCTCCATTATGTCCCTTTTGCTGCAGTGAGCGAGGGAACCGAATGAAATGTACAAAACTGACCCATTCGGCTTATTATCGAGCCATTGGGTGCAGTCTGACTCAGACCAAAGGCTGGTGGAGACAAGGCTCCTGGTGTTGGTGAAGCCGCTGAGGAAGGTTGGCCCAATGGGATAAAAGGGCTGCTTCTGTTGTATGGCTGAGATTGCTTTGGACTCCAGCTCTTGCAATGTGTTGCAGATGACGATATCTGCCCGCTTCACGTCGTCAAATGCCCCATATATCAGCCGATGAAGCGGTGTTGATATGTTGGCATCTTGGAGATATGACATCAAGTCCTTCGGCTCAATGGCTTCCACACCCGGCACATAATCTATGGTGTCCTCACGTTTATCTAGCAATATCCAAACAATAATATTTATAAAATCCATCCAAACAATTCCTCGTTATGCTTGCATTACTCTGCAATTGCATCGCGACCATTGTACAGACCAGAAGAGAAAAAATAAGATTCAAGTCAAAGATTACCACTCTCAAGAATCTCGTTACGTGGATGTGATTACTAGGCATATTCAAAATATCAGTTTATATTAATATACACAATTATGATACCATACGATACGATATATAAATTTATATCTGACATACGTAAATTTCATCACTTCTATATAATAATTCTACCGTAACATTATAAATAGAATTTAATACGGCGTTAGGTTAAAAAGATGGGGGACGAACGTACCTTGGCAAGCAAAATGACCGTTGATTTTTAGGAGGTCCAAGTGATAGTAGAGAGTGAAAACCACAGCTGGCTCAGTCCAAAAGGAAATGTTAACAAGGTTATGCTTGTTGGCGATCATCGACGGCCATGCGTAGAAGGTGTCGGCAATCAAACAAGTGGGTGGTTGAGCTGTTTGGACTAGTTTTCCGACGAGGTCGTCAACGTGAGCTGAAAATACTTGGATGTAGCCTTCGAGGAATTGGTCGTGGTTCAAGGATCTATCAAATCCCAAAGGGAAACCGTCGCTGATGGTCACGTACCGGATGTCAAGCGGGAGGCAGGAGTTATTGCTGCGTGCTTCGGCGAATATATCGAGATATTCTTCTTCTTCTTCTTCTTCTTCTTCTTCTTCTTCTTCTTGGACGGCAGCGGTTGTGGCTTTGGAACGACGAGCTTCGCTTATCTTTTGGTGGGCTGATTGTGTGTTGACAAAGGTGACGATGAAGCCTTTAGATGCTAGCTTTATTGCAAGATGGGCAAAGGGTATTATGTGTCCTTGTAGACCAGCGGCAGGTATCACGATAGCATGAGGCTTTTGCCCATGATTCTCCATTATCGCACTCTCTCAGTCTGTGTGCGTGTGTGTGCGTGCGCGCGCCTCCAAAGAGATAAGTGGTAGAGAAGATTAAGACCGCATGCACTGCATTATTGCGTTATTATCGTTAAAAGTAAAGTAGAGATTCCAACCTCTACTGTTTGTCTTTTTTTTTAAAAAAAAAAAAATCGATACCTTTTGGATTTTTGCAATTGAGTTCCTCCTTTCTGCCGTCCCTTCCTTTTTTTTTTTTTTTTCTTTTTTCCTCTTAAAAAGTTGGCATTCAGAGAAAATGAATCTAAATGAGTTGAATTAGTATTTAGATCTTGTAGAATAAAAATATTATTAATTTTTTAAAAATTGTATATTTTTTAATAAAAATTTTTAAAATAAAAAATTTATTTTTTAATGTGTATCTCGTGTATATATATATATATATATCGTTTTATTTTTTTCAATTCATTAATTTATTTTTTATATTATTATAACAATACATATTATTTTATTAATTTTATTCTAACAAAAAAAAGAGAGAGAGAGAGAAACAAAAAAAGCCCTACCTTCTGATTTGTACGTGATCCTCAGCCTCTCTCATCCGCTGCGTCTCTCTGCTCCGCCGCCCGTCCGCCAACCGCATAGCCTCCTCTTCCCCGCCGCCGCGCGTCAACCGTCTCCGTCTACGATTTCTTTGTAGAGATTTTTGAGACTTATATAAGGGCCGATTCAATCATCCTGCTCTTACTCCTCAAGGTAATGTCTGATGAGCCTTTTAATTTTTGCTTTTCTTTTAATTTTTGAGACATTTTGGTTTGTAAAAAGTGTGTCGTTTTCTTTTCTTTTTAATTTTTTTAATTAAAAATTTTCTGTATCTCTTATTCATTTTGCTAAATGCAATCTTGCGTTGGGGGAAGCTCTGTGCTTTGCCGTTCCCACGAGTTCTCACTTAGAGATACTTATAATCATAATGTTAGACTCTTTACATTTTTTGAGATTGATTTCTAATTCTACCGAGTGTTCTCATAACTAGCTGTTTTTAAGTCTCAGATGGCACTAAGAGGCGTGTGGCAACTGCAAAAGTTGATTGTGAGTTACTGTGATTGGGGAGGAAGCAGCAGGGGTATCAGGTGTAATTTTCAACTCATTTGAAATCTCGTGCGTGCGTGCGGGCTTGTGTGTGTGTGTGTGTGTGTCTGTCTGTCTGTCTGTCTGTTTGCATTTCAAATGGTTATGGTCTAGGCTTCTTTATGAGAAATTGAGGAGTTGTTTAAGGATTATGCATGTTGTGGCTTTTGTCTGATGCAAATCGTTTCCATCGTGCGATAGGATTATACTTTGTGTTGCCCTGTTATAACAGATGTGTTTTGTTTTCCCCTAAACATTGAACGAAAAGGTTTCTCCATATCTTATCATTCGAGATTTTGCATTTGGCAGAGTTGCTGATGTTTTCTGATAGCTTGTGCAGTATATGTTAGAAACGTGCTAACATTTAGATCTTATTGCCTTGTCCGAAGGTCATTCTATCAGCCATTGAAAGAGAAATATCCTGTTGCTGGTTCATGTTTGGAAAATTGTGCATTGCAATTGCATAGGTGCAATAACATGTATTTTGGATTCATAAGATGACACTGTATTTTCTTAGGCTTGATTTGGTGGTGTCTGTTGCACCTTTTTGATTATTTGTTTCATAAGATGCTTATTTCTTATTCAATGGTACCATCTTTATCCAAAAGCTGAACCTTTATTTTTCCCAATTTTAGGGATCAGCAGCAGTACATCACTGTCAATTGTAGATTTTGTGGTAAAAAGAAATTTTTTGGGCTATATTGATTGTACTCAGTGAAGTTTGTATATGATGTTCATATAATTGTGGCAGTCCCTGGTTCAAATGTTCAATTTATCTACAGTTGCTTCTGGAGAAATAATTATAAAAATGAGCTTTACGATTAATTGTGCATTGTAGGTACTTGACACTTGTAATAGTAATGATTAGGGGTTGAGTGTCAAATTGACAGGGCATTTATGCAGTCACACATGCCAGCTTTTAAGGAGCAGAATCCTCAACTGGAGGTGATGACTGAACTCATTCGTGGCCAGCATCCACATTTGAAGGCCTTTTATAGTAAGTCTCACTCATTTGTGCTCTCCCTCCCCTTACACCACCCCAAATTCTGAGTCTACTCAAGCGTTTACTTTTGCTGTTTGTACAGAGAATAAAAACCAGCGGGTGGTCTGTGTGAAGAATATGGCTCCAGAAGACATACTTCTTCATGCCACCAGGATAAGAAATGCATTAGGAAGAAAAGTGATCAAACTAAAGACAAGACATGTTACCAAGCATCCAAGTGTGCAGGGTACATGGACGACTGAAGTCAGCTTTTGAGGAATGAGAAGTATGCCTCGGGCATTCATTTGCTCTGTTCATTTGTAGTTTCATTAAGTTTTTGTGATGACTTAAATGTGGCAAAGTATCTCGAGAATAAAATGCTTTCTCATGGCTTCATTTAGCGTGAAATTCTGTCATTGTTTGAAGTTAAAATTTTCAAAAGATTTGGATCTATCCTTCCTGCTCATTTTACTTTTGATGTAGTGAAGCATTTTATATCCAATTATGCAAGTAAATTTGAGTTGGCCTCATGATTTTTATGCCAGCCATATCTTAATGATGAAAACATATGAAGAAAATCTCACCTGCATCTATTAGCAACTTTCTTATATGCGCATACTACCCAAGCTGGGGTACAAGTTCTTTCTGAAGGGCCTTTTGAGCATCCCATATTTTGGTTTAGGAAAGAGGTTAGGGGCATGCACTTTTTCCAAGAGAATACGTCTACACTGTCATTTTGCAGAAGCAGATGTCACATCCATAATCCTTGGATCTGTGGGACAATTACCAGATTGATCACAGTAACACCTAGAGCAAGAAGTAGGGCAGGTATCCAATTGTGGTATGTGAATCTCGCAAGCCCCCATGAAACTGGAGACTTTAAAGGAACCTTAGCAGCGGCTTCTTGTCAACTTGCTTGGTCTTTTTCATTTTCTTGCGTTTGCTCTGTAGTTTTCTCATTTGTCTAAATTAGTATTAATGTGATGATTAACTAAGAAAACATTGTCTGAATCTAACATATTTGTTCAAATAATATTGGTTATTTGTTTATTAACTTGCATTTGTATAATGTATCGAGTAGAGACAGCAGATAGTGCAAAGACGAGAAATCTGGAAATTGGGGACCACGAAGCTTTTTTATCATTGTCATGTTAATCTTGCACCATGGAGCACATTGCCAGAGGCTCATACAACCCAACCAAACAGGCCAACAAAATCTCATCATACATGCGGAGCAAGTACTCGAAGGGTGCTCAGACTTGCTACATTCTCCAACGTCTGCAAACATCTAGATTGATGAATGCACAGATAAGAGTACAAGTCTGGGCATGACTGTCGAGGGAAGCTCAGGATACACATGATCAGCAATGGAACTGTCATCAATCTGATTTGGGAGGTGACCAACCAAATGGAATCCACCTGACTCCTGGAGCACCTAATCAGCGGAGCTCATTGACCCTTACAACAAGATCTGACTAATGAGATCGAGTTTGCAGAGAAGAACACACAGCCAAGAGGAGCTTAACACACAAGAATCAATATCGTCCGGTTAGTCGATATGGCAACCAGCACAGCTCGGGAGAGTATCACAACTCGCATCTTTGATTAGCTTACCCGCCCCAACCTCATTTCTCTGTAGTCATCTACAAGCACAGAACCAAGAAATCCAAACTCTTTGAAAGGCACAAAAGCTTCACCCCTGCCAATGTCGTGTCATTATTCCACCACGGGAAACGCGGCCGGATGCTCACATAAACTGACCAAACAGAACAACAGAATCCCTATAATCACGTGGAGCCCTCGCTCAAAAAGAGCTCTGACTCTTACATGCGACAAGATCTAAAAACAATTAGACTCATTCCGCGTGTAGAGGTAGAGAACTTTGGAGGGAAGCTCGGGAATTCACACGTTTAGCGGTCTGCAATCTGGTTTGGCAATTGGCCAGCAAGTGGAATTCAGTTGGCTCGTGAAGCATCTAATGAGCGAAGCTCATTTACTCAGCACAAGATCCGATCAGCAGGATCATGTTGCCTGGAAGAGCACACAACCGAGAGACACAAGAGTACACGTCAACCAGAGCCAGTGACATGGCGACCAACGCACCTCACACGAAAGGAAGCTCACAACTTTCTGCCACCTCTTTGCTCTATAATCATCCGCGAGCTCGAAACCAAGAAATCTAAATCTATCCTACATTTATACATTATTTAATCTCTTCATGAAGAACTATGGGGAAAATATCTGTCCCCTGAATGCCGCCATCAGGGCAGGCAAGCATGTCACACAACTAAGGAAGGTAAATACCAGATTAAGCTTGTCAGGCAAGAGCAGCCCCACGATCGATATGTAAGAAAAAGCAGACGATGCATATACAGTAAAATTCAAGATTCTTGGGGCAAGTCTTGTGCTATCTCTGCACAAGAATATACTGCTGAAGGAACAAATATAGCAGACGATATTGCATTCAGCAGCAAAGTCAAACAAAAACCACGAGCTCACCGAGGGGGGTGCTTTTCAGCACTGAACAGAACAGTCAGCATAGTGAGAGCAAATTGGATGGCAGCAGGAAAGAATAACTGGTTCAGTTTCTGATAGTTGCGGTGAACCTCCATGTTCTGATAGTTGTGGCGAACCTCTGCGTCTGTACCCCCAATTGCAGGAGATTCAGACCTTGTGCCTGGAGGGGCATTTTCAGGACTAGTATTCTGGGCTTTTGGACTTCCACCTTGGCTTTGTTCTTGGACCTGATCGTCATTCAATGGTCGAGGGCATAGCCCTCCAGAAGTACCAGTCAGCACATCGGTTCGCATATTGCATAAAAACGAACAGTGGCCTCCTCAAGAACCTGGACAATCGAAAACAGAAGACGCGGGGCGGAAGAAAACACAGCAAGTCTCTTGTAAGCACCAAGTCAAAAAAGAAAAACCCCAAAAGAAGAAAAAACGAAGGAGCCAAAGAAAGATAGGCTTGAAAAATTAACAATAAAATAAATTAAGGCAAAATAGAATTTTGTGGTCAATTACCAAGGTCTTCCATTTTCCACAGACTAAGCTTCCCAATTGCTTCCCTTTTTTCCACGAAGCATCCCTTCTTTCATCTAAACTCTGAATAAAGTTGCATACTTTCAGTTTTTTCCAAGCATTGATTGCAAATAACATTTTTGTTTTTAGATTCTCGTTGGAAATTTCGCCCTGGTTTGTCCACACCTCTTCAGGCAGTCATTTTCTTGCTTCTTCTTATCAGCGAAACCTTCTAACAAAGACCAAGTCGGTTCTGCAATTTCATATTCAAAAGTCTTTGCTTTTCTTTATGGCAAACTTTTTTACACCGTTTCTCTCTTCTATACCTGATTAACCTCATAGCCGTCATCCCTTTGGGTTCTTGATCAGCATTCAGAAAAACATCTCCACCCACATAGCTTGCCAAAGAGAGATGCTGAGAACCCAAATTCTGGTGTTACTGGTTTTTTCTGTTCTATGTTTTCTAAGAGTTTCAGGTAAAGAGTTTTCCGTGCATCCTTTTCCTGCAACGGTTTCGATACCGAAGGAAGCTAAGGCCCGCGTCTCCTGGCTGGTTTTGTATGTTTCAGGGATAACTGGTATCTGGCTGCATCTCCTTCCCAGCGAACACATCGGGGGCACAAGAGTTCCTAAAATAATCTTCACAGGCCTGCCATCTTTGTTTCATGCTTTTGTAATCTGCATCTGCCTCGCTTTTATTGGTGCCTTTAGTTCCCTGTTAACCCAAGACAGTCCCAAGTACGCAAAATACGAGAAATTTTCCAGGCTTTCTGCTGTGGCTTTCCTGGTGCTGGCTCCAAGTGTAGTTGTGTGCTCCGTCTTCTTCAGGTCGCTTCATCTCATCTCGGGCCAAAATGATGCCGCAATTTTCACTTCCCGGTAGTGGAAGGAAGTGGCAGACCTTTATGCCTCAGGCGGGGCCAATGCGTCTCGGTAAAATTTTCAAGTAAATATCACTTGCAATACCGATCTACATCATAAGAAGCAAGTCTCGTGAGATTAGATTAGGCTGGTTGTTTTCTCGAGAAGGGTTAGAGTGTTTCCTTTTTCTCTCGAGAATAACTTCTTCCGTTCCCCTTTGCTTTAGTCCCCCGCGTTTTTTGTTTTTTCTCATCCACGAAATGAAGCATATAATTAGCAGTTGGTTTTAAACATGCAAAGTACAACCAATTACCGTGCCAAAGCGTTCTTTGACAAATGTATCCTAGAAATTAGAGAAGCTCCGTGGAAGAAAAACCTGGCAAGTAACAGGACAGAATAAAGTGGCCAACGCTACTATACAAAATCACAACCAGCTTCCCCCTAGCAGGCTTAAAACAGAGTCTAGAGCATCCATTTTGCCGGTTTAGCTTATCCAAGATAATTGGCATCTTCAGATCCAATCCCTTGCGGCACAAAGCTGTCTACTTGCACAAAATTAAGTATATCCAGTTCAGACGCTCTCTACTTTACCTCTCTGGTTTTGCGAGTTCTTTTCCTTTTTTCGTTCTAATCAGAAAATTTTACGACGAATTTCCTCGAAACAATGATTTAACCGGTCAGAATTTCTATCCCGAGTCAACATGATCGGCGAGCTCAAAAGATTTGGGTTGAGTCCCACCAGGGGTGCTCGACGGTGTTTTGCAGGCCCGTCCCTCGACAATCAAACTGCATAAGCCCAAAACTCACCTGAACTAAAAATGGCACCATTTTAACCCGGCCCGATTAATTTGTGCCCCTTCGTGTGTAAGCGATCTGGAAAAGCCCAAAGTCACCTGAACTAAACATCACACGATTTCCACTCGAACTTTTCCACAATTCAGCGTGTGTTAGATGAGTCTTTTGGTGGTAAAGGTAGCCCAAACCTTTTGTTTTAGATCTAAAGTTTCATTTGCAGTCCTTATAAACCAGAAAAAAAAAAATTTTTTAAAAACATTTTTTTTTTTTTAAAAAAGGCCTTTCGACTACCCTTCAAATTGCTTGCAGCAATCATGACCCTCTTCTTCCGTATTGGCACAACAATACAGCAAACAGAAAAAAATTATATATATATATAATAAAAAAAATCTAATTTTGATTAGAAATACATACTTCAAATTCAAAACTCAATAATTCCCACGCTTTAAAAGGCGTTTAAAGACCTTTTTTAGCCCTGAAAATGCACACTGAACTTCCGACGTAAAACCCATTATTATTATTATTACCATTATTATTATTATTATTATTATTATTATGGGTCATTTAAAACTCATTGTTTTCAATTGATTACAGTGAGGATATTCAGAAATTTGCGGATTCAGAAAATGACGGGAGCCCCTATAATGATCAGTTAATCACCCTCCGGCACTTGGGACCGTACTAATTTGCAGTACATTTTGTCAATAAAAATTACTAAGCGCACTCGAGCCAAATCGCATTAATGAACGAACTTGATAATATATAAATGCGGTCGACTTGATTTAATTGCACAATAACCGTTTCATAAATTCTCCTTTTTTTTTTTTAGTCATTATTATTAATTACAATTATTCATCATCTATCAAAAAATTAAAAACATGCAACAAACACGGTCAATTCAACTTTTCCGTGAATGAGTTATGCAGGTCGAGTATATTGAAAAAAAAGAAAAAAAAAAAACCCCACCCACGATAGGACCTCATGATTTCGTAAACGGACGAGCAAAGGACTCGATGGAATCTTTCTGTAATTTATTATTACGAGTATGATTATTAACAACATAAAAAGGTATGAATATTTTAAACATATTAATTATTATTTGAATTCAAACCAAACTCCTCACACATCAATCAATCAAAGCGGGCATAACTGGATTTAAATTGAGAGCCCAGGGTTCCGTATAGGATGGCACCGGAAAAAGAAAACATATTTTCAAAGATTCTCCGGCAAAAGAGTAGCGACAAGAGGGGCAAAGGCGACGTGGGGAAATCTTACCGCTAATAAAGAGAATGGAACTTTTGTCAAAACGTGTTGTTTTACGTAATAATGGAATCCCGAGCCAAAATTTCTAGAATAGGAAGATAAAGAGGCACACGTCCCATCTTGACCCATTCCATCGCAAACTTGCAGTCAGAGACAGTTAATTAGACGGAGACATGTTTGTCCAGATCGAGAAGAAAACGGAGAAAGAAGCAGATGGGGCGGATTGGCTTGAAAAATGCTGGAGACCCACGAGATTTTTTCAGAGCGTCTCGTAAAAAGTAGCGACAAAAGCGCATAGGCAACACTGTAATCTTCCTGCTAATCTTGTCGGGAGAAAGAGAGGAAGGAAGAAAAATGAAACCAACTTTCGTCAAAACGTGTTGTTTCGCGTCGTGATTCGTTCCTGCCACAGCCGGGCGTGTGGTTTAAGTGGTAGAAATTGTTCGTCGTTATTATTACACTTCGGAGCTGCATTTCTAAATGGAGAGTGTAATGGATGCCGCGGCTGTCTTTGATCGCACCGTCGAATGCAACAAATTACGTAATTTTTGGCAGAAATACTGTGGGCCGATTTGATTTCTAAAGTCGGTGATGCGAATTAAAGTTGGCTGCATATGCTTAAAGGGCCATCCGACTCTTTTTTATAGCAAGTAACGCGAAAATGATAATAATCGAAATCTTATTTATTTATTTATTTTTTTTTTATTGTTGTTGTTATTATTGTTATTATACTGTTATATGTATGTATATATATATAATTCATAAGCATTACTATTTATTTCTTTCTTTCTTTCTCTTTCATACGCGTAGATGCAGTCCGGAATATGGAAATTTATGGTACCTTCGTGGGTACAGAAACTGCAATTGGAGGCTAACGTGAAGAGGGCCACTGATTCACATTGAATTTATGTACAAAATAATAATAATAAGAAAGATCGATGAAGGACAACTATAATGCTAATAATTAGGCTCGTTAATCTACTTGTGTATATATAGATATATATATATATATTTATTTATTTAAATCGAAGGAACTTAAGCCGTGCAAGTTTGGAGCCCCGGGTGTCGTTTTCATGATTCCGCACCGTTGGAATTTAGGCGCACAGAGCCCATGTTTTGTGCCATGATTTCCGCGGACCGCATTTCTTGTCAGCCATTGCCCCCCCCGCCCCTCAGAGCCCGTTCATGATGACCCATGCTCCCTCTCGAAAATAATTGCAAAAATCTACAAACACAGCCAAAAAAAAAAATATTATTTTCATCCCTCCTGGGAGAAAATTTCATCCCTCCCGTTGCCTTTGTGTGTTGTCCATTAACGTGCAAATTGGTGGTTCAGTAAATATAGTCATGTAAGCATTCACATAACATTTTCTCCGAGAAAATTCTAATGGAACAAATTTGTAACAACAAAAGTAGCCCACCCACCAAGAGTATTAGCCTGGTCGATACAAAGATTCTGTGTAATTACAAGAAATCAGAGCCCCAAACTCTTACAATATGGGAGTGTTAGGGATGTTAAGTATTTTCAAAATTTGTAACTTTTTCTTTCTTTCTTTTACCATCTAATAGAATTAACTGTTAATTATTATTATTATTATTATTATGTTCATCTATTTTTTTTATTAAAAAAAAAAGCATTAACAAAGGAATTTTATCAATTTAATTATACCAGAAAGCCAGGAGGCATAAGGCCTATAAAAGTGTAATTTTAAGTTATGATTTTGGGGGGGGGGTTCGGCAGATTTTTTAGACTGAGTGCATTTGGACTGGAACTTGGGACTACCTACTCCGGTACTACCAGACAGATATCGAAACCGCGTGGGTCCCATCTGTTTTGCAAATATGCACTTTCCCGCAAATGATTTCCTGTGGAAGGGCCCACGTTACAAGCTCAGTCGCTCAACTCTACACGCAATTTTAACGCTTTCTTCCGTGCTTCCGCGTACTGCGGGTGTTTCGCTCGAGCAGCCAGATGAATGCCGCGTGGACATGCCCAGACTGACTCTCTCTCTCTCTCTCTCTCTCTCTCTCTGAGCGATCCGGGACCACTCGATTTAGTTACTGTGGCAGGATCTGAAGCAACCCGGTGGGGCCCCGCGGAAACAAAACCCGCCACCACCTGAATGCAGAGCCTGACGGCGATTGCCCGCCAAAATAATGACGTCATCATCCTTTTTGTCCAATTTTTAATTAACAGTAAAAATAAAAAATCAACCGTTAGAATAATATAATTATTTTAAAATAATAATAATAATAATAATAATAATGCACGACTCTACGCCTGAGGCCCATTCGATTAATTCTTGTGGAAGTAAATCTAATTATTTTCCTTCTATTTCCTTAAGTATACCAAATATTTTAAAAAGCGAGCATATTTTTTATTTTATTAATAATAGGAATTTGAAGAATATGTCATCGGAGCGAAACCTTTTATTTTCATTGAAAAAAAAAGAGAGAGAGAGAGAGAGAGAAAAAAAACCCCTAATAATATTCTATTAATTTATCTTTTGATTCATTTTCTCTCGCTTCCTCCGACAAAACAAGCGCATACGCACGCGTTCCATTAGGCTTAAACCGCTGATCAACAGCTCAATTATATATATATATATATATATATATATATATATTTATTTTTATTTTATTTTTTTTTTTTTGGGTGCTAAGAATCGAGATTTATAATGTTTTGAGCATGGGACACCCTCCAAAAACACAAAAACCCATAGGCATATTGACTCGTATGCTTAACAGTACTAGTTCGAGAACGTTACCCCCCAAGACACGTACGGAATTGATGGCCACGACAAATATACGGAGTGTTGTGGCCATTTTGTTTGGAAATAAAGGCATTTTCAGTCGACATTTTCGTCTTGTTGGACTCCCAATTTTTGGACGTATAGTCTGTGCCCAACAAGCTTTGCTTAGCCCACGAATGGACATGGGTTATAGTTAAAACCATGTTTTTTTTTTTCTTTTCTTTTCTTTTATATCGTCTTAAATTTTATTTCTTTTGTATTAGATATATGTGTATATATATATATATATATATATAGAAGGAAAAATCAAACTCAGTGACTATTATTGTTAATAACATTCAAGTGGTTTCCAAGTTGTAAATATTACTGAGTGACTATTCTATTACTAAGAATAGAATTCTGTTATAAAAAGAATGAAACGTTTTTTTTTTTTTTTGATTAATTGGGACGACTGAATATTATTTTTCTTGTTTTTTTTATAATTTTTTTTATTATAGTTTAGTTGGATTGGAGAGGGGGCTTTATTATTATTATTATTATTATTATTATTATTTTGTTGTTATTATGGAGAAATTTTACTGACATTGACACGATAACGATCCGCATTGATGAGACTTAGACAGAAGACAGTAATTATTTTTAAGGCAACGGTTGCATTACTCGACCGGCACAAACCTGCTTTTTTGTTTTTGTTTTTTTTTTTAATTATTTTTATTTTTAAAGGAGCCGTGACAATAATTAGTTAATTGCAACAAATTTCAGGCCAATATCTTAATCATAAGGTGAGTCTAGAGTGGCTGAGTCGTACGCCATTTTCAACCATGGTTAATGAAATTGGCTCATCCACATAGTTTATATATATTTATTTATTTATTTATGGTTATTATAAAATGAGAAAATATGCACAGTATCTACAATTTTATTAAGAATAATTTTATTTTTAGATTATACATATGTAGAG
The DNA here is from genome assembly GCA_019804595.1 of Bruguiera parviflora. Lineage (NCBI taxonomy): Eukaryota > Viridiplantae > Streptophyta > Magnoliopsida > Malpighiales > Rhizophoraceae > Bruguiera > Bruguiera parviflora. The sequence continues at coordinate 5,825,299 of CM034046.1, forward strand.
AGACATTTAATTGAGATTGAACTTGTAGTTTTATATGGAACAGGCCATCATCCTCGTTGATAATGGACCGCAATCGGCGGTACTCATCTAGATAGTTAAATCGAACCCCCCCATGTCACTGTCGTATGGTTGGATATTAGCTGGCACATTACGTAAGGGAGGAAGGGCCAAAAAAAAAAAAAAAAAAAAAAGAACAAATAAAATATTTTCCGTATAGCATCGGAATGTTGTTTTCCTAGAAAAGTACTATAAAACTGCGTTCAGACACACCTGCCCCCGTGTCTCAAAAACTTCCAATTTCACATTTCCCCGGTCTCTCTGCACCCCTTTCGCTCGGCTCGAGCTCCTTCGGCCTACTCATCCACCAGGCTACCGCCGAAATGTTCTGAAGTCAGACAATCCGTTTCTTTTGCCGATTAAAAAGCGGGGGTCTTCGTCTTCGTGTTAATTTCTGTTGCTTGTAATAAGCAATAGGAGGAAAAAGAGTTCACTTACTGAAAGTTGTTGAGTTTCCAGCTTTTAAACAACAAAAACTGACAAAAGGTTTTGGCAGAGAGTTTCGGTCTTTACACACTCGCATTTATAGAGGGGAGGTGGAGAGACTCAGATTGAGGAGCTTTTGGATTCCTTGTTTTTTTTTTTTTTTTTTTTTTGACTAAAACCGCAACTAAAGCCGCTGCTTTTGGCTTTTACTCGTATCTTTGGTTGAAATCTGGTGATTTTGGAGGTGGGTTTTCAAGGACGTCAGCTATAAAGGTCAGAGCTTTAGTTTTGAGCTTCCCCGGCAATGCAAGTCTCTGAGTTCTGGGTGACTTCTCTGAACTCTTTTCTGTTATTTCCTCCGTCAGATTATTTTCTATTATTATTGAAAATTTTTTGATTGCCAGTGAGCCGAGCAACTATAGGATATTTGCTTTTGAAGCAATTGTTGACAATTCTACTGTTTCTCTCTCTCTCTCTCTCTCTTGCCTTCTTTCTTTAATTTTTTTTTTTTAATGTATCTTTTTTCTCGGACTATTCGTATGAGGGTTATCTTGGACGTATCTAAGGAATATGGTATCTTTTTATGTTTTCTTTTGTGGAAGAAATGAAATGGGCGGTTAGATTGCACAATCAAATTAGACAGATTGATGTTTTGCTCATGCATGGTATACGTTTGCAATCTGGCCCCCCCCCAATAAATTTGTTATTAGAATTTGATTATGTTCCCTATCCTCTCACGCACGAACGAAGTCATTACAAAACTTTGTTAATTCTTTTCCGTGCTAATGTCCATTCTCAACCAGTTGGACGAGCCTTACGTGATTTGTGTCCCTCGTCAAATGATAGGTTCTTTGCTTCTTTTTTTATTTCATCAATTTCAGTGGATTGAGGGGCTTCTCTTAAAGTTAATCCATTTTATGTTTAGTAGTCAATTTGTTGTTTAACTTTTGGCCAACGGAGCTAGGCGATTTTGTGTCTTATTATCGCATGGAACTATCGGCTGTTTGTGGGTTTCTTGTTATTTAACCATGGTGATGTTCTTCTTAGGACTTTGTTCTGTCTAGATATTTTAGTATTATATGGTTATATTAGTATGTCTTGGGCCTCAGCCTTGGAGTGAAGTGTTGAACTCTGAGCAGAGCAGTGCATGTTTTTGATTTGTTTATGATTGTGACGTGAGGGGCATCCATAATTTCTATCAATATGTTCTTGGCGTACGGTTGTTTTTTTTTCTATTTTTTTATAGGAGAGAGATGGTGGTCAAGCTCTGGAAAAGTTTTCGCAAATTCTTGCATTCTACATTGGATGCTTCCCTTAACTATAATCAGTCTGATTGGATCGTCAACCATAATTATCTAGTTCTTTAGGCATCGCCCACTCGGGCGGTTGGTGTTCTGCGACTTGGGAAGAGATCCTGCGTCGGTGTCCTTCATAAGTGATTAATGCTATGCTCCCAAAGTTGGTTCAGACTTTAAACGCCAAAACTCATTTTTAACTTTTTTTTTTTTTTTTTTTTTGTTTTTTGGGAGTAAATCTTCCGTATTTCGTTCACCATAACGAGGTAGCAAGTGTTCTCCTGCTGCGTTTGAAATTTCAGTTTCCAGACCTATCTAGACTTTCAAATCTTTTGGTTTGTATTAGCACTTAGCATTGGTTTATCTACAAAAAGATTTCCTTGTCAGATATTCTTGTTGTCTTAGGATTCTGCATCTTTTTTTTTTTTTTATATATAAAATTTTTATCGTCTGCTGGGGATTGATTGATACCTGAATCAATCCTATAGAATTAGATATTGATTCTATTGAAAGTGATCGCCTCTTGCCATCAGCTTGTTGAAAGCATAATCTCACCCTGGAGGTCTTTGGATGGTGATTAGATGGCCCTTTTCCAATCCCGGGGGCACTCATGGATTTGCTGCCTGAACTCAGATCACCTTTCTTTCGGATTCGGTTACTCATGTCGTCTCTTTGCTATTTCTTTGCAGGAAGAGCAAAGGATAAAGGTTCAAAACATGATTGAAAACAAAAGAAGCCCTTGTTCTCTCGACCAAGGCACTCTTATTTGTCTTGCAACTAAACGACACAAGGCTGATCTTTCCATCTCCCCAAAGGTTTTCCTCGTACCTTCCTCTTTCCCGTTTATACAGCCCCTGCTGGGGATGGCAATTTTTTCTCATTTCCTTTTCACTGTTATTGAGCGTGCGGGATAGACAAATGGCTTTCCATATTGATTCAAGTACCATGTGTAGCATAACTCAAAATCATGCCGTCAGTTTTATAGATCTTTTACATCTTCTCACTGTATTTGGAGCAAAATGTCTGCTAAATCTCTGTCTTCTTACACCCTTTTTTCTGCTTGAATTTTACCGACATTCTTTGGTGGGGCAAAAAATCACTTGAATTTTCCCGTCTGTGTTCAAGCAATCTATAGCCATGGGCACACTCAGCTTAATCTAAACTGTGGCCATTTGGGCATGGGTGGTTGCTGGCCCCCTCTCTTACCAAAAGTTTTTCGCCCCCTAATCCAGGAAAATAGAGATGTGGTTATTGTGAAGAAATCCACCATATTTAGCAGATCTTTTGTAAAAGGTGTAATAAAATTTTATGTTGAAGCCTCTATGACAGTGAACAGCTTTTTGGTACATCTTAAAACTGGCAGTGGACAGTTTGCTTTCAATTTTATGCTACCTTTTCCAATGGCCTTGTTATGATGTTTAACCAAAGGAAGTTCTTCAAAGCAACTGAGCTTCAGTTATCATTCCTCGGCGGCTGTTTGATTCCTATAAACCTAGATCTCTAATCATCTTCTTGCTGTTAACTCTTCAGTGTTACTCCACCGTAACTAGTTTGCTTGGCACTTCTGTTTGTCATCTCATAAGTAGGCTTCTAATATTTTCCTTGTGAGTGTGTTTTGGGAATAGGAGAACAAAGTGAAGCTTGGCGAACGGATTACGGCTCTGCAGCAGCTTGTCTCACCATATGGAAAGGTACCAACGGTAACCCTTTCTTTTTAGTGTGACGGGAAACCATGGAATGAGAGTAAACAGTCCATAAGCACTTGAACTCCCCTTTAGCGGATAGTCACTCAAGACCTCTTTTTGAAATAATAGGATTTACAGTTTGAGTTGGGAAATATTTTGTTCTATTTAATCTGATCTATGATCATTGATAACACTCTTCTGGGTTTATGTTGCTCACACAATTCACTTTATGGCCGGTTCATTAAGGTTATCATTCTGAAACTGTTTTGATTTCGTGCAGACAGACACTGCATCTGTCCTTCTGGATGCAATGGACTACATACACTTTCTTCATGAACAAGTACAGGTTTGTTTCCTTTTCTTATTTCTCTTGCATTATCAGTCGTCTATCTGCTTAATACCCTTCCTAGCTGGAGTTGTAGATGTGTAGTTGCAAATTATGATGTCAAGCTGGCGACTGGAGCATACCGCGCAACCATCTTAGTTTAGTTTTTACCGGCTTGGCTGCTGAGTTTATACGCGGGAATACTACACGGCTTACGTAGCTGCACTGTAATCTTTCATGAATCATGGCGTTTACAAGGCATTTTCATGGCTGCTAGTCTTAAGAGATTTCCAAGGACCACATTATCGTTCTATTGTTCCCATTATAATTACTCTATCTGTTGTATGAGCATTTGCAGTTGAGAAATACTGATGGCTCCATCTTTCTATTGTGGGTTTAGATCTCGTCAGTTAATCCATCACCTCTTTGCGGTGGTTGCAGGTGCTGAGCAGTCCATACCTGCAACGCACGCCAGCAGATCAGATGCAAGTAAGGATGATGATGTTGGCTTAGAAACACAATTAGTTTAGTTTTTTTTTTTTTTTCAAAAAAGAAAACAAAAGTGTGCCAAAAACTGCTCTAGTCAACTTCTGAAGGCCTCTCTATTATACGTTCAAACAGACTGGTGTGTCAGTCGATTTTCCTAGGAATTTAAACGTGCAATCCGTAGTTCTGCACCACTGTGCCACTATGAATTACATTGTTCGTTAAATTTGGTGGATCAAAATTACAGGCTTTCTTTGCTTATGCAGGAACTCGAGCAATACAGTCTCAGAAGCAGAGGGCTGTGCCTCGTTCCAATCTCTCACACTGCAGGTGTTGCCCGCAGCAATGGTGCAGATATCTGGGCCCCCATCAAGACCACTTCTAAATTTGAAAACACCGTCTAGCAATACGGCGATAGAATTCTCAGGTTTCTAGAAGCGGTGGTGTAAAGGGGTAACCCGTAACCTACTTGTTGAATGGCTTGCAGATCCTTGTTAGGCCGATGCAGCTCTGTAACAAAAATTTTGCTGCGTGCATGAAATCGATGTATGATGCGCGTGCTAGCTAGTCCCTCACCGGTGATGGAATGTAGCCATCCTCTTTTCTGGATGGGCGGAATGTATATTTTATAAACCTCAATTGTATCATGATCCTAATGTCGCCTCTCATTCAGGATTCTTATAAAACCTCAAACTTGAACAAAGAAACTTAATTAGGAATCAACCAACCACGATCCTAATATTCAAATCATAATTCATTTAGGAACATCAAAAACAAATAAAATGGGTCGCATGTCAATTCAAGATATCTAACCAACTGACACCCTAAGATCCCAATTGTAGATCAATTAGTCCTCTGACAGCCCATTTATGCAGAACCCCGAATGCAAACAAACGAGTATGAAAGAAATCACAAACCTCCCAGAAGGGCAATTCAGAGAACATGCCCAGCAATGATGAATGAATGAAAAGCAAAGCCACCAACTTTAAGTTGAAGAAAGCTGCCACAGAGAGAGGGAGGAAGGAGGAGGAGGGGGGATTATGACCATGGTTCTTGGCATATTTGGCTGAAGTGTGGCAATAAGAACAGAGGGCAAGGACAGTAGAGCCCAGATCCTCACATTCTCTGGAGCTCAGCTGCTCTTTTGAATCTACATTTTGTATTGGCAATCCAGCACCAACCGCAAGAACCGCCAACAGCGAACTCACCCTACCACCTTCGCTGCCCCATCTCTAGACAACAACCTCAAATTAAACACACCCATCTCTCTCTCTCTCTCTCTCTCTCGGTCTATCTCCGTGAAACAGAAGCTCAAATTAGGATGTCTCGGGTTCGTTGACCGAATGAAATGCGTTTAGGAAAAGAGGAAAAGAAAATATCGTTACGACCCCAATACGTAGTTTGACTTAACGGTATATATTTCGCAACATTTTCTTTTTACTTTTTTTCAAAAAAGATCTTAATTTTTTATTTTCTTATAATTTATATAAAGAGAGAAAAGAGAAAGTAAAATAAAAAAAATTAACAAATATGCATGTAGATTTATTTATTTGTTTTTAAGGTGCGTTTAATTAATTATTGTCTAAAAACATCCGATGAGATAAAAATCTAAGATTTAATTATAAAATTTTTCAAAAATTTAAGTCCCCTCAAGATTCTATTGTATAATATTTGCAATCCGGCATGGTGGCGGTTCCTTTTTTATTTTTTTTGTTTTCTCCTTTCAATCGATTAATTTCAGGCTGATTTCAACCTTTTCTGGGAACAAACCTGCAGAGTTAACATTCAAGCCGGAGGACTAGCTAGTTGTCATGGGTTGCAATAGTTTTTTTTTTTTTTTTTTTGGTTCTGTTAAATGGAATAAAAAGGGTGGTATCTAACCATCATACCAAAAATAAAAAAAGGAAATTTATCGAATACACCGAAGTATGGAGGAGCAAAGGCAACTTTACTGAGCGTTTAAACGATAATTCAAATCTATAACTCCATAATACAAACAAGATACCTCAAACAACTAAACTACATCGATCAGTGCAATTGTTATTGGTTTGTGTAGTCAGTTATTTATTCACATCTGTCACGACATGTATATATATATATATTTTGTTTTTTTTATGGTACAGAAGGGCATTGAATGTACTAGCCACACCCCTGAAAACATTCCCTGGAATATAGTTCGGATACTGCCAAGAAAACCAGCAGGAAAGACTCGCTCCAATTTGATAAGCTGCATCAGTTAGAGTATGACATTAAACCATCAGTACTAAATATAACCTGAGAACCTGATATTGCCATTGCACCAATAAAGATTACAAAGCACACCGCGTGTTCTCTTACAATGAGACAGGGTGATGCATAGAGTACAAAAACAACTATTGCCATCGCAGTCGATGGCTCTATCATTGATATTAAAAAAAACAAAAAAACACAGACACAATTAATAACATTCAGAGAGGGAGGGGGGTGTTGATTCAACTGCTATCTTGTGTTACAGAGGGAGAGGAAACGGGAATGTCCGTTTCACCACTGGAAGTATGTGATTTAATGAGCTCGCGTGCTGCTTCTAACATCAACACCACTTCTTTCTTGTACTGCACGGAATAAAGGAAAATATTGAGTTTCAAGGTTCAGCAAATTCAAAGTTACGATTTGATGCAATGATCTTAGGAATCACAACAACGCTCAATAGACAATGACAAGAAGCTGATGAAGAGGGGGAGCTTTTTCTAAATGTGAAAAAAGAAAAAGGAAAAGGCAGTAGAATCAAAGTTAACCAAAGTCGAACCAACCTCATCAATGGCGCCTGCCTTAATTTTACCTTGCATCACACACCATTTTTTGAAATGTGCACCTGCCGAAATAGCAAAATAAAATGTCCTGTCATTTCTCCAAACAATGAACCTCTAGAATAGAAAAATATTTATAAAAAAAAAAAAGAAAGTGCAGTTTGTACGCATGAAGAACACATTCATTCAGATATAGGGTCAAAGCACCAATTATCCAAAAGATCTTATGTTGTCTAACATAGAGCTATATCTTCTTGTAGGATTTCCTTAACAGGTCAGAACATCATACCCACTGGCATGGACCAATATCTAAATTTCTAGGTTTTAAATGCCTGAGTATCAAGGTCAAATAAATAAATGGTAATGCGCAACGGGTTGGAATCCATGCAATTGTTGGGTTCCTACAATGAACACAAACCTTAGATGTGTAAAATATAAAGTAAAAGAGCCAATGATCTATGACTCATGGACCCATACAGGACAACTGTAGATCTGCATTTTTCTATACAACATCACTGATGATACATGGCACACTCCACACAAGCACACCGTATTCACTGATGCCATTGGCTAGGTAAAAGAGGAGAAGCCAAGGAGTCAGCTGCCTGATCTTAGAAAAAGATCAGGCCTAGTAGACATGGTCTCAAAATTTTACGATCCCAGCTAAGTTTGGTTTTATGGAGGGAGAGGAGTTGCCATGCATGTTAAATCGGCTAGAAGCAAATTTAGAGCAGTGCAAATCTCATCATGCTTGCCAAGTCAAAGGAGATGAGGGAAACTGGAAACCTACCCACTTTTATGTCAATTGCAGATGAATTTTCATCATTGGTCTCCAATTTCCAGCGGCAGTGAATCTGATGCAGACCAGTAACATAATTAATAGGATAAAGCAAATATAGCACTAAATAGGTAGTCTTCAAGCTTATGGCCCAGCTAAGCTAAAAGATAAATGAATAATTATAACTAAAAGATTTCTTCAGACTAAACCCTCAATATTACTCACTTTCCCATCCACGAGGTAAAGTCAATAAACAACACCTATTCTACTTTGTACTTTTTGTGCGGGTTACTTGACAAGGATCCAAAGAAATTTGAGATTATTTCAATTGCCTCCGGATCTCCATTGCTCTTCGCCAGGTTTTTTGTTTCTCTTCACATATGTCATATGTCACTTGTTAAGCTTCACCCAGAAGATGTTTAATGGTACATACCTCAAAGTAAGATCCAAAAGGGACATCATGTGCCTGTTGCACTGTTTCAAATACCTAAAGGAGGAGCAGATATACAAAATTACTTGCTATGAATGATAGAAGAAGAAAAATGGGAAATGCTTTGTCACAGGCTATGATAAGTCATATAACCCTACTTCACAGGGTGAGGGGAGCTGGGGAAGAGAGAGAGACCAACTATGACTACTAGAAACAATGGCAGCACAACATCCTCAAGAATTTTCATTAGGATTGAAAAAAAAAAATCATAAGGAGAAAAGATCGCACAAGAATTCTCTTATCAGGTGATAGAACAGCATGCTGATATTCTGTCATGGCTGTATATGGCGGGCACATTGGACTATTACATTTGGATCGGAATGTTAACTCTCTCACTTGACCATCATATTCATCAGCAGGATGCCATTGCAAAATCTGGAAATATTATAAAATAGTAAGCACCATACAAATCAAAACCATTTACCAATAATTCCTAAAAAGTGCATCTAGCAATCCAATGATAATATCATAGGTATTAAAGGATCTTCCTTAACCAGTTAACCCATAAGTAATCTAGATATCTGCAGATCCAAAAAAAGAAAAAAAGAAAAAGAAAAAGAACCAATGTCCCCAGAAATAAACGTAAGCTCAGCAATCAAGTCCTAACAATAAGATAGATTTTAGTCCACCAACCATTAAGGGTGTTTACAAAATGAACAAGAGTACAACTTTAACTCACACTGAGATTTGTGTCATTCCTCATTGAGCGATAATCAGTTGTAAACCTAGAGTCATCACTTAACAATAAGGTGAAGTACTGCTCAGCTGTGCAAGGAAATAGGTCCTGCAAGAAAATCATTGACTATGCAAAATGAAACAATCTAATGAATTAAATCTCTTATAAGTGAGATCAAGAGAAATGTAGTTTCCTACATTATATATACCAACGAGAACCTCTTCTTTGATAAAAGCTTGAAGTTTTTCACTTTTGGGCACAGTATCTTCAGGAGTCTTAACATCCTTTTTACCACTTCTCACAGAACTACTATGTGCACGAAGTGCTGATTCTGCCTGCTCCTACACAGCAGTATATAACAAATGACGATGTTAAGCAGAAGATACTTATAATGGCAATGTAAAGAGCAAAGTTTGGTAGGGATAATAAAAGGAAGAGCTGGGTTAGAGGACTTGAAGCAGAGTTGACCATACACTTCATTGGAAAGTAAAAGGTCTGTTTCTGGTCTACTCAAATACCCTTGCAACTACAATAACCTTATCCCACACTGGCCAATTACTAAAAGCTTCACTGAAGAAAGTACTTGTTAGGCATTGCTTAGCATGCTTAGAAATAATCAAAATCATTTTCCAAACTCCTGACAGCTATAGAGGATCCCTCCTAATTGTTGGAGAAGGAAGACCATGAAACAAGGGATTACCAGTCCTATTTGGAACAGAAAAACAGATCCTCAGCACAAACACAAATTTCATGGAAATAAGACAAAAGGAGAAATAAATATCAATAGGTATTTAAAGAGTCCACAAGCAAATTGAAAATGATGTGTCCTCTAAAAACATAAGATCAAGCATAAAAGCTGCCTGTTGCAACTTGTCAACAAAACCCATCAATAACCTCAAATTTTAAAACCCCCATTTTCGCATAGAATCATTCAAGTTGTCTGTACCATTTATGATTTCATTTATCTAGCATTATCACTCTTGGATCATCCAACAGGTTCAAATACTGCTATACTTTTTTTTTATGTACCTTTATTCTCACATCTACTAAACCACGTGGCTAAAATTGTTTCTTGCTTGACAAAAAGATGCTGAGTTTCAACAGTTGAGTAATATACGTTGAGCTTCTGCAGACAGAAATTCTTAATTGCTGATAGTAACCTTTCAATTGCCAGTCAGTTGTTATATAGCCTTTTCTATTGACCACATGTCCTGATCAGAACAAATTTAAGTCTTGAAACTTTCAATTGCCAGTCAATTGTTATATAGCCTTTTCTATTGACCACATGTCCTGATCAGAACAAATTTAAGTCTTGAAACTTTCAATTGCCAGTCAATTGTTATATAGCCTTTTCTATTGACCACATGACCTGATCAGAACGAATTTAAGTCTTGCAAGCAGGAAATGATGGTGTTTTTTGCACCCTTTGAAGGAAAATTTAACATCAACAAGCAAAAAGAACAAGGGCTCACGGGGATCCAGTGAAGAGACAACTGGAGGTGAACGAAAGCATCAGCATAAATGAGCCTATTTCCAGGGTATCCCAAACAAAAACCACCAAGGTACAACAAACAATTGTTTATGGTAAATAAGTGCTTCCCTTTGTTTTCAGCTTTGAATGAAAGACTAGTCTATGAAATCCCTTATAAGGTTCAAATTATCACCATTTCATTCCAATTGTTGATGATCAAGTAAAACTAGCACAAAAGTAAGTAACACATAAGGAATTAAATTATAAAGCATAGAGAAACCTTCTTCTCAGCTTCCAACATAGTGTGATAATTCTTTTCTGTGCGTTGTAAAGCTTTTAATGCATGATTCCTGTTCCAAAATGAGGCAAATTTATATCTCACTCTACCTGAAAAAAACAGAAAAGATGAAAAAAATATATAAACAACTTTCAAATCCATGATAAATGTATAATCCTACATGTGAATGCTTTCATATAGCGATCACTCAACACATGGTTAAATATCTACAGAATATATTATACTACCATTCCTTACTTTAAAACACACCTCCTGTTCTTTCTTATATGCAAGCCAATGTTATGGTACAAGAATTGCCTCTTGGGGTGCATGACACAAAAAGTAGATGAGGGAAACTTAAAAGTATGGAAAACCATAACCTGATCCCCCAATTGTGCCTAATTTGGTCCACTTTTGTTACTGCTAATTGGGTCTTCAAACTCCTATTTTAATCCAAACAACAAAATTTTGCATACAATCAATCCTCCTATTTTTTATGCAATTACCATTAGGTTTGATGGTGAAGATCACTTCTTCAATAAAAAAAACCTTTATTTTTATAAAAAATCTCACCAAAATAGAAAAGAAAGCAATTATAATTTATCATTGAAGAAACAACCATGAAATCTTTTTCCGACTACAAAAACAACAATTATCTTTACCATTGAAGAAACAAACATGAATATTTTCAATCAATATTTTTGGAATCTCTTGATAATTCTATTTTTACAATAATTCTTTGACTGAAAAAATAACTTTGGCTGTCAAACTCGATCGTAAAAAAGGCCATGCTAGTGCATGAGGCTTCCACACTTTAGGGTCTGGGAAAGGCTCAGATAAATGTAACCTTACCCTTATTTTCACAAAGAGACTTTCTGCAACTCAAATTTATGACCTCCTAAGTCACAATCAAGCAATCTTATCATTATATCAAGACTCGCTCTTCTATCAAACTTAATGGTAACTGAAAATAAATAAATAAATAAATAAAGGAAAGGATTGATTATGTGCAAAATTTTTGACTTTAAGACCAAAATAGATGTAAAATAAGTTTGAAGACCCAATTAGCCACAATAACAGCTTATCTCATGGAATTAAAAGTAATACAGAAGCCTCTTGCATGTGGACAATCAATAAAGATATGGTAACAAATGAGACCACAAACAAGAGGTACTTCTCTTCTCAAGATAGAAAAAAACAGTTATATATAAAGATCCAAAAACTTCACTTGCTAACCATCCGGACTTCCTAAAGGAGGAACACCATGTCCACCAGCGCCCATATGAAGAATAATTGTTATAGCAGGATTAATGAATGCGTGCTGACTCCTACGTATCTGAACAAATTAAAAATGAAGAAAAGATAGTTGCATGTGAGCATCTCATGAAGAAAAGATATTTTGACCAACAAAATATTAGCAGACTACAAACACAAAGGACTGGCATACCTGATATATATCTCCAAATGGTATAACCACCTGTCAAATAAAGGAAAAAAAGCAATTCCAATGATCAGTGTGTACAAAAGGCCCCTATGATAACTCAAACAACAAAACATCTGGCAGATAGTATCTCAATAGGTGATTAAATATATTGCATCACATAATAATCTGGGAGTTTCAAATATCCAGAGACAATAGTATGGGTGGCAATCCAAGCACGATGCTTGGTTGCAATGTAGGACAAGCCAAGCAGCCGAAGCCAGCTTGATTTTCATGTTGGAACTTGAGGCACATTTTCGCAACAGAGAGGCTGATTTAAATCCAAGCTTAAGCAGTCTGCTTTCAACTGTAAAGTGTCAAGAACTAGTAACAATGATTTGTTGAACTAAGTTAACTAGTCAATTGTTAATAAAATAAGATGAGTTCAGCATCATCCAATCTTCTAATTGACATAAAATATAGCTCCAGTAAAACTCCCAAATATCCAGCTAAATTCAATTAAGCTTTTAGCTTGGACTTCAAGGTTTCATAAAAGAGATCATCGTTTTTATGAGATAAGAGGGAGAATGATGAGGCAACGCATTGACCAATATTTACAGCATTTCTTCTCCCCAAAATGTAGAATGATATAATGACCTGATATCTAACAATGTGCTTCATAAAATGCTGGGTTTTTTTCCTTTTTTGTTTTTTAAGCAGCAGCAGAAGGAGGGAGAAAACAGAGGAAAATCATAAAATCCCAGAAAAACAAAGAGGCCTTACAGATTAATTTTAAAATTTGACTAAGGTTATCTTTATCAAGAAATAATGCAGCATAGTTTATGCTTAACATTGATGTATGGTGACAGACAGGCTAACCTTCATTTGCTTGGAGAACACATTAGAATGGAAGCATATGTGCCATGCAGAGACATACATACGGCCATGGTACAAGAATGACCTTTCAAGTGCACATGAATAACTATGTTCAACAACCTGAGAGACCAGTTGTTTGTTAGACCAAAATTGTATACACCGGAAAGGAATAAAAAAGGAAAATTTCCCAAATTTAAAAACTTCTATAGACTGGTGGACTGACAGCCATACGATGAATGAAATTTTTATAACTTGCCTCATCTGGAAGAAGACGAAACATAGTTTGCAAAGGACCAGGCTTTTGATGGACCACTGTAGGCCCTTGTTTGTCCGAACAAATCCTTCTTCGAGCATTAGCTCCAGCGTATCCATTCATAACCCTACCAACCATATTTCAAACAAATTCCATATGAATAACATTATTCCACCAAGTTTTGAAGAATGATCCAATGGTTAAGAACTACCCTGCCTTGCATGGCTAAAATTCTGAGTACAGAAAAGGGGGAGGGGCATTTGAGATTGTATAGATAAGTTGAAAAAAGCAGAATTGTTATTCCACCAATATATAAAGCAAAATTCATTCTAAAATAATGAATTATTTAGATTCTCTGTGGGAAATGCTTGTGCTTCAGTCTACATCTGTAACATATAATAAAGAAACATTTAGGGGGAGGAAATGGTATAACATTTCAACCCAACAAAAGGAACTTGTGCTTGAGATTTCTTCTTCAGATGTTAAGCAATATCTTATCCATGACTTTGTCCTAAACCTTGAACAGTCTCATGTTATAAGATGGTGAGGTATCTTTCCATTACTTGAAAAGGTCAAATTTTGAAGACAGCTGTCCACTGAAAAAGATATTTAATGATGAAAGGTGATCATGTCCACTGGTTTGCAAGCTTAAAATCACTATGGTGACGTCTTGCTAGGTGATATTCTTTGTTTTGCTCTAAGGATCCACAGAAAGCAAGTTGACATGGTAAGAGGGAATTGAAGAAAGGAACTTAAGGAAACATGGAGCTTTTAGCGATCAAAATTGTTAATGGTTACAAGACAAGAAAATAAATTTTTTCTTGGGGGGGGGAGGGAAAGAAGAAACAAGAGTTGTTTGATTAAGTCACTAGCAGAATAAATGTAATATCAATCATCTTAGTCCAGTGGTAAAAAAATATCAACAGGGGAATTGTTTTGTCATGTTAAGGTGTCACATAGCAGTGATTTTAAATCCAGAGTTTGAGTTGACTTTGAACAAATTGCCAGTTTTTTCTAATGTAAATATCATGGAAAATTCCTGAAAAATCTCATAAAAGACAAAATAGCTTTGAGCAATGAGGAAGTTAAAAGAGTAAATTTTCTAACTTGGTAGACAATAAACAGCACAAATTGGTGACCCAAATGGAGAAAACTAGCAAAATATTAATTAATTGAAAAGATCACCTGGTTGAATTCACAGGGAGTTTTACCGCCTTTATATTGAGACAAACCTGACAGAGCAAAAGAGTTACGTCCTCTTAAAGCAAGTTCATGATGCGAAACAAGAAACAAAGATAGGAATAAATATGGAGAATGGATTCAAGAAGAAGAGTTACCTGCCCTGATGGGCTATCTAGCGTGTACCATACTGCACCTGACTGACCTTCACTTTCCACTGGCACTGTGACAGAACCAAGAACAGCACTCTTCCAAATTATATCCCAGTCATATATTGTTACATTTATCTGCCACCAAGTTAAGAATGATATTAGTTTGAGGAAGTAAAACTAAATGGAAAACTACAGTTCAAAAAATGTAAAGAGATATACAGACACTCAATCAAATTCTCCCATTCAGACAATATCATCTTAATAATAGCAGTATCTCTAGGGAAAAAAAAGACACACACAAACACACATGTATATATATTTCAAAAAGAGCAATCATTTTCTTGGAATAAATTTAGCATGTTTATATCTACACATGAGTACAACCACAAAAACACTATTTGGAACCTGTGGACATATGCTTTAAACATATGAGATCCAAAAATGAGTATCCCTGATTTCTTGAGTCATTTTGACAGTTCAGATTACTACTACTTTCCTTATGTGGTCATTCTGAAAATATAAATTAAATTATAGTTGTTCATCCCCACTAAAGTTTATCTTTAGAAAAAGCAGTCAACTATCCAATTATATAAACCTTGTAAGTGAGCATACAGAAAATTCTCTACATTCACCTCCACAATCACAAACATAACCACTTCCTGGCCCATCAAACAAGCTACATGCCATTGTATGTTTGTTTAGTAACCCTTGGTTGGTAACTCTGTTCTTCAATATAACTGATATACCATATTTCATTCATGACCTCAAAATAATTATCAATTCCAGGAGGAAGCTGAAGAAAACATTGTTTCAAAGTTTAATAACAATGCATATGTAATATGATCACTTCAAACAGAGCCTAAGAGAAAAGGAAAAGGTGTGTGACCAGGCATAGGCAACATATCCTTGAAATACCATCAGAAGGAACAAAAATAAAAGGTTGGTCATACACATAATATGTATGGATAAGAATTCCAAACTTTCAAAGAGTGTAAATGAGTATGTAAGATTAGCACTAAAGACACCCATATGTACACTCAATTAAAACCTGAAGCTAAGGACACTCTTCTTACCCAGCACAGGGTAGGAACTAAAAACAACTGCCAAAGGAAAGACAACGAAGGATTGAACAATATGAAACAATTATGTTCTAAAGTACGTTAGGGAATGGTCTGGGAAATAAAAAAATTCTCAATCAAGCTGCATGCTGGCCATCCACAATAATTTCCATTGTATGATTATAATAACTCTTAAAATTACTAGTCCATCACTAAGATAAATCATGATAGTTACCTGAACAGGAAGTTCATCTACAGAAAAATTGAACTCTTCACCCCACATGGGATTTCTAGAACCAGGGACCATTGAACTGCAGCAGCAAAAATAACAAAGTGACACAGTACAGACATAACAAACCATCCCAGTCTTAAAAAGAAACCCATGCTTTGTGACCAAGTAAGAGTCTAAAAGGACTAATAAAGGGCATGGAATTATCAACAACCTAACAGTGAAGTAAGACCACCGATTTATCAAAATGCAAAAATATCTTGCTCAGCTACTTGTTCAGTTTAATTTGGCTCCTGTATACCTCCTTAAGACAAAGTTTAGAACTAGCATTAATAGTGGTTGGTTAAGGAGACATATTAAGGAGAAGGTCAATCCTTGCACATGGGAAGCTTTCAAACTGCGGGTATATTACATCAATGGAAAGCATAGTGCTTGGGACCCAGATAGGGCCCCTTCTGTTACTTTTGTGTATTTCAGAGGACTGCCTGCAACCATTACTGTCCATCGCACGACCACATATCAAAAAGCCTGAAACCAAACTCACTAACCTGCCAGATACCCTGGAAATTCTAAACTGTAACCACTACTCTGAAACTCTGAAACATAACCCATGAATTCCAAGGGTCGCAGCAAACTAATAATAAGCCAAAAGTAACAGGGAGATTAAACCAGCATACAGGTGAGGCATATATATCATAATACTCTTATTTAAATTAAGAAGTTAGTTTCCATATTTAGACAAAATTTTGACAAAATTCTGATGTTGTTTGAAAAATGGCCCTACCAAGCCCCAACAATGCCATTCTTCTAAGCATCAATGATAATTAGTCAGAATAAAAAGTTAAAATTTTAGGTATATTACTAGTAAGCCCCAGCTGGTCATAAGAGTATGCATTAAAAGGCAGATAAAATAACCTGAACCGCTTTTCTGAACCACATGTAATCATAGCATAAGGATCTGACGTGCCATTTAAATTTGCAGCAATGAGATTCTTAGCTGCCAATAATTCCAACTGAAAACCAAACATAATTTTCTTGTCAGATAAAATGGGAAATCTGATATATATATATAAAACAGACTATTGATCTGAAGCCAAGATATCCTTTTTTTTAAAGGGTAAAAGTAATTGCTACAGTAATCCTCAAATAGTAAAGAGATACATATGTATATCTCTGATTCCAACAAATTCGGATATAAAATACACACATACATTCCAGAATGGAATATCCCCAAGATCCAAGATACCTTGACTATATATGCAGAATTGGCCTGTGGATCTCCTTTCAACTGGCCCATCTACAAAATAAGTGCAGAACTGCATGTCAAAGAAGTGGAAAATTACTCCATGAAACAAGCAGCACCCAGGATCATTTAATTGTCAAAATATTTCTCCAAGTATGAAGAAAGAATGAGACTAATGACTTCAGCAACCTTGTCAACGTTGTTAACTTCAAGTATCATGACTCAATCTTCATGCAAGAAATCATGCATCAAAGACAAAAAAATATGCAGTTGGTTCTGTTCTAAATGCAACAAATTTAACGATAGAAAGAAAGAAAACATACTTTAATTGGCATCCCTCAATATAAGCAAGAAATTAATAATAAATACAAGCTTACTTAAAGTTGACATCGTCCCTTTTTGGCCCCAAATAATAGTCTCGTTAAAAGATAATTATTTGAAGTCAGATGAATTCCCATAATCACGAGCAGGCCATTGGACTTCTCATCTTTCAATACGACAAAAAGTGCCATATAACCGCCAATCAATAACAAAAGCTATGGAATATCAACTGAAAATGGAGAAAATAAAACCAAAGGAAAAAAAAAAAATTCCAAGAAACATAAACGAGCATAAACTGGAAAAGTGTTGCTGAATTCAGCTTCCGCGCCTAAAAGAAACTATTTCTCTTTATTATAGAAAAGAAAAGAAAAGAAAATTTCTTCACAAAATAAACGACGGCAATAACGATTCATAAACCTCACATACCACAATTTATCAAGAAAACATGGAAATTTCCAAACTTTGACAAGTGCTCAAAAAAAATTAAAAAAAAAAATAACAAATTCACAAAAATAGCCGAACTGACCTTGTCTTTATCATCAATGCCGTCCGCTGAATTACCGGAATTCTCCCGATCACCGTCGACACCTCCTCCCCCTCCTCCGCTATACGCAAAAAACCAAAAGGCAGCGATCACAAACACGGTGGCCGCCACCGACACCTTGATCTCCCACCACGACGGCACCAGCACCTCCACCGCCTTGTCCATGACCACCGCCTCCATACTCCTCAATAATCGACAGCTTTTAGGGTTTTATTAATCGAAGAAAGGAAGAGTTGAAGAGTAAAACAAGGAGGAGGGAGCATTTCTAGAGAGAAAAAGCTACGAAAATTTTCTAGAGATAGAAAGAGAAGAAAATTGAAAACTTAAAAAAAAAAAAAAACAAAAAACAAAACACAACAACAACAACAACAACGTCGTTGTGGACCGTTGGGAAAACGTTGAACGTGGACACGGTGGTAATTAACGCGCAGCGGCGATGGACACTAAACAAACAGTTTTTTTCCTTCAATGACCGGAATACCCTCAACGTGCTCCAGTAACAACGCCGAGATTCCACTAACGACGTCGTAGTTTTGGTGATTCTGGAGGGCATTTGGTGGAGTTTGCAGAGTCGTAACCGCCCGGAGAGAGAAATAATATTCAATGATGCCCCCAGCTGGTGAAAAGAATATTGTAATTATTAATAATTATATAACATTAATTATTGAAAAGTTACCACTCCTTTCCATTGTCATTGTAAAGGACCCCCCTTTTTTAAAGACTAAATTGCCCTTTCCATTGTTTTTCTTTTTCTTTTTATTCTATTTTATTTTTTTTGCCCCCCTCCCCCCCCCTCTCTCTCTCTCTCTTCCAAAAATGTCCACTCCCTTTTTTTATTTACAGAAATCCCATTGACATGTGGATTTCATTGTATATGCCATGCCTTCAAAATAAATAAATACAAATAAAAAATATGTATAGATGCACAATTCAAATCCCGTTTTGCTGCCATTTAAGAAATTGTATTTGAAAATGTCACCGAAGAAGACAAGTCCGAAGGAGCTAGGAGAATTGCTGACAAACTTCGTTGCGTACAACATCGGGGGATTGCGACAACTTACTACAAACCGACTTATGGCCATCAAATTGACAATTGATGGTGACATTTTACGTGCACCGTTAAGATTATTATAGTACTGTCCAAAACAAAAGTCTGCCGCAGGCCTCTCGGCTTTAGATGAAACTGTCTTCTTGTAATTGTTTCTCGCATGCTTTTCTCTTTTTTTCCCTTTTTTTTTTTTTTTTTTAGGCATATAAAGTCTATGTTTCGAATGTGCAAGGTATCAAAAAACAATTTATTATCACGCAATATTTCTCCGTCCGATATTTATCATACCCCGAAGTTTATACCCAATTCAAGTACACACCAGATCTGAAGTCAACCCACACGGAGCGTGTACAATGGTGTGGATTGAACGTATCCTTCAGATACAAGAATGTGCATGACACGCACAAAGCTTTTTAAATACATAGCCTGTACTACACGCAAACTAATCAACGATCAAAGCCAGATAAGCAAGCTGTTAACCGGTCAAATTCTTCAAGATTATATTGGGATGCATGCCAAGGTTTCGTCCATTTTGTTTAATAATAAACAAGTTGTGACACAAACGAAACAAAATCGAATCATACAATAGTTTCGAAATAGCAATTGGTTTAAATCATGTAAGGTTGTCATTGTAGTTAATCAAAAATTTGCTCACATGTAGGATATAATTTTGTTTTCTTCTTTCTTTCTTCCCGGCGAGGAGATCACCGAAAATTGGTACTTTTGCCGATACTTTGTGCGTTATAATTTAGAAGTTAGCTTTTGTTCTCGTATCATTGATCTAATTCTAATTGATTTGTTAATTCCAAAGTTTGAAGTTTTTATACACTATTTGTGCCGCGGCCTGTGCATGGCATGGCATGTAATGGACGCTGATCCAGAATGCGAACCCCATCATTCCACAGAAATTGCAAATAGTACATAGAACAGGAATGCATTGTCTTTGACCCAAGTGAAAGAAAAAAAAAAAGAAAGAAAGAGAGAATGCAATGTTAGTATCAGAAGGGATGAATTCTAGGTACACTGTTATACCATGTTGCCTGAACAATTTAAGGCTTCGGAGAACCCTGCAGATGTTCATAAACAAATATGCTAACAGAAGTGAGAGTAGGATGTTCACAAACAAAAATAATAACAACGATGGTTCAGCTAAGACTGAAGATCCAGATGCAGTTGGATACTTGAGCTCACCTGGCGACACTAGTACTGATAATGAATCACACGAGTATTGTACACACCGATGTGGCGTTACAAATGGACAATTGAAAATCAGAGTCAATAATTAAAATATGCCACAGAATTGGCAACATGAGAACACATTATGAGGAGAAGGAAGAGAGATAGAGTTGAAGAAGTAACTCATTCAGCATCTATAAGCTTCTTCTTTCTTCCATGCCATGCTTTGCTCTCCAAATTCCTCTCATGTGAACTCAATTCTGATTCCCAAACTCATAATATTCTCTTTAAAAACACTATGCTGGAGGATATTTTCCTCGTGTTCCTGTTGAGATATCCTAATTTCAATCGGTAAGCTCCTTGATGAGTTGCCTTTAAACTGAATGGTGATAGTGTACTTTTAAGGTTATTCCATTGTGAAATGTGAGTTACAAGTTCGACATGTAGAAATGACCTTTGTGTAAATTTACACAAAGCCTCGTTAAACACTGTAAATTTACAGATTATGGACAATGTCTTGATACATAATGAAGCAGCTGATGGAGAGAGACCTTCGTGGGGATGAATAATCATCTCATAGAGAAGCACTTCGAACTAGATAAAGCTGAAGAGGAAGATGCCTCTGAGCCTTGTACAATCCCAGCATCAGAACCTGATCCAATGGCAAAAACCATGGACCCTCGAGTGCAATCAACTCTAAAACCATGTTCAGCCTCAGATTTCCAAAACCAAAGAAATTAAGGGAAAGGGAAGGGAGCGGACAGCCGGTTCGAGTCGATGGAGCAAGAAATTCCCAGGTTGCCTTGATAGCCAGAGATTTGCGGCTCAGCAAGTTAGCAACGCATGACGTTTCTTATATGCTGACAAAGCAGTTCTTCATGGACCTTTATGTTAAATTACCTTTTTCTTGTAGGTCAAGTTACCTTAAGATAAATTTACCTTCCCTCTCTCCCCCTCCAGTTGATGATACATGCCTATATACCACGCAAGGGTCAGGTTTCGAAGCCTATATACTATATGATCGTCCAGTTTATGTTAATTTGTTATGCAGCTTGATGTTAGTTCTAGTCGAAAACTGTATGTTACATCTAACAGGCCGATCTTCTCTACAAGTCGATGGAAATTGAAGCCCACTAGTATTCTAGTATTCCTCAAAATTCAGTTTCGGAATGACCGGTGGCAATCCAGCGAGAGTAATGTAGTTAGTATAATATAATTTAATAAAAATATTATCAAATTAAAAAGTTAAAATAATATATAAATTTTTAAATAAATTACAAATCTCTTACTGTGTTGTATTGTGTTATTATTATATAATTAAGTTCAATTAATTTTTCAAAGCGATATTTGCTTTGTTGCTTTGTACATTTTTTTCTTCAAGAATTTAGTTTCGCAATGACTTAGCATCTTGTTTGAAAGACTCTAGTTTTAATAAATGTTCTCTTTTTTTTTGTTTTTTTTTTTTGGTTTTATGGTCATGAGTGCTCTGATCTTTCTGTTTTTTCACCTTTCACCATCTCCACTTATTGCCTGCATCTGCCTGACGGATAATGTTGTACATAAGGACATGGACATTGGGCATGGGCCTGAATTGTCAGGCTCTGTTTAGGATTGTGGTCCAAGCTAGAGTTGGAGCTCGAAGACTGTGTGTGTGTGTGTGTGTGTGTGTTTGTCATCGGTGCAGCGCTTTACGTGGGTTCAGGTGCGTACTTAACACTTGAGTAGTGTCAGAAGTTACACGTGTGAATACTTGGAATGGACTGTAATTGCTGTTTAAAAAATTAATAAAATAATATAATATTATAATAAAATAAATTAATAAAAATATTATATTTAAAATATATAAAATATTATTTAAAAAATATTTTTTATTTTTAATAAATTATTTCAGTATAATAAATTATAATAATTATTTTTTAAATACAAAAAATATTATTATTATTATTATTATTATTATTCTAAATAAAAAATAATAAATTTAAATTTTAAAATAAAATAATTACTTTAAAAAAATACAATAATCTTCTCTTTCACAAGTTGCTTTATATGTACATGTACTTAGCAATGGAAATTGTCATTTACGTGTAAGTTCTAACGAGTTTGGCTTCATGCACCGTAAAACTATTGCAATAACTACTGAAGGCAACCAAATTTTTGCATTTATAAGATCAAAATTTGCGTATAAATATCAATTTTTATTTGTAATTTACCACCCAAATTATGTCAGGTTGCGGGATCCATGAAACTAGTTTAGTCAAGTTCCAAACCTCATGATGTTATTGGTAGCTTTTACCTTTGTGTTGTTGGTGGGGTGGATTTCATTTCCAATCCGAAGGGAACCAAATGATGTCTATGGTCTACAACGTGCAAAAGCAAAAGATGACTGCAATCTCTGATGCCTTTCGCCCTGAAAAAAAGGGTCATCGGGCAAATACTAGTCGTTACACTAATTTGTTCTTTTTTCAATGCCAATTATCCCCGTTACTGTTTTCTGTGAACTTTGTTGCTCATTATGGGGGGATTGCTGTTTGGGTTTTTCAAAATAAAAAGAACAAAAAAAATATATATATACATATATATATAAAAGGTTGTGTGGAATAAAGAATAGTTATATAAATAATTAACGATTAATTATTTTATATTTTATTTTTAAATAAATGACAAAAAAATTTAAAAAAATTTATACTTCTAATATTTAAACTCGTGATTATTTATTTTTAATTGTCAAATTAAAAATATTCATTAATAAAAAATCAACATCATTTTTATAAATACTAAAATCTTGACACTTATTCAACATATTAATTTTTTTTTCTCTTTTTTGGTATTTCTAGTATCATATTAAAAAAAATTATACACAATATTATTAAAACAATATTAATTTTTTAAGATTTTAATTTTAATAATAAAATTTATAATTAAATATATTTTATTTTATTCAGAAAGAAAGAGAATTTATATAAATTTTCGTTACAAATTAATTTAATTTAATTTAATTTAATTTTACGATAGAATTTACATAAATTTTTATTAAAAATTAATAAAAATAAAATTTATCTTAAAAAGAATGAAATCAGATATATAATTTGAAATAATTTTTTTAAAAAAAATTCAGCATATGTCAAATATTTATGTATCCGAAATTTTAGCTAAATTTCATTCAAACTGCAATGACACTGTTTATGGTACGGGAGTCACGCCGTTCCTCAAAACAGGTAAGCACTATTTTTTGGTGGCCCGGGGCATAGAGCTATGGCCGCAAGGTTTCAAGGCAAAATTGTTTCGCTTTCTTGTTTACAGGATTTACTTCCTTGATTACGCAATGGGAACAACTTGCCAGTCATCTCCTTCTGAGATGCTCATTTTCAGTCGAAGTATGCTCGAGTCCAAACTCCAAACCGTCTTTCCTAGAAGACTGGCAAGGAGAGTTAATCAAACATTATTACAACTAATAGAATGCCATGGAATAAAAGACCAAAAAACAAACAAACAAACAAACGAAAATGATTGGGAGATGCCAAAATTTAGATTGAAAAAAAAATAAAAAAATTCAATCAGTTGCATTTCCATTGCATTTATGGGCGGATCTAGGGGGGCTGCCTGACCCCTTTTTGTATTATACATGCACATGCTATAATATACAAAAGCTATCATATTGTAACAGATCGCGGTGATTCCACTCTCATATCGTTAAAAAAAAGGGAGAACTTGGATCTTATAAACGGGTGTACTGCACACTCCAACAGACTGCTTTTTGGAGAGAAAGTAATAATCCCGTAAGAATGTGCTTACTCCTTCTCGTGTCTCTCTCTCTTAGATCTTGAGTTCGATACTTGGATTTACAACGGTTTTTTTTTTTTGTTAACTCAGCTTAGAAAATTTAACTCACTTAAAAGATGTTCTAGATTCGTATTACAATCTATATAAAACATAAGGTAAGTCTAATTAATTTTAGAGCCCGGAATGATTGGTATGCTACATGGGCAATGGCATACAATCTTATTGCTTAATCTTATTCGTATATACAACCGAGTAAGTTTGGACCGGCAACGGGGTCTTGGGAGAAAAAATATCGAATCCAGAATAACCAATCATCACGTCTTTTCCCTCTTTGTTGCGGGGTTTGGGGTCCTAGACATATGAGCCACGCCACACACTTACGAATCATGATGCCGTCCATTGACAAATTATTTTTATAAATAGACTGGATTTAGGCATGCCCATTTGCCCATTTCTTAGCTTATCTTCTCATAAAATATGTGCACAAGGACACATGCAGATTAGAAAAGGCGCAGGCGTGAAATTAAAATGGCTTCAGGAAAGGACTTTCAGCATGTGACCCTAGTGGCTGTCATAAGAAAACATGCAGAGAACAGTTTCTGATGATATTGGCTGAGGTATACGATACAGTTTTTGGTCTCTTTATTTTTTTATTTTTATTTTTATTGGATTTAATGGCATTCAATTTCTTTTGTGGGCGGTCATAAGAAAATTTATTCTATTATGTGTCGTTTGGGTGCATTACAACCTCATACGAGTTTCACCCAACCAATTAACCCAGTTTTCAGCTTGTCAGAGGATGCGTAACAATCCAATTCAGAATGCAGGTGGCAATGGAGTGAGCTTTCAGAAAGAAACTACACCCTAGGCAATCTACCTTTTATGTCCAGTTGGTTCTTTAGTTTTCTTTTCTCAAAATGGCAACTGAAAAGTGATATAAT
Source organism: Bruguiera parviflora (assembly GCA_019804595.1). Taxonomy (NCBI): domain Eukaryota; kingdom Viridiplantae; phylum Streptophyta; class Magnoliopsida; order Malpighiales; family Rhizophoraceae; genus Bruguiera; species Bruguiera parviflora. Next base: position 5,850,271 of record CM034046.1, read on the forward strand.
TAAGTAAAAGCAAACCTGGCGCATCAACCCATTTCCTGTAGCCCTTTCAAGTGGTTCTATAGTCTAATCCTAACTTAAAAAGACACAGCAGGGTCATGAGATCAACTTTGCTTATCAGAATCCTTATATGTGCGTGAGGCTTAGAACAATAAGCAGAAACCGAGAGGGGGGGTGTGTTTACTTTTACACTCAATGTTTCGTGAAACAAAGAAAGGCTGGCCAGGTATGTCCTGGATGAATTAGTGGAGTGGCCCAAATGCTCTCCCTCAAATGCATAATTAGACTCAACCATGATAATTGCAGCTAGTCAGTGACCACGGGTTTGCTTTCTGTTTTACTGAGAGCAATCAATTGGATCAGGACATCCTTTTTAAAGGGACCCCAAGGGGGTGCTCCAGTTATTGCATTAAAAGCGACAATTTACTTTGCCTTTCAAATTTTAAAACTCTCTCTCTCTCTCTCTCTCTCTCTTCAAATCAATAGGAATCATGCTGCCAAAGCAAAAGAGAGAGTGTCTCTATAAAGAATAGAGAGATAAAGAAAAAGAAGCTCATTGCCAGCCCACATTGCAGTCACAAAATTGAAGGCCAAAAAGAAGGCTCTTCCTTGTCTTCACCACCCAAATGAAACTTCCTCCTCCTCTGTTCTCTTGCTCCCTGGCATACTTCAGTTGGCATCTTTCATGCAGGATCCAAAGAATTCACACACAAGGTAAGCCAACAATCTCTCTCCTCCTCTCTTATACCCCCCTTCCCCCCCCCACCCCAAAGACACACACACGGAGCCAGTCACTGCTCTCATCCATTCCTATCATGAATCCTGATCATGCACTTAAACTTCTCTTCCCTACTAAGCAAAACATGCAGCATTTTTAACTTTATAGCTGAATTTGACCAAATATTTATTACCTCTTTCCTAGTTCTGGGACTAAGCTTTATAGCTAGCCACCTCTCCAAGCCCTTGGCCTCGGAGGGGGAGAGGCCACAAATGTGGGAATCATAGGGATTACTACAAGAGTAGAAAACTATCCAGCTGACTACAATAAGAATAAGAATTATATAAGGTTGAACTATACATAATTAATCCTTAGACGTGACTCAACTGATCAGATCCATGATGTGCATTTGGTGCATAAAACATAATAAGGTAATATAGAATAGATTAGTTAGTTTTTCTTGTATATAGAATGGGATAAAATCCGATACTATTATCTCGTGTACCAAACCCATCCAAAATGTAAATGGTTATGAGAATTGAAATGTGCAACGTGGTGTTCAACATTAGGATGTGTATTTGGTTCCAGTGTATCCGACTAAGATGAATGCAGGGCACATTATAAGAAAAATAAAAGCAGAAAGCACCAGATAGCTGATGGTTTAGGGGTTCGAATCGAGGCATAGTTGGTGTTTGGAGTTATCTGGATATCAGCCCACATTATACGTGGTCCATAGCCATAACTCGAGGGCTCGTGAGCCCGAGATTCACCTAATAAAAATGGGCCTTCCGTTCATTAAAATAAACAAAACTGCCACACATAGGTATGTCCCTGCTTAGCAAAAGCAGGTATTGTACTCTACACAACATTCCGAGCACTTTAATTTGCTAGTTAATAGACCCAATCTGCGATATGGTTACAGGTAACTTTTTGTTTTTAAGCAACTCCATCGACATGTGTTTCAACCAAAACTACTCATAACAACTTTCAGGGGTTGACCTTGTCAGCTTACTATTTGAATTGGCATTCTCTAATGAGACACTTAACTATTAGGATCTATCAAGCACGTATCACAACACCCAAAGATTAAGGTGTTATGTTGTAAATTTTTTTTTTTTTTTTATAAAAAGGTGTTATCTACCAAAGAAAGATATGCTATTGGCATAATTTGGTGAAAGTATCTAAAGCACTTGAATAGTTTATGAACTTTCAACAACTAAACCGCACTTCAAATGTCACAATGCCAATAGCAATTTTCTTAATCAATTTAGTTTTTCTCACCAAAGCCTGTTCTTTACATTCCATATTAGATTGTATAGAGAGAAGTCATGCATGACCTGCAATTTTTGTTCCCTAGGAAGCGTTGGTTTCAAAGAGCGATGGAGATGGCTACACAATGGAAATCCGTTACCAAGTCAGCAGAAATCCGCGGCCCAAATAACGATGGGACTTTGTGGAAAACTGTTCCCAAGTCCACCAGTGCAACATTATGTAAGACTATTTCCAAATCCGCAGCTAATATTCCTACGCCAAACTCCAACCCCAACAGGGAGAAGCTAAGGAAATGCACTTCTCTTAGGGTTGCCTCTTCGTTTACAAGGGTTTGTCTCTGTGCTCCCATCTCTTCATACAATAATGGGGTCTTTCGGGCTGATGTTCCGCCTAGAAGAAGCAACAGTTACCCAAGATCAAAGCCGTTCCTTGCAACACAAGAAAGAACTAGTAGTGCAAGGCTTAGTGTGGAAGCAAGAAGGGTTTTTCGCGGAAAATCTTTAACGGACGATGTTTTGATGAGGAGATTTGTGTTGGAAGAAGAAGCAATGATGCAAGTTAGAAGAAGAAATCAAATGGAAGCTATTAGGAAAAGACAAATGATGAGAAGGAAAAAGCTTGGGCCGAGCCCTCTTAGTAGAATGATAATGGCTGGTGAACAGAACGAAGAAACTTATTAATTGTGAAATTTTCCTTAGAGATTGCTTGTGTTCAAACAAATTTTGAAAGCCCCCCTTCAATTTTTTCTAATGGGTATTAATAACCCAATTGGATTGGTAATTTTGTCACATATTTTTGCTATCCATATTAGATTGGAAACCGAAAAGGGCTTTTTGTGAGAATCCGGAAAAGAATTGCGTTCAATGGGAGACGTGATTAGGGGCAGTCATTAAGAACATCCAAGTCTTTTTGTTTTTGTTTTTTGTTTTTTTTTTGGTTAATTTCTTTCATTCCTATAAAATTTATATTTATTCATTTATTTTATCAAATTAAAGCCTTGGATCTTAAAGACACAGATATGTAGGTCAGAGAAACACAACATCCAAGTCTTGTAATGCCAAACATTTTCGGCTTCTGGGCCATTTTTTCTTTCTTTTTGCCATTTGTAATCGAACAGTCGAATAAAAAAGCCCTGAAAGCATAGGCCAGCGACCTACTTTTAAAATTCTGTCTCATTGGTTTTGCTTGTACGCCACCTCTAAGTCAGTTAAGCAACGAGGAACTTTAGGAGAAAGGGTAGTAGTTATTTAATCCATATCACACCTTACAAATTTAGCTTATTTTGTGGCAATTTGTGTGCCTTCCACGCCGACATATTAAATGCCCTTTTTCTTTTTGTTTGTCAACCACCCCCTATCTGCTTCAACCTCATTTCCCCTTCAATCATTTGTTTTTAGGTTCTATGCCACTACCCGAAGTGGTTCCAAGTCACCTCACATTGCAAAAATCTAGTTTTCTTGCCTTGATGGGCAGTCTTAATTTCTACTCTAGCTGGCTCGACATCGTGTGCTCACAAATTCCTATGGGATATATGCTTGTCGTGCCATTTGAAGATTATTGGGCTGTTAATGCGATTATCCTGTTTACAAGATGTAAGATGTTGATACTATTAGGATATGATGTAATGGTTTACATGAATGCAAATTCTTAACATTTAAATAATATTTGTTTATATATATATAATATAATTAAAATTATTTCATATAAAAATTAAATAATAAATACGTTACTTATAATTAAAAATTATATTTACTTAACATTTGTCTTATTATATAATTGAAAAATTCATGTAGTTTTACTAAGTTACAATGATTTTTAATTACAAATTAAATTGTATCTAATTACAACACGAGATTGATGAGTTCAAATCACCATAAAATTCCCAAATTGGACCCTGATTATTCCCGACTTCAAAGCTCGACTCCCTCAAATTCATTTTTGACTTTCCCTCAAATCCTCATTTGGGTTTGTAGGAGAAAAGTAGGGGAGAAACCAATTTCCCTCAAAATGATGATTGCTCGTGGCGACCTCGCACTTGCAACCCATCCTTTGTTAGTGGCCTCAAGTCTACCTTGTTGAATTCCCATATAAAAAAAAATTAAATAAAAAAAATGAAAATAGGCATTCATATGTTGTTGAGTATGTTTCAAATCCATTTCCCCTTTCCATCGGAAGCATTATTCCTCATCTTATATGAACAAAGTCAAGCTCTGGCCTGTGCTAATTAATTAAAGATTCCAAGCCATATAGAATTCTTAAAACCGGATGTGGCTTAGTAGGTGGCTCGGCGGTTTCAATTTTCATTGGTAAAAGCCTAGAATACCAAGCACAACTTAAAAGATACGCCCCTCCCCCCCCCCCTTCTTTTTTTCCCTTCCTTTTTGTAAATGGTAGGCCCACGAAAAAGTCAGCCAAACAATTTCATTATGTATTACACTCACAGCATCATGAACTTATTCAATTTAGGAAAAAAAAAAAGAGTGAGGGATATAGAAATTTATATATATATATATCTTTCTTTTGTAATTTTTCGGCCTTCTTTATATATATATATATATCCAGAGATAAAAGACTTATCGCTTTCTAAAAATCAGTAACCTGAATGTGCCGCTATGGCTACCTAATCATGTAAAGAGAGACTAGTAACAATAATGGACCCACTGATTGATGCAATTCGGTGATTAGAAGTATTTATCTGGAGGAGTACGAGGCTATGAATTTCAATAATTGTCAAAATATTTAATATTATGAAATATATATTTAATTTTATCAAATATTAAAATGATCAATAATTTTTATTTACTTTAAAGTTTTTTTTTTTTATATATTTGAGTGTAACAAATTAGACTCGTCTATGTTACGTATTTAGTACGATTCTCTCGTAACATTATTATTATTATTATTATTATTTGTTTTATTTTAAGAAATAATAACAGCTGTAGCGGATGATGTACCGGTCAATTTGGTCCTTCGCCCGAACAACTTTTCTTTTCTTTTTTTTTTCTTTGGGGGGGGGGGTTGAGCCAAGTCCAGACAAAACGTTAAACGATACGCGGTGTCCAATAGCGATTGAAGTATCACGTGCGTTAGACAGAGTGTGATTATGGTACAGCAATAAGCATCCCAAGTATAGGTACACCCATGTTTTGCACGGCACAAATCATGCCCGCTCGGACATTTACCTGCCGATGGCTGATATCATGCGGACCCACGTATTCGATTTCAAACTGGGCCCACAATCGTCGTCATTCCGGCCCCCAACGACCTCAGACGTAGGCCTAGCCGCGTTGTGGTGTGTTGGCCAATCGGTGACAGGCAGCCAGGTCCCACCCTCAAAATCTGACATAGACCCAGGAAATTAATACCCTTAAAATGATTTTTTTTTTATTTTTAAAAAAAATGGTGGTTTGGTGGTACGGAATCACTCTATTTGACATGAAATCAAGACTGTCAACGCAGTGCATCACTAAATTTTACTCGAAGATTACATCATTCCTTGCCATTTGCTTCCCGGGTCATCTTTAAAAAAAAACAAAATAGATAAAAAATAAACAATAAGAAAAATAATTACTTCGTAATAAATTAATTATTATATTTATAAATTTAATATAAAAATTATTCATTATCTTTCTATTTAATTTATTAAATAATTTATTATTTAAGTATTATTAAATTCAAATAAGTTTTTGTCACGTTTATTTTTTAATAAAATTATTATTTAAATATTTTTAAAATTAAAGTAAAATTTTCTCATATTTGATTGTAATATTAAAATAAAAAATTTGAATTAGGAACAGACAATAATAAAAATCAAAGAATACCAACTAAGTTATTATTTTGAATGATTCTTGATGTCATTTTTCTTTTTCTCAATTGTTACATTCACATGCTGCCTATCGTTCTGTTCCGCGCGAATCGGCCTTGGATCTTCGCTAGAAGTTCAGAATTTACACGAGTGGACGGGGTCTCGTTACCAATTATGTAACTAGCTAGATCGTGACAAGATTCAAAAATAAACAAAAGCAATTGTGTCGCCACGTGGAATTGTTCCGCAGAAAAGGATGTAACATTTCTGGATTTTACTTGAGATGGCAATTTTATTCTCATGGTACGTTCACGAAGAGAGTCAGTTGTGCGCATTTGCACCCACTAATTACAAATTTGGCGGGTTTGTTAGTTAATCCAAAACAAGAAACCTAACGGTTGCAAGAACTCGGTCAGCTGGCAACACCAAGCCGCCGCTGCACTTGACAAGACCCATGAAAGGGGGGGGCGGGGAACTGATATTTTTTTTTAATTATTATTATTATTAAAAGTAAACATTTTAAAATTATTAAAATTTTATTTAAAAATTCAAATTCAAATTAAACATTTCAGTTTTACTATAATTAAACAAACGGCAACAATAAACATTTCACTGATTTTTTTTTTCAATTATGTAATTATAATATACGTATGGATTTTGGGTCCTGGCTCTTGACTCGTTCCTGGTGCATTGTTTTGCTTGGCCGAAGATACGGAGTCAAACAGACACGTTCGGCTGGAACGAGTATTGACCAATTGGCTGCATACGCGGGAACCACAAGTTAATGACAAATTATTGTTGGATAATGGAGAATATTTTGTGTTTTCCCATCTTCAATTACATGACAAATTATCGAGAGAGAAAAAAAAAAAAACTGGTATGGAACTTAAGCAAGTTTTTAAATGATGAAAAAAGCCCAACCCCAATAATGATGTGCAAGTTGGTTGTTGATTAGGAAAACTTGATCATGTGAGACCGTGGCATTTGGAGGACGTGGGGTGCATAGATTAAGAATCCACTTTACCCACCATGAAAATTCCTTTTTTTGAAACAAAAAAAAAAACCCAACTAGAAATTCTTGCCAAGAACATCTTTAATTGGAAAAAAATATGTATATCTAGAAAGATTTCATTATTAGATCACAATCATACTTGCGCAATAAATAATGGAATAATGTAATGATAAGGGAAATGGAGAATAATAAAAGACACGAGAACATGTGTGTACCAATTACCAAACACAACGGTTTAATCAGAGTGAGGAATTGTTGTTGCCTGTCCAAAATTGTCTTCCCATCCAAGTAAAGTTGGTTGAAGTTGGGCACATTGAGTGAGAAAGTGGCCATCTCTCTTTCTCTCGTAATCATGATCAACAAGGCAAAAGCAAGGAAAATAATGTGTCCAAGTCATGATCGTCGACTTAAAAAAAAATAAAAAATTATAAATCCACCAAAAGATGAAAGTGGCAATGGAAAATAAAAGTAATTCCATATGACCAAGAACCTGGTTCAAAGCGAGTGTGCGTGTGTGTGTGTGAGAGAGAGAGAGAGAGAGAGAGAGAGAGAGAGAGAGAGGGTGGCAAAGGAGAAAGAGGGAATTTGAGTTCGTAAAGAAAGAAGGGAAGGAATATAATCAAGAAAAAAGAAAACCCAGGTGGAAAGATTTTTCATAAGCAAGCAGCAGCATGTTGTATGGGAAAGGAGGAGGCTAGAGAGAGAAAGAAAGAAAGAAAGAAAGGGGGACGGTGAGTCTCCTCTGGCTGCTGCTCCTCTTCCTCTTGTCTTGTAAACAGCTTTTGGAAGGGCTTCGCTAAACTGGGTTTCAATTGAGGTACTTGCATAAGTTCTCAGTTTGCGCAATTATGGAATTATTGCTGACCTTGTGATCCTTTTTGGGGTGTGTTAATTTGCAGTTATATGCAGATGTAAAAGAATGTTTTGGATGTTAAAAAGGTGATTTCTTTCCCCACTTTTTCGTGGAGTTTGATGCTGTCTGAAACATTTTCCAACTGATTTTCCTGTCAAATTCCTCCTGTTTTCCAAACCCTTTTTGTCTCTGAAATGTCAGATACTGGTCTCTTGAACAGGTATAATTGTCTTTTAAGACTATAAACAATTCTCTCGCTTTGGAGATTTGCAATTGTCTCTAAGCTGTTTAGCCTGCAAACGTATTCTTTGCTAAGGATTGTCTCTGGTCTCTCTGTCTCTCTCTCTCTCTCTCTCTCTCTCTCGCTCTCTCTTTCTCTCTGTGCTTTTGCAGCATTATTTGTTTCTATATCTTTTTGGTATTCTTCGACTAACCATGGCCTCTAAGTTTAAACCTTAATTGGAAAGTTGGACTTTAACTCCACTTTTTTTTTTAATTATTTTTTTTATTTTTTATTGGATTAAGCATATGGGAATTTCTTTTGCCTCATGACAAAATGACCAGAAACGGATTTAAGAACCTCCCTGATTTCTTCTTAGTCTCCATGTTTGACTCGGTCTTCGCTCCCCAACATATCATCAAGCTCATTTCATTTGTGTACTATTTTGTTTTTTCTTTTCCTGTCCCAAATCGAATTTGTTTCCCTGTATACCTGGTTGACTGGACTGTGTATATCATATGGGAGCTTCAAAACAAGGAACGAGAGAAGATGACTATCAATCATGTGTTTATTTGGTAGTTTGAATCATTCCTTGCATACTTTTCTTTTTTCAGTGAGAGAAAATCTTGATTTTTGTTTCTACCTAGACACCTGCATGTACATAACAGACTAATACATGCTTGGATCTGCAGACAATTAATTGTAGAATCTATTTCGTTATCCAGGTCGAGGCAGTAATGCTAGGAACATGGGAAAGAGAGGGAGCTGGTTTTCTGCCATTAAGAGGGTCTTTTTACCCCACACCAAGGACAAACTAGCCAATGTAAGTGTATATTTTACTTGTGCATTTGGATGCCTCTTCTGAAATTGTCTTTTCTCATACCTTCAGAAAAATTTTGGTTTCTCTCAAGAATCTTTCTTTGATTAATGGTTATTAATGTTCTAATACTTTGATGGGAAACAATCTGATTGATGCTGTTAGCATGGGATTAGATGTTACTGGAATTTACTATTGTCCTGTCTTCCTAAATGACTGGTGGTTCCAGCTATACTGGACATCCTTGACGTTGCAACATGAATGCAGTTACCAATATTATCAGAAGACATTGTCAAGAAACAATTGACAAAGTTGTCTGCTCGAGCATATTACTAAACCAAAATCATTTAGGGTTAAAGAATCTGATATTCATTGGGCTGCTTCCTTAAATACTAGTAGGCTTCTTGGTGTCTTGTGTGCTGGGGAAGAATGTTAAGGGCTGGAGCCTGTGATCAACTGTTCATGTTTTGTACTTGCCATCTAATTTTTGTTTTTTGATGATTTATCATGTCATTCTCATTATGTTTGTTTGGATATTATAAGTATTTTATGCTTCTAGGTGAATAACCTGCACTTCTAGAATGATAATGGTAATATAACTTGGTTTCTTTACAATCTATTGACCACATCACAGGAATCCGATAAAAAAAGCACAAAAGAAAAGAAGAAGAAGGGACTAGCAAGGCTGAAACGTGGAGAGACCAATTCATTCATTCCCATCTTCAGAGGGCCGAGCAGTATTGAGAAAATCTTGGATGATGCTGAAAGAGAACATAAATTAATATTCAGGCCTCCCTCGCCTCCTGAGCAACAGGAAGTGCCTGTTATTGTGCCTGCAAGAGTTGCTTCTCCAAGGGTTCCTTCTCAAAGACTTTTGTCCCCCAGGGCTGCTTCTCCAAGGGTTGTGTCCCCTAGAGCTGTGTCACCAAGAGCTGCTTCCCCCAGACCTATATCTCCAAGGGTTGCTTCCCCTAGAGCAGCTTCTTCTAAGAATGTTAACCGTCGTAAAGAGACATACCATAGACCTGAACCAACTCTGAGGAACCACCAAGCTTCAGCTACTAAGATTCAGGCAGCCTACAGGGGCTATGTTGTAAGCTTCTCTTCTACCTTCATCATTTGCTTCGTAAGGAAATTCTACAGGCATAACTTGGAAGTTTAAGAACTCATAACAATACTATCTGCAAAATGCATTCACTCTGGTAGTGAAATATGCCCAATGATGAGATTTCACATTTCAAGCATTCTAACAAGGAGTTGATATGGCAAGTATTGCAGCCACTAGAAAAATGTTCTATCCTAATTCCTTAAATATCAATCATTATGGCATTTGGCTCTGCCAAGGAAGTGTTTTGAGAAGGTTGAGAACATACCAATTTGAATTGGTAGTCTCCTTGGTATTATAACACATGTATGTTAACAGTAATACAAAATTACCAAACTTCCCACATATATAAAGACATTTTAACAGGGTCGTATATTTTTGCCACTTTCTGCCTGCTAAATTTGATAATTTAGACAAACTTGCTGTCCAGAGTTGCAAATTTGAACATTACAGACAACCTGTGGAAAAGGGACTAATATTATGGATTTGGATAGACTCCTTTCTTGCATTTTACAAATTTTGGGCCATTACAATTCTGAGATTATGTGTAACTAAACATGCAGGGAAGGAGGAGCTTCAGAGCTCTGAAGGGTCTTGTCAGACTTCAAGGAGTGATAAGAGGACAGAATGTGAAGCGACAAACAATGAATGCAATGAAATATATGCAGCTCTTAGTACGGGTCCAATCTCAGATTCAATCACGGCGGATCCAGATGTTAGAAAACCAAGTGCGACCTCCAGCTCAGTACAAGGATGATAAAGAAGTGGAAGTCACCTTACAAAAATGGAGCCAGGCAGTAAGTCCCCTGTTTGATTTGTAGGTAGTTCCTGTCTTGCAAGCAGCCGCAATGCTATGTACCTATAGCTTTCCCATTTCACGTTATTATCTGTTCATTTTTTAAGTTTTGATCAACTTCTTCAGCCGTTTAATATGGTCTGATTTTCAAAAATTTGCATCATATCTACAAAATTTTTTTTGTAGGTTCCTTTTTATTTTATTTTATTTTTTACTTGCATGATTTTAGGTCTCTGCCTTGTCTGCGTGAACTGGTAAGCCGGTATGTCTCTGTTTGGCCAATGTAGAACATGGTATTCAATGGAACATGTTGAGATTCATGTGTCCCCTAATAAAGTTGTTAATCTAGAATCACAGTGCATAGCTTTTAACCTTGTAGGCTCATCAGCGGCATGATATTCAGTAATACCAAAAGAGACTCAACAATTAGATTATTGTCTGAAAATATTCTGGCCATAAACTTTTTCTGTATGTTTGCAATATAATTTTGTTTAAGTGTGTTGGCAAAGCTTTTTTAGTATATAGACACGCACTTGCAGTCATGCATGCACATTTTCCTGGTAAAATGAGTATCTATAATAATTGAGAGCTTTGGTGTAGTCTGAAGCAGGTAACAATGAAGACTGGGATTATAGCATGCTAACAAAAGAGGAAATAGAGGCAAGGATGCAGAGAAAGGTGGAAGCAATGATCAAGAGAGAAAGAGCCATGGCCTATGCTTATTCCCACCAGGTACCTGTAGTAAACAAGCCACAGACCGTAACTTTCCAGATCCACTGTGATTATTTCATTACCAATTTTTGGTTTTTACTTCCCGTCCCATGTTGTTTTTATTTTCAATCTTCCGTCTTTTGAACCCATCATATTCCTATATATCCTGTGTGAAATGGGTTTTCGGCATTCAGAGACCTTTGGACACAAGGCTTCTAACTTGCTGTGTACGGTAATTTAGAGTTGAAAATCTGTGTGATGACAATTAGACAAAAAGAAGGGAATAGTTTCAAGCTAATAAGCTTCCTTAACATATATTTTAGTGAGGGTGAGGCCAAAACATTCATTGAAAATTCATGTTCCAAGACAAACGGTCTGCAGGTACAATGATTCACAATATGTGAACTTCAGAACCTTGATGGCATCCATGCACAACACTAGTACACTGAGAAAAGAGTTAACTTAGTTGACTTTTAGTCATTTACCACAGATATTAGTGTGAAGTCTGCTGTTGGTTTGTAAAACTAGAACACTGTGTGATATTGTGGTTTCTTTTCATCATTAGTTGTGGAAAAACACCCCAAGATCCACACCATCAGGTCTGATGGATATCCGAGCCAATGGATTTCCATGGTGGTGGAACTGGTTAGAACGCCAGCTACCTTCAACAAATACTCCCGAAAGCCAAGCCCTGAAGAGTTTCCAACTTACACCACCAAGGCCATATTCAGAGCTGAAGCCTAGCGCAAGGCCTGCCTCAAGTAATCACAAGCAGCAGAGTTTTGGGTTTGATATCATGGATACACCAACACCCCGTTCCTCAAAGTCAGCAGCATTTATGTCCTCAAGGCCAGCACTAACTCCTGTACACAGAACTCCCCAGGCAAACATCCCAAGCTTGTTTAAGTATTCCAGAGCAAGTGCTAGTGGAGCTGGGTCCCCTTTTGACTTGCCATTAAAGGATGATGATAGTCTAACCAGCTGCCCACCCTTTTCTGTGCCAAACTACATGGTTCCGACGGTTTCAGCCAAGGCCAAAGCCAGAACTAGTAGCAATCCTAAGGAGAGGTTTCCAGGGACCCCAAGCAGTGAAAAGAGGAGGCTCTCGTTCCCTCTAACACAAGGCATCGGGTCTTTCAAGTGGAACAAAGGCTCCTTTCCTAAGGATTCAAGTTCTCAAAAGGTTTTAGAAAAGCAACAGCCGCTTCAATCCATAGGAAATTTGAGTGTGGATTCAACTGTCTCTATGCCTGCTGCAGTTGGAAGAAAGCCATTTAACCGATTTGTGTGATTTTTTTTTTTTCACTGTCTTTTACTTTCTTTTTTTTTTACTTTGGTTTCATTTGATGGAGTGCACGGTGATATTTTAATATTGATGTAAAATAATGAAGAAGAGGAACAAATAGGAAATGATGGTTTGAGTGTAACAGGTTTGAAACATATCATGACAATTTTTTTTTTCCTGATTGCTTTCATCACATGATGTCCTCCCTCTCTGGTTGTCCCTCTTTTCTCTTTTTTATTTCTTATTTGTTCTTATTAGACCCTTAAATTTAAACCCATTATTTGAGTAAAATAATTAATAACAGTAAAATAAAGACACATAAACTCAAGAATTCAAGAATTTTTTTTAGCTTTCATTTTCTTCTTCGGGGTCATTTATGGGGCACTTGTAAAGCTACAAGAGGAAACAAAAAAGTCATTGGAGACACGACTTTATTTACTTCTTCCCTTTTATGGGGAATCCTTTCCTTTGGCATGTGATCAAAGAGTGTTGTCATATGTTTATCTAGGTTGGAAAAATGGTTGGTTTTTAACCATTTGTCTCGATTGCCATCTTTTCTCCCCAAAAGAGTCTAAAGGTTTCTATATTTTGGGCTGCTTTTATTTCTATCATGAGTTCCTCCAAGCAGGAAGAGTACATGCCAAGATTGCTCAAAAAAAAAAAAAAAAAAAAGGGAGAGAGAGAGAGAGAGAGAGAAGCCAAGAAGTATCATCCTTGGTTATATATACTGAAGGAGTAGCAGGTGTTAAAGGCGCTGCCTTTCTCCCCCGCAATGTCCTTCCTCAGACTTATTGTTCGCATGTGTAACATGTACACGTTATCTCCTCTGTACCCATCAAATATATGTAAACATTATAAAAATCTCCTTCTTGTCATGCAACTACTCTACCTATCCAATAAATGAGATAGACAAAGTAAAAGTTGGTTTTATTAGTTAATTTTGATAGCTTTTTTCTTTCGCCGGATACTTGGAGAAAGTATAACAAATTTGCGAATAAAGGCTCTGCTCTCTCTCTCTCTCTCCCCCTCTCTCTCCCGCGCTTGTACATTTTTCATTGGTTCGGCGGCGGAAACAAAACTTGGCACAAAAACCAAAAAACAGGAAAACCAGAACGCAGAGGCAATGGCTCTAAAGCTCAATCATCTTTATGTTCAGTCCCAAAAGTTTCAATCTTTTGCAGTTCCACCGATGGCCGCCAGCCTCAGATCCCCCAAGTTGTCCATGTCCTCCACCCTCAAGTATGGTTCCAAACCTTCTCTTCTTTTGGATCCATTAGATGACACGGATTTCTTTGTTTCTTCTTCTTCTGTTTTTATTTTTTCCTTCTTGTTCATTTTCTACATCAAAGAATGGATCTTTGCTTGTTTGCTTGCTATTTGAGCCCATCTGGGAACTGGGTCCCCCCCCCCTTTTCTGTTCTTAGCTTCATTAACTTTTGTGATCTTCTTGAAATTTTATGTCTTCAAAAACGCGGTTTTCTCTCGTGGGATTTTCAATTCGAATCCTTTTGATTTCTTCAAATGCATTTTGCTTATTGTTGTTGAATTTTTTTTTTTCAAATTCAAACCCCTCGTCGTTTCCTCTTCAAATTGGGTCTTTGCATGCAAGTTCTATCTTCATTTTTTATCCTTGTAATCAATTAGGATGCCATTTTTTTTTATCTCTTTGATGAGTATTTGGAATATCTCGTTGAGTCCTTCACAATTGTGTTTCTCAATTTTATGTATTTGCTGGGAAGGAAAAGATTCTAACATCTAAATTCATTCTGAATGTTCAGTTTTAGGTAGGTGCTTGTGAATGTTGTTTACTTGTTTTACGGCTTCAAATCTTGTCTTTCATTCATGTCTTGAAGTCGTTTATTGAATTGCAAAATTTATTTTCACCGTGATATTTCTGTCTGACACGGCTTGTTTTTTTTTTTATGAAGGAGTGTTTAGCATGGCTTTGAACGACCCTCAAAACTAAAACAAAAGGAATTTGGCATGAAAAACATTTTGGCCGTCTCCCTGGAAACATCAATTTTCGTGGGAGTCCAAAAACTTAATTTTTTTTTTTTTTGGCAGGGGCCGGTTGATTCTAATTGCTTGCATTAGTTAACATAGTGGTTGTAGGTCGTGTTTATGGTAAACTTAGCTTTCTGTTTGTCTTCTTTAGGTAGAGGGCGGCTGGTGGTTGGGTTATTTATTATCTTTTGTTTCATTTTTTGAGGAATGCTGTTTTCGTCATTTCCAAAGTAAAGGTTTGAGATTTAAGTTTTTTTTTTTTTTTTCTTTTCTTTCTCTTGTACTTTTCTTCCCCTTTGAGAATTTTGGATGCAATTTTTCTGAAATTTGGCGTTTAATTTACAATGTGTGTATGTAAATGCATGCATCTGTTTGGGAAGCAAAATATAGAGTTTTCCCAAATGGTAATGTTAATTATGCAGTTGAAATTTTTGAGAAGGATTTTGTTTTGGGTGGATTTTTCCAGAATGTTATGTTTGGCATTTGATGGTTGCGTGCTTGTCCACCTGATGTCTGCTGATGTTGGTTCTGCTGCACCGATTTGTTTGTACGTGGAAGTTTCGTGCATGATGGGTGCTTTTTATTTAGTTGTGACAGGTCATTCTCTGGTTTGGTTTGGGGTTCTTCTATTGTTTAGTAATAATTGCAGTTTGATTGATGTGAAGTGTGTTTAAGAATTTGAATAATATCTATGTGCCATTTCCTCTATCCTTTTCTCTGCTCTTTTCCCCATGACTCCTCAATTCAGTTGATAGACGAACCATGGAGACCAATTTCAAATGTGCTAGTTTAATTCAAACAAAGATGGATTCATTTTGATTGGTAACCAATTTGCTGAGTTCATGCATTTTTTTTTTTAAAAAATATTTGGTCTCATTCAGTTTATTTTCATTGAATTTGATTGTATCTATATGTTGAAATACGTATTCAAGTTGGTGAAAGTAGTTTGGGGGCTTCAGTATATTTATTCCTTTTACTGCTTTGTTGATAGGTGGTGAATTTTTAACTTTTCCTTCTAGTTGCTGCTATCTGACATGTAACATAGGAATATGATTCCTTATTCATATTTGTAGCTAGCGAAGAAATTCTATTTTAAAGAGCAAGTTCTGTGAACTTAATTGTCATTGTTGTATTTGTTACTAGCTTAGGTGGGTTCTCTTTTCCATATCATGATCTTTGCATGGGTTGCATTCTGTCTATCTTCTACTTTGTCATTTCTGCTTAGTGGACTAAACAAGTTTGCTTCCCTTTCTGGGAATCTTTTATTCAGCTGATTGGAGCCCTCCTCACCCACCTCCACACCCCACCCCAGGGGAATATTGTAATCAGTGTATATAAGTTTGGTGGCAGTCCATAGTTTCCCTATTGACCTTTTAAGTAGAAATCCTCGACTAATATTAACTTGCAGCTGCAGTTTTTAGTTTGAAACAGCCACAGAATTCTTGTGTTAACAGTTAGCTGCCATATTTTCCCATTGTCTTTGTTCTAGTAATTATCAGTCAAGTACTTTGTTTTTATGTCTTAGTGGTGTATTTTCCATTTTCATTTTTGTATAAGATTCTGATGGTAATCTAATTTTTGTGAATCATGTGAAGCATTTCCAAGTGTGCGCCTAATAATCTTCTATCTCTCTCTCTCTCTCTCGCTCTTGCTCTCTATCTGTCTATGTATCTATCTATCTATTTTTGTCGGCATATTATGGTAATAGCCATTGCCCAGTTATGTTCCCAATGTAGATGGTCTTTGGAACATAACTTAGGAGATAGTCCTAACCTATGTTTGACGGTGCAATCCTATTCTTGTCCCTGGTAGGATTGCATATCAGTTGACAGATATGGAGGAAAAAGTGTATGACATGCTCCTCTCAATCTTCTGGTTAACATTTTGAGTGGTTAACTATGGAATCCTAATCTGTTTCTTAAGTAATGCAGGGAGGTTGAGAGTCTCAAGAAGCCCTTTATGCCTCCTCGAGAGGTGCATGTTCAAGTTACCCACACTATGCTGTCCCAAAAGATTGAGATCTTTAAGTCAATGGAGGATTGGGCTGAACAGAACATCCTGGTTCATCTTAAGCCAGTTGAGAAGTGTTGGCAACCACAAGATTTTCTGCCAGATCCTGCCTCCAATGGATTTGATGAACAAGTCAAGGAACTTAGAGATAGAGCAAAGGAGATTCCAGATGACTACTTTGTTGTTTTGGTTGGAGACATGATAACTGAAGAAGCACTTCCAACTTATCAGACAATGTTGAATACCTTAGATGGTGTTCGGGATGAAACAGGTGCAAGCCTTAGTTCTTGGGCAATTTGGACAAGGGCCTGGACTGCTGAGGAAAACAGGCATGGTGACCTTCTCAACAAATATCTCTACCTAAGTGGGCGAGTGGACATGAGGCAAATTGAAAAGACAATTCAATATTTGATTGGTTCAGGAATGGTGAGATCCTTGTTACACAAATTGCTTACATTTTAGAATTGGCAGTTTGAAGTGAAGGTGCACATGTTCGTGCTTGCACAAAGACAAAATGTATCCTATAATATATGCAAATCTTAATCGCAGGATTCCCATGACATTTAGTTCTATGAAAGTGGGATGATTGCAATGGATGCATTAAAAAATGATGCGTGTTTAGTGTTAAATCATCACACGCATAAAAGCTGCCGAAGTTACTGGCATCCATATTCTAGCATACAAGTGAATATATGTTGTTGGCAGTGGTTTGGTTTGCTACCTAGCAGTAATGCTGCGGTCTGGATTGCAGTTTTGTCTTTGTTTTGTTTTTTTTTTTTTTTTTCTTTCTTTTGAATGAAGTTATACATACCAGGTGTTCATTTTAGCAAAACAAGCATGTAAATCACGAGTCCTTGGCATGGAAGGCCATGGGGGTCACACAAGCATGAGTGCTTGCTGACGTCATATTGCTCTTTTCCAAGCTGTGAAAGTAGATGTTCTGGTCCCAGGTGTCTTCCACCAGGTTAGTAATAGATGCCTGTTTGACTTCTCAATGTCTTTTTATAGGATCCACGGACAGAAAACAGCCCCTACCTGGGGTTCGTCTACACTTCATTTCAAGAAAGGGCAACCTTTATTTCCCATGGGAACACTGCCAGACTTGCCAAGGAGCATGGGGACATAAAGCTGGCTCAAATTTGTGGTATGATTGCCTCAGATGAGAAGCGCCATGAGACTGCCTATACAAAGATAGTGGAAAAACTCTTTGAGATTGATCCTGATGGAACAGTCATGGCTTTTGCCGACATGATGAGGAAGAAAATCTCTATGCCTGCTCACTTGATGTATGATGGCCATGATGATGACCTTTTTGAGCATTTTTCAGCTGTTGCCCAGCGTCTTGGAGTCTACACAGCAAAAGACTATGCAGATATATTGGAGTTCTTGGTGACCAGATGGAAAGTGGAGGAGCTAACTGGACTTTCTGCCGAGGGACGGAAAGCTCAGGATTATGTCTGTGGGTTGCCTCCGAGAATTAGAAGGCTGGAAGAGAGAGCTCAAGATCGGGCCAAGCAAGCAACCGCCATTCCTTTCAGCTGGATTTTTGACCGACAAGTGAGACTTTAAACACCAAATGGAAGAAGAATGGTAAGCTTCACTCTCTTCCGTGGCCATCCCCCAAAAATCGTTGAGAAATTTCTGGGTGCAATGTCCAGTTTAAGGTAGTTTGATGTCTACGAGCAGGGGATTCAATTGAGTTAATCTACTAAGTTTGTAGATGCAGTTGTTGCTTGCGTGTTTTTTCGTCTTGGTTATGCCCACAGGGGGCAGCTATAGTTTTTGTTGTTGTGTACCTTTTTAAGTGGTCTCACTTTGTACTAGCTTGCAGATTGTTGTGTGCGTATTGTGTGAGCAGATCAATAATTCTGGCAATTTTGATGGTGGCGATGAGTTCCACAAGTCCAACATCACGAGTCATGACCTTTTCTGGGAGCCTAGCCTCCAATCCAATCTACAGGGTGCGAAACTGGATGATTTCGTTTTGTTTGTATCAATAAAATTTTATGAGTATAATGCAAGCTAGTCCCCAAAGTACAGGGCCCTGAACTGCATTACTCACAACTGTAACCCGATTTACTTGTCAGCTGTCTACACCTCGAAACTCAACTGCACTGGTAAGAGAAATTATTAGTTGGTATTATTGGTTCGCCCAATACTTTTGTTGTAATGCTCCTTAATAAGAAATGTGGCATTCATATCGCGGGTCGCTCGTTCACATGCGATTGTCCCTAACAGCATAATCGCATAAGCAAGAGGGACATGAGGTTCACAAATCTCAAAGAGTTGGAACTTCGTTTTCAGAAATAATTAGAGTAGATAGAATTTTGGATCAATGAGCTGCAGCTCAGAAGTACATGGGGGAGTCGTGTATACTCTCCCGAACACCTTGTGACATGTCAGAAAGTGCTGTGTCTAAGCGGTGCAGTGCATCCCTCGGCGATATTGTTGACCGAGTGAGCACGTCTCATTTACCCAAGGAAAGGTTGCATGGGTCATTGACGGTCTGCCGAGACACGTTTCTCCATGAGAAATAACCAACAAAACATCCAGCCTCGTCACATCTTGTAACCATGGTCGTCAAATTCGTTTACAAATTCTCCATGGCCTTGACTCGGAGTAGAGCTCCCATAATCAATATTCAGTCAAACTGTGAGTTTCAGTTTTTTCGCTGCATTTGGAGTGGAAACATCACTTCCAGTTTCTATGGCAGATTATAGGTACTTTATTTAGGTTCTGGGAAAATAGGGGAGCTTTATCATACATTGATTCCAAGCAGATCAGTGACCAATAGCTCCGTATAAATGTTAATCATGTCTCCTCCAAGAGGTTGGACAAGAGCTTAAACGGGTATCTTTAGACCCATAATGCAATATTTTGTGCCGAGGGCAATGAAAATAACAATGGAGCCAAAAACCCAAGAACAAAAGCTGCTTTCTTAAATAACTCAGAGAAGCAAACTATGGCTCGGCCTGCATTTTCTCACATTCTTCTCTGATTGACTGGAATAGAACAGAAGATAGGTATCTTTCTCCAAAGCTTGGAAACACGACCTGAGGGCCACATCGTCATATAAGTTTACATAGTAAGGAAAGAAGGAAAGTTGAAAATCAGTAATGCTATTATATAGAAATGCAAGTTCATACTTCTTGATGTGCCAACTAGAAAATAAGAATAGAACAGTCCCAGATATGCCTGTCCATATTGCAGCCTCACAGCCCATACATTGTCAAAGCCGATCCAATTACTCCACTTTTACCCATTGGAGTAAGAAAGTTAAAGATGTTATGCCTCGAGGCTTTTGTATAACCAAAAAATAATGTTTTAACAGTGGTCCGCATGCTAACAATCTACAATGCTTTATACCCTCCCCGTCCTGACCTCAAAAGACACAAGAAAAGCAATTTTGTGCAGCCTACGACAAGCTGTAGGAATGTTAGCGGCCGGCAACTTATGCTCTTTTGCTTGACAGCATCTAATAAAATGAAACCAAGTGTGACTAACCACCACTTGGCCTGCCTAGCCTTTTGCTTCACAAAACCAGAATCAAGATGTATCCAGCAAACAATTAAAGATTGCACAAAAACTTAGAAATTTTGAAGCTGTGGCCAAACTCAGAGAATAACCACACCATTACTACATAAACTACTTACCGCAATCAACTTCCCTGCATTCTCTGGCCTCTTTCCAACCTTCAGTGCAGCAGCAGCTGCTGCTCCAGAAGAAATGCCAACCTGACATTGGTTTGATTTGACAAAAACGAAAAAAATTAAAAGGGAAAAGAAGTGGGCAAGAAACATAAACTGGGAGGCAGAAATCAGTTTTCTTTATTTTTCTATCTGGGGGCATGCATGTAAAAGGAA
Organism: Bruguiera parviflora; assembly: GCA_019804595.1. Lineage (NCBI taxonomy): Eukaryota > Viridiplantae > Streptophyta > Magnoliopsida > Malpighiales > Rhizophoraceae > Bruguiera > Bruguiera parviflora. The sequence continues at coordinate 5,870,739 of CM034046.1, forward strand.
GGGGCTTAAGCATCATTGAAAAAAAAAAAAAAAAGTTTAAAAAGTTATAGAACATAAGAAAGTGATGGTTTATCTTCTCAATAAAGAGGAAGGAAAAGTATCCCTTGCAACGGCATCCATCAGAAAATGCACCCTTTTTAATCCAACATATATCCAGCAATTTGTTACTAAATTAGATCTTGGGTTGGACTTGAAATAAAGAGAGAAGAGACCAAAAAAAAGAAAAAGCTGCATTCTTTTAAATCATACGAAAATTTGTCACATCTTGTATGATAGAGAACAGAAAAGATGCAGTATGAGTCTAGCAATGAATTCATAATCAATTGCCCGGACTGACGGCATTCAGTTTTGGGTTTTATCTAGAACTTCTGCAAGATAGATATAAAGCACGTACAAATAAGCCTTCCTGGAGTGCTAATTGCTTGGCTGTTTCGACTGCTTCATCACTGGATATCTGCAAGCATACAAACAATAAGGATAGGCACAGTACATATTGAAATGGAAATTGCAAAGAAATGCAAAATGAAGGGACGCATATGCTATAATCAATTGATGTATGTAATAAACATTAAGCATGTGTATTTGGTCCCATTAAATATACATGCAGGCCTTATCACAATCATGCCAACTTGGCAGCATCCATTATTTGTCTAGGCCATTTTATGCTAAGCACTGTGTAGAACAACCAAGCAATCCATAATCATATGTAAGCTATGTTTCATGTTCCTAATCAACCAAAAAAAAAAAGATGTTTCCATGGATTTTCTTCAGCAGAAGTTTACCAAAAAAAAAAAAAAAATCACAGAAAATCTGAGGTGACAACAGCAGCAGTAGATGCCAAATGCATTGTCCTATGAATTTTAATCCAGTAAAATAGCTGGCCCAAAAAAACACGATGTCCACAGAAGACTACATTACATCACAATCAGAAATGAAGAACCTACGAGCAAACAGATTTCAGAAGAATATGAATGATGAACCAAAAAAGTTATCATATGCCAATGACTTGGGCTATCCCTACAAAACAGAATGGCACAGCCTGAATCCTAATCTGAAGAGCAGAGAAAAGCAAGGAACAAAGATAAAGTAATATGCTAAGCAAAATCAAGATTTGAACCTCCATAATTTCATCAACCACATCTTGATCCAAATTTCTGGGCACAAACCCGGCTCCAATCCCTTGAATCTTGTGAGGACCTGTATTTTCAAGTTAAAAACAAGATCCAGAAATTGCGCAAAGCAATAGAGGCACCCCCCTGGGGTCTCTATCTCTCTCTCTCTCTCACCCTTGCTCTTATCAGAGATAGACTACCACATGAATAATTGCCAAGAAGGAAGGCCACACATGTGGTGGCAACCCCCCACACAACCTTAAGGATGTACTGTGTATGCAATCATGGGATTCTCTAAGTAAAGTGGGATTTCTTTTGTTTATAATAGAGGACCTCATATCATGTTACTTCATAACTGACTACAGGAAATAAAACTTAATTTTACCAGGTTTCCCTCCTGAGAGAATGTTGCTTTCTGAAGGTTCCAAGCCTATAACCTGATACAATGAAACCAGAATGCTTGAGATGACTGAAAAAGAGGGCGAATCCTGATTTCAAATTTGAATTTTTGCTGCCAGGACAATCAAATTCTAGTGTGTGCAAATAGAATTTGCCTTCTCTACATACATTTTTCAGAAGATCCATCCCAATTTTGGTTGATCAGCAAGCTAAAATGTTGGCTACACGTTTTGACAAAACTATGAGAGAAATAAGCACCTTAATTTTGGGATTCTTCTCCTTAAGGAATCGACCAGCTCCAGAAATCGTGCCTCCTGTTCCAATACCTCCAATAAAGATATCTACCTTGCCTCTTGTATCTTCCCAGATCTCTGGTCCAGTTGTCTCGTAGTGTATCTGTAATGGAACGTGCAATGCAAATCAAGGATTCTAGATCAGTGTGGAAACACGGCCTAACAGACATCAACTAGAATAACTGGTTGGAACATGCGAGAAGTTAACAAGAAACAGATTATCCCCCAAGATCACTGAAATGGTAATTGCAGTCCTATCAGATCTACAGACCAAGAAAATTTAGATCCTAAAAAGCCTTCAATAATAAAGATGTATGCCACATTTCTGCCATTGATGCGAACATAAGGCACAAGCATCCCAATGGTATCATGCTCATTTTCTAGGTAGGCACATAGTGTGAAAACATACCAGCTTGACTTTGGAAGGAAACAGCGGTTAGCTCAAGAAGGACTACTACAGTCACAAAGTAGTGAAAAGGGCACAGGGGTAATTATTAACCTTAGGATTTGCAGGATTATCAAACTGTTGAAGCATATAGGCATTGGGTGTGCTTTTAAAAATTTCTTCTGCTTTTTCAACTGCTCCTTTCATTCCCCTTGCCGATTCAGTTAAAACCAGCTCAGCTCCAAATGCTTTCAAAAGGACTCTTCTTTCCAAACTCATTGATGCCGGCATTGTCAAGATGAGTCTATATCCTTTTGAAGCAGCTATAAATGCAAGGCCAATGCCCGTGTTTCCACTTGTAGGTTCCACAAGGGTACTCTGAAAAAACAGATGGCTCCATTAGAGAGACCAGAAAAACTCTGAAAAAACTATCGAGGGAGCTGCATTTGCCATGACTACCCACTTTAACAAGAACAAGGAAATTGAAATACAGATAATGATAAAACAAAAAATACAAAAATTTCTAAAGAGAAAAACTAGATATATGATAGATAAAAATGAACAAATCAATTTTCACTGAATTTTCTCTTACAGTGTTTCATATCAGTAATAAAACAGAGCAGTAAATCGATGAAATGTAGAGCCTTTCCTATATAATACCATGTTATCTGTCAATCACAACTTGTTCAAACATCTCTACATTTTCAATAAATATAAGACAAGAGAGAGCAAATGATCAAGAACTGATACAAGCACATCAAGTGAAGAAGGCAGTCTTCTAAAAGATGAGCAAGACTTGAATTTATTCATTATTAGAGCCCAAAATAGTTGCACTGGATTTTACTACCTTTCCTGGCAATATAAGTCCCCTTTGCTCAGCATCAGCAATCATGCTATAACCTATCCTGAAATAAAATACCAAAAACACTGAGCACAGAATCATCAGTTAAAATTTTATAGTCCCACAACATCTCAAAACAGAAATTAGAATCTATAAATGCACAGTATTTTCCTCAATGGAATTAACTATCCATGAATATTAGCTTGGGGTGACTTCTTAGATTCAACCACTTTTGGTGAACATTTTGCACAACTCCTGCTGCATGGCGTAGTAATACATGCCTATGCAGTATAAGCACATCAATCTGACAGCCTTTTTCACTAAGGAAAAATAAAAGGGGTATCAATCAACTTTTAATCCCACTACTGAGCTTCTTATTTAAGTATAGAAGCTATCACATGCTCGTTAAAGGTTTAGCTTTGACCTAGAAGGCATTTTTTATTTTTCCTTGGGACAAAATCAAACCTAATGGTTAAAGTTGGATCTTGAGACCAAAAGGTCACAAGTTCAAGTTCCAATCTTCACCTATCAACAGCAAATGAAAAGAATAAATATTTGTTAAAATTAGTACTTATCAATCACCTGTCCTTGACACTGCAACATGGTTCCATAATCTCGAGCTTGGCAGCAATGTTTGCAAGAGACCCCTTGACAACATTATTTAGGTAAACCATAGGTGTTTTCCCAATAAGCTGTGTCATAAAGCAAATGGCACACGGGCAAACTTATGTAAGCCAGTGAAAAGCGGAACCGAAGCATAAAAACCATTGGTGTTTTCCTTTCGTTATCTCTCTGTTTTTTTGTTTTTTGTTTTTTTGTTTTTTTGTTTTTTTTGCTTCCACTTAAAATCAAAGAAGGGAAATAAGTTCAAATTCTCAAGAAATAAGACCATAAAACAGAGCCCACATCGCAATTCCCTTAAAATTACTCACCCGCCTACCCAGAACGGAAAGATCCAAACTTTTTCCACCAGAATATGCAAAAAACCAAGATGGGCATAGCAAATGCCCAAAGCCCCTTTAACAAACAAAAGAACCAATCCAAGAAACCAAACCTGAGTGACATCCTCAGCAACGTTGAGGCCTTCAACCTCACTCTGTGGCTTCACAGACACGGCCTTGCACGCCACCGGCGCCTTGTTTCCACGACTGGGCTTCAGCTTCAGTCCCAGGCCAGCTGTTGGTGGCGGTGCTGGTGCTGCTGATGATGATGTGGCGGGACCCACCAAGCACCAGGGGAAGAGAAACTGTGATTCTGGCCTTAAGGAGAATTTGGATAACGGGGGAGTCAACGTTTTCATCGTCAGAGAAGATGATGACCCCATCTCTCTCTCTCTCTCTCTCTCCCGGGGCTCACTAGAAAGAGCCGCTAGTGCACTACCGAGAATAGGAGGTTTACGCCTTCTTTCGGAGGGGACTCTTTTGACTTGCCTCTACGATATGAAGATCTAAAGGAATCAAATTGCTCAACCTCTACCCTTTTTTTTTTTTTTTTTGGTTGCTCTTATTAAAATGGCCCAGTTCCATATCTATATAAGTCTATGCGACAAAAAGTCGTAAAAATATTTATGCGGTGACTCTGTTAAATTTCAAGAATAATTTAAGTGCGTAATTTTTTATAATATTTTAATAAATAAAATTTTTATTATATATTTAATTTATTTATTTTTATTATAATTTAATATATATTATAATTTATTTAATTTATATTAATAATTTTTATATATGTTTGAATTTCATATAATTTAAAAATACATAATTAAAAAAATAAAAAAGAAACATTTTTTTCAAAGAAATTAATTTTAAATTCTTCTTTTTATTTTTTAAATAAAAATATTTTGAAATTTATCTTTTTTATAAATAAAAAATATTTATAATTTAAGTTTTTCTATTTTGTATTAAAAAAACACACAAAAAATATATTTTTTAATAAATATAATAAAATGCAATAAATATAAGAAAACGTCATATAAATTTGATACTAATTTGCATTACTATCATTACAATTTTTTTTAAAAAAAATTATGTAAATTACATTTAATGAAACAACAAAACATTTGTTATGCATATCCGCAGACGGCCTGCGAAGACGTGGGGAAGAAGGAATAAGAAACCTTACAGAGATGGGAACACGGGGAGGGAGAAAACTAGAGACATTTTAGCCGCATACGGGGAAGAACTTGCGCATGCAGGGGTTGAAATTGGCTCACGTACCAAGATTGGTTATTGATTCACGACTTGCAATGAACCAACCAAATGCCCACTTCAATTGCAATTCAAACTTTGAACTTGAAGGCATTTTTAATTGTTGCACATCAAGGCATTCCTACGTCAAAGAAACTCTCATTTGAATGGCAGAAGGCGTGTGATTGTTCTGCTCATCGATTACCTATCAAACACAGGGTACCTAATCCTGCAATTTTCCTTCAAGCCCAAGGCAAATATAAAAACTAACAAGGCTCTCAGGTCTGTTTCTTCAAACGAGTCGCGGGACACGGAGAAAAGTACTTCCCTTTCCAGTTTCCGGTCTGTCCTGTGAAAAAATTGCTCCTCAAGCCAGAAGATGTTTAGAAGGGGAAAATGCTCAAGGGTTAATGCACACGGACGAGCAAGCAGGCACACACCGATAAATATAGAACAAGCTTAGCAACAGGTTCTACAACTCAGAATTGGAATATTCCTGGGAATGATGGAAAACAGGATCAAGGCAGAAACCAAGAGCAGAAGAGTAAAATCTATTACATTACCATTAAGCCATATTCAGATTAAGGAAAAAAGTTGCACAGGCCCTCAAACAAATCTCAACACTAGAAACAATATTTTTCAGCAAATTGTCGAATACAGGTAATCAGATCTCCCCGAGGTAGATCTGCTTATCACTGCTGCAAGATCCAATAATAGGTTCAGTTGGGTGGAAAACACACTCATTAACAGAACCAGTGTGGCCGGGAAGCTTGTACAATATACGTCTAGAAGTTGTATCCCAGACATAAACCATCCGATCTGAGCTACCAGCAGTAACTTTGCTTCCATCGGGTGACCAACTGCATTTCAACAAGTTTTTCTCAAAGTTGTGTTGATGCCCTTCCAAGATTTTCACACAGCGGTTTTGTGGCGCATAGGGGCGCATATCCCAAATACAGAGCTTGCAGTCCATACCATTGGTGAGAAGATACGAACCATCGGGACTCAATGCCATACCAGTTATCATGTCTTGATGGCCTTCCAGCTTCATAGTTACTTCACCCTTCCGCAGGTCCCAAACCTTAATAACATCATCTATACCACCCGTGAAGATCTTATCCGATGCATCAGAGAAACTGACAGCTGTAATTTGGTACTTATCTGGAAATGTTTGAATGGCACCCCTCTGGCGCATATCCCATAGCTTTGCAGTTCCATCATCAGATCCACTAACAACAAGTGGTGGACCCCTCCGCGAAGGACAGCATGAATTCACAAAGGATGAGTGTTCGACCATCTTCTTTATCTGTTTCCCTGTCTCAACATCCCATGCCCTAACAGTTTTGTCAGGACTAGCTGATATAATCTGGGACCCATCAGTAGTCCAGTGAAGATCCAGAACTGCATTCTTATGCCCTTTCAAAACCATGAAGTTTTTGCATTCCCCATGGATATACCACAGAAAAATTTCTCTGTCATGAGATCCGGATGCAACCATATTTCCATTTGGATTGAACTTCATTGTATATACGGCACTTTGATGACCGGTCAATAACATGATAGGCGACTCTAAACTTGACGTCCGCTGCTTTCCATTTGTCCCAGGTGCTTGGGGCCCGGTATATGGAACAGTAGACCATTCCATTGGCCTTGGACCAGAGACAGACAAAGCACTGTCATGCTCTCTAGGAACAACTTGCATGTTGGGCTATATTATTCCAGCAAGATTGAGTCATGAACTACAGTTAGCATTGGCCAAACAAAATTACTGAGATGAAATAGGGGAAAACTTGTATTGCAGTTACAGGCTAGCAAGGCCAAAAGATTACATGGCATTATCAATAAAGAACCAATAACTAAAGATTATAGACCAGTAAAATCATAGTTATTCCCTTCTTGTTCACAAAACAAATAGCCATGCAGAGAACAAGAGGACAAAGGGAAAAGCTGAAAATTATACCGAATAAAAGCTAAAACAAAACAAGACAAGACCAACACCGAAGTCAACCCTGACACCAAAAACAAGAAACACAAACCATAATGAAATTTGAACACCAAAAACAAGAAGCAGTAAATAGGTGTATCTTCCCACCAAGAACATCAAATGGTAGAAGGTTGAACTGGGCGCTCTTTTAGTCCTCTATTTTTCTTCTAAAAAAATTGCGTGCACAAAATCAAATCAAGAGAAAAACAAACAAGCCACTTGCAAGTTTTTTTGTTTTTTTTTTTGAAGCCGAAACAGAAACCATCCTAGGTGACTAACTTGGAAATTAAGAACAATTTTTTTTCAAATTCATTGTTCACATACTCCTTATTACCAAAAGGCAAGACTAAACAAAGAATTAATTTCACAATCGTTTACATCAATTTCGAAGAAAAAAAGGAATACCCAGATCGCATTTATTCTCAGTAAGCCTAAAGTGATTCTCTAAATTAACTTCAGAGAGCGAACTGCACAATTCCACAAAGTCAACTGTTCCCGCAAAGGTCCTATCATCGACATTCTATTTAAGCAACCCTTTTTAATTTTGCTTTTGTTAAGAAGAATAAAGATAACGAGGAAGAGGAGGAGTACCTACCTGGTGGATGGATTGGAGATATCCCTGCTAAACCCTAAAAGGGGGGGGGTTCTATCGCAACGATCTCTCCGAAATGGCCAAAACCTACCCACTAAAACCCAAGCTCGATTTAGTTCGGGTTTGGCTGGTTTAAACCGGTCAAAAACCGACAGTAGGCTCGACCCGACTCGAGTTATACTGTTTGACAATTAAATATGTACTTTTCAACGAGACAAAGCGAAACAGTTGTCAGTGTATTCCGAGAAAACGGCGTAGTTTTGTAGTGGAAGAACGAGGTCCAATAAAAAATCTTTATCCAGTCCTATCGGCTGTATCGGTTGTCTTTCCTGCAGCCAACGATGGGACAGAAAATGGAAGTACAAAAAAGTTGCTGCCTGCTAACACGAAACTGTCTTTCGAAGATAAAGATGGTTGCTTTCTGTTTATTGGTAAAGATGGGGTTAACGAGTACATAGGTTTGAAGCACGACGCTGTCGAGCAAGCCATTTTATTGCTTCTTTCCTTTTCAACCCTTTCTTGGGCAATTTGTGCTCGACTTGACTTGATAAGGGGTGTTTTGGAATTTGATTAATGGTGATAAAAGTCCATTTAGAAACCTCGTTTTCAGTACCGAATGGCAATTGCTTGTGTAATTCTATTGATTGAAGCAAATGCTTGGATTTTTTCTTTTCCTGGTGTTGTGCCCGTTTGCCTCTAAGGACGGATAAAGATGATTGCTTTAGCATCAGCTGCCGTACTATGTGGTAGCATATGTCCTGATTTACTGGGGCTGCCGATTCTCCAAAGGCTTAAAGCTTAACAAGAAAGCAATAATACTAGGAATTGGAAGTTGCAGGAGGAGGAAAAGGCATTGGTTGGTAGTCACTCTTGGAAAACGTGCAATTTCTTAATTACTGAAATGCCGTGTCACGCTGCATGGCAACGCGGTTTTCAGCATCCTTATGTGGAGAAGATATCTTCATGATGAAATGATTCACTTAGGCCATCGCCTTGAGTTCCAGGCTTGTGGTAACCTGCAAACTGTGTGCATGCAAGCCCCAATTCAATCCTCCTATATCACCAACAGTGGAGCTCCTAAGCCGGCACTGTTAGTCAATTCTAATTTAGAGGTGCAAATGTTACATCTTTCATCTCCAATATCTGAAGCCACTTCACTCTCTTCTCCTTTTTAGATTATCCCTTTTCCCATGTACCACTTCTGTGCTTGCTGAATGTTTTCTAATTGTTGCAAGTCATCGAGCAACACATCTTGCCTATTCTTAAGCATCAAATCAATGCCCTTTTACTCTCTTCCTCCCGAGCTGACAATTTGACCAGCACGGAAAGTACTTCTCATATTTTTTGAAGACACTCAAAATTGCATGCTCTTGAGTTTTGGACAACGTAACCATGGCTTCTTAAAACAGATTCTTAACTTCTGGAAAGGGTACAAAATTTGTTTCAGTGATATAATGAGATGTACAGAATTCGTTTTCCAAGAGGTCAGTCTGCGCGATATGTTCTCTCTCTGTACATTGTAGGGCCCAGAAAGTCATCAAATTTTAGCGTCATAGTTCAAGAAAAAAGCTTGATGCCTATGCTTCTGACAGATCTATGCTTTCTTTCGTTGGAGACACCGACTCTGCTGGTGGCAAACTTTGAATTCCTTCAGTATCCGATGGTTGAGATTCATGTTTTGCAGCAGCTTGCAGCACCCGGTTTTGAACATCTGAAGATGATGGTGACGTAGGTAGTCCAATGCGGTTGGTTTCTAATTTTCCAGCAGCCCATGAAAATGCCTGAGCTCCAACTCTAATAGGAGCAAGCAACAGCCTGAAAATGTGAATTAAAATTTCCAATTAATCAGAGAGTCAACCTCAATTTTTAAACTACAAAAATGGATCTATGGACCCAATTTTTAAATTACAAAAATAATCCAACCCCAAGTGAGTAAATGACTTAAATTATTGAGTGCACAGGGATTCACGGTGTGAGTTTTACCTGACATCTCTCTTAAAATCTTCAGGGCCTTCATACGAAGCAGCTCGCCTATATATCGTCTGGTTAAGTACAAGGAACCAATAATTAGAAAGCATGACAGAAGAGTGAAACATATAGAGGAAATTAGACAAAGGGAAGCTCGCACAGGGAACCTCTAACAGAAAGAAGAATCCAACTGACAAATGGTTAAAATGTTAGCTGTGGAAAAAAACAATAAGTTAGAATAATCTATGATCTTTTTTGCCCCCAACCCCACTTTCCTCTCTTATTTGCTTACCGTGCACTGCATTTGGTGTATTATTTCAATCTAGATTATGAAAGCACCACTAGAGTTTCTTCTTAGATACTATGATAACTAAAAGAAAAGTGACACAGAAGATCACTGCCACGTGAGAGTGCAGACACAATGGAGATGGTAACAATTTAAAATTTACTAGAGCATAACAAAAGGATTAAAAAATAATTATTAAAAAGACTTATTTCAACAAAGGGTCGGATATAGTCATGGCTATTTTAATAAAGAACAGACTTCATGGACAAGTAATAGCCCTTTTCCACAGTCTAGGCACATAGTTGTTTGCTCGAAATTCAGTTGTAATAATAATAATAATAATAATTATTATTAATATTATGGAATATGCTATGCATGTAAGAACTTAGGAATTTAGAAATAGGGAGATATGACAGAGTCAGGTCAGCAAAGAGACAGAATTCCAATAGGATGTTTGACAGTCTATTTTAACCAGGATCAGCAGCCAACAAAATACACAGCAGGAAAATTGGAATAGAGAACTACATCCATGGAAAGCCTAGATACCTGACCCAGTCCAAAAATGCCAATAAGTTGTAATGTCATCTCCCATTCTGAAATGAAAATTCATGTTTAGTTGGCAAGAAGACACAACAGCAAACAAAGAATTGCAATATCATCCAGAATAAGAAAAAATCAATCCATGGAAATAATAAGAAACTTCAAGAGAAGAAAATTACAATAAGAATCCGTCAGATGCACATATTTAAATTCTCTCGATCAAAATTGTGATGCCAACTAATAAGCTCATCATCATGCAGATCCATGGAGCAATGAATCAGCTTAGCCTGATATTCAGTCAGTGCTGGGATTTTATCAAGAGCATGAACAAATAGAGGTGGAACTCAATTGCTATTAAGCAGTGGGGGAATTTATATGTGCCAAAAAGACATTAAACATCTGCCAATTTTGGCTGATCTGAGATTGTGTCCATAAGCATTCTCTGTGAATTCACTGATAGCATAATCTACTACCTTTGGAACAACACTTACCCCGTCCCCATAAAAGAGAAAAACATAAAGCGAGTCAAAAGTAAAAGGGAAGAAGGAAATCATTCCCATATGCATCCTTAGTTGATAAGAAACTGCTACAGTACATAGTTTTGCAAACATTTTTCTTCAATTTCTGAATAGGGATGGCCCTGACAAAGAATAATATCTGCTCCCAGTATTTATTTGTTTTGTTAAGCATATTGCACATTGGTTGTCATTGGAATCACAAGGGAAAAAACAAAGAGAACAACAGAAATCAAAGTTCATTTTACACACCTAGTAATGCATAAAATGTTCCAACAAATACCTGCCAATGAAGTAAGAACCTTAATTAGTTAAAGATGCAATGCAAATTTTCCTTATAAGGAAATTAACTTAGTTAATAATATCAGATCTTTTATAGTGAAACAGTCTAGGCTTGATGCAATCAGATATCTACGATTTGCACCTGTGTGACCATCCACACCAGTGCATGACAGATATAAGAAATCATTTCGATGATATAGCCAGGGAAAAGAGTTAGAAGGGCAACAAACACCTGGTATCTATATCAGAATCCCATAGTGTAATTAAAAGTAAGCCTAATCATACCACTCCATAACCAAGGAATTGAACTGGAGAAGGACTGATATCCTCAAGGATTGCCTCTGCTTCCTGAAATTCCCACAAAGTCCCATGATACTTGGCCAAAAACTCAGATATGGTTACTAGATAAAGCAAACACCTCCAAAGAGTAAATCAAAATGTAAAAAGATATATGAATAGTGAATTATTCATAATATATATATATATATATATTTTGTTTTTCATTTCATTTCAATCCACAAAAGTCAGATTCATGAATTCACTTACGATGAGAAATCATGCATGAACTTTCTGCTCAACAACTATTCAATGAAGTTAGGTCATGCATTACGTTTATTGCTTTTTATCCATAAAATATACTTCTTTCCAGTTGGACTTCACTAAACAGATTCAGTGCATTTGGATCCTAGATTTCTATTTTTAATTAAGATAAGGTAGCAACTTCCACAGATGTACACTTGATTGACCATTTGAGGAATGCAGCCATGATATGATAGAAATGCTAATGTAAAGAATGTTATAAAAGAGTACAAGTACAATATGTGCAGAACTTTACCCTGTTGAAATGATGAAAAATCAGCAGATATAAATGCGCATATCTACTTTTTACACTGCAGCAGTAACAGTAAGTACCTCATTGAGAATGGTTAATGTTGTTTCTGGCTTGAGCTCCTTAACTCTAAGACCTTGTTTCATCCAAGACAGGAAGCCACCTTGGACCGAGTAAGCACTCTGATATATAAAGTATAACAGCTTTAGTGCCACTCTGCATTGTACATTTTATTTAATGGAGAGGACAACCTAAGTTGACTTGAGAATTTTTGATTAGGAAGGATTTAGAACAATTGGATTTCACATCGAACTTAGTTCAAATAAAACAGAAGCCAACCCTAATAAAATTCAAGATTAAGGCTCTGTTATTGTTGTTGTTGTTGGATTCACCTTCTATGTTGGATTCACCTTCTATGTCTTCCTCTCTCTCTCTCTCTCTCTCTCTCTCTCTCTCTAATTTTTTATGTAATTGTTTCCAGTAGCCCTTGTGTACATCCCTGTTGGATATGTTTCTCTAATCAAGCATTCTATATTGTTGAAAAAGCAAAAAGAACAACCATATCTGTTTCAGTGACTTGAGTTGTAAGCATTACAAGCATATGGTATTGATCATTCCAACTGGGTATTGTTTCTCTAATCAAGCATTCTCTATATCTCTTTCTGGTAACATATTCAACTATGCAGACAAAGAAAAATCTCTTTCTGTGAGTAAAGAAGAATCTCAGAGGATAGGAAAAACTTGCCTTGACCCCAAGTTTTCTCAAGTATCTTGCAAGTCCTTTTGACTGAGTACCATCAGCATCCATAACTATGACCTTAGATCTGTCCTACAAGCAGTAGAAAACAAAACTGAGAGATGTCATCCTTCAAGCCAATATGAAATGAGGAAAGATGATAAGGGCTTGATGTTGGGATCATAAAAATTATAACAAGGCATTGTGCTATCAGATTTAATTTCCCTCAAAAATGCTATCATCAACCACTCACATATTACAGGGTAAAATTGAGCACCTACCTGCAAATTCTAAGAGACATATAACTCACTTTATCTTAGAATGTCATCAACAGAATAAATTATTCTAGGATCCTTTGAATTATCCTTTGAAATGAGAGCATGACATGGCGAGAACATTTTCTTGAGCCCTAGTGCTAGGATACAGAGCACAGTGAGACAAATTTTCATTATTTCAAAGGTTCAATATTCAGAAAGGTTCAAAACAGTAAAGTCATGCAGAAGATAGAAAGGCATATCAAACATTTAGTTACATACCTTAACTGCCTTCAAGTTGCAAATGACTGCTGCAACTAAGGCATTGTCAATGTCTCTTCCGCCCCTTAACATCTTCTTTAGTGAGCTATCAACCTAGAGAATGAGGAAAAGTATGTAATAAAAAATTCCAGAACAATGATATATCCAAGCTTCAATTGCACACTTATATTGCATCTCAGCGATCCAATGCATTACTTGAAATTTAGCTGTAGTGAAACTGTTCTAAAAGTATATCATCATTCTATCAATTAACAGAAGCATTCCTCCATTCACAGATTTAAGGTAAAACCTAAATAAAAACCAACCTCTGGTAAAGTTACACTCGCATAACGGAAACGGGTTGCTCTTCGAAGGTCAGGAATGCCATTCATTTCTCTCACAATCTTGACCAAGATGATACCCCACAACAAAGTTTAACACAGATCAATCAGTGACAAAAGCAGTTTTAACATCTAATGCAAAAATATGAAAAAAAACAAGATTTTCAAAAAGCAGAAATCCTCGAGGAAAACCAAAATCCAAGTAGTAGGAGTTTCTGTCATCCATACATTCTCATGTTGGTATAAAAAAGCCTATGAATGATTTACAGTCTCTTGCCTCAGGCCGGATGTCAATGAGTACAGCATTCTCCTTCCCTTTCAGGAGCTCTAAAGTTGACTGAGGAGATAAATCTCCAGAATAACCACTATAGTTCCAAGCCCAATAAAAAACCCTGTACAAATCTGAAAAGAAATTCAATTTCTCACACAAAATATACTAGATAAATTAACATTTCATATGCAAAATGACATCTATACCAAAAAGTGGCTGAGGTCCCAAGGAACAGAATGAAGGGAACAATTGGATCATTTGGATTCAAGCCAACACTTTCTTCCAACCCCTCAACAGCAGTGTAAACCTGTTTATTGTGTATAGGATTCAGTATTGCTAGTGGAAGAAAAATGGAAAAAGCATACTCATAACTTGGAAAATACTGAGTCAAAAGCATTAATATTATAATCCTATGATGATTTTTCATATAGATTTTCTGCAAAGCGAAAATGACAGAAGACCCCATAACGAATTCCAACATGGACAAAGTTAATTCAGGTAGGGTATCCTAGTTCAGGTTCCATCAAGAACCAAAAGTAGCAGAAAGAAGAATTCGATTTTTAATTTCAGTCTGTATCCACAATATTCTCATCATGAAGACTAATCTATAATTTCTAGACCATTAAGCTGTGAAAACAATTCATACACTGAAGATATTTATACCCATTGAAAAGCAGAGCCAACTGGCTGCAATATTTGTGCTGCCCTTTCTTCAGACACATTTAGGGTGTCCCTGATCCCTGGAGGAAGCAACTCCTTCACAGTTCCATAAGAAGAAACAAGAACAGAAGCCCCTTTTGCAATAGAATCCTCCACTGCAACAATAGTGCCCCTCAACACATCAACAGAAATAGTAGCTGCTTTACTTGTGCTTTCCTTCAAGACATTTGAAAAGCTAGTCAATCTATTGCCAGCTGATGTTCCTGTTTGATCAACAGTTGAAGATACTGCACTCAAGGCATCATCCATTGCTTTAGAAGCATTTGTGGCAATGGATGTTATTGATGAAGTGACTGTATCTAGTGAGCTCTTCATGGCATTCTCTCTTGTATTTACCAAATTGCTGATGGAGTCCTTAACTCCAGCTAAAATGTCATCAAAGCTTGCCCTTGTGCTGGACAATGAATTGTCAGTAACATTCAGGGAGTTAGATACCAAGCTGGGAGTCTCTGTTGCTACTTGTGTAGCAGACATGGTTTCAGGTTCGACAGGTCCTACCAAATTATCTGCACTTACAGTCAATCGGTCAACAGGGTTCACATCTCCTTCCACAGAGGATATGCTGTAACCTTCAGCATGTCTTAGTGTTTCTGCTCCTTCTGTTCCCATGGAGCTGAGTTCATTCAATTTTTTAGCTGAATAACCCCAGTTATTATAAAACCTGCTTCTAGTGCCATGCAATTCACTTGGGCAGAAAGCATCATCAGTGAAAGATATGGGCATTGATTGTGGATTGTTTTCAAAAACACAGGAATAGAAGGACTTTGCAGCTTGTGTCTTAAAGGTTGTTCCTTGGAGATGTGTTCCATTCAACAAGCTATTAACCACCCTGTCTTCCAGGATGCACCTGGCCTCAAAATCTTTTGAAAAGGGTCGCAAACCTCCATAAAATAAAATCTGCAGATGTAGCAATTTCAAAAATTTGAATTGGCACATCTGTGTGGGAAAAAGTTACAAAACAAGAGTTCAAGGCAGAGGAAATTAGTATCTAAATTCCTGGAAGTTGATTCCTTTGAGATCTTCACTTGGAAAAAGAGGTCCCAAGGAATCGGAGAACCTTTTCAAATTCTCATATCTTTCATTTCTATTTGACTGAATTGTGTTAAATGTGTAGAAAATTTCATCATCGCTGAAGAAAGAAAATGCTGTTGTCACCTTTACACATAAGACCCTGCCAAAAATTCAAATTTAAATAACATGGGAGAAGTCAAGAGCCCTTTCATGCATGGGCTTCAACTAAATGGTAAGTGGACAACAACCAATACAATGGCAGATCCTAACATGTTTGAGCAAAACTGCTTAAAGTTCAAACTTTTAGTTCTTTCCATGCAAACGCATTAAAGAACAAAACTGTGGCAAAAAAGACAATCATTCACTATTATGTCAACACAAGATACAGATAACAAATCGACAACATTTATGTTGCAGATTAAGTCAGATTGAAACTGAAATCTCACCTGAGGATAAGAAGAAGAGAGACTTGGGGTAGCAGTGCAAATGGGTAACATTTTATTTCCCAATTCAATGGACCTCTGGATGAAAATCAGCAAGCTCTCATCTTCTATTGACAAACCGGATAAATTAATACAAATTCCAACAGTTTGACCCATCACCCAAATAAGGTAAGTGAAACAGGAAGGATCTCAAATGACAATAGAATCCACTTTCAGGTGTAAAAAGTAAACGATGAAACAGAATAGAGAAAGACAGTCTCATCTTCTCCCTGCTTTACATTTTTTTTTTTTTTTATACTTTTAAATGACAGATGACAATAACACTGCTCCAGATGGGAGGAAAAATAAGAATAAAACAAGCTCAAAATATACCAAATCGGTTTGAACACGTTACAAAAAGACCAACTCATTTTAGTTGGTTGCCAGAACTTCGAGTTCTTGCATCAACATCAACTGTCAATCATAATTATGAGCAGGATAGCACTCTTACAAAGAAAACAACCAAAAAGCCTATTCAAGAAAGTCCGGGCGAACTAACATGGGACCAATTACCCAACTGGGGTTTCTTCAAATGCAGTCACTGAGAAGTAAAATCTGATTCAACTGCATTATTCTAACAAAACAAAACAAAACAAAACAGACAGCACAACTTTTAGAAACACATGCATACTTCATTATGTGCATCTATGGAATTTGGAACAAGGTAAAGCCCAACTGAAGCAGACCCACCATAGAAAACGGTTGTTTCAGTTATAGATTTCTTGAAACTCAAAGTATTACTCGCGACAACTGAAGAAGGCAAGAACTTGGAAAAGCCAACAACTTTGGATGCTTACTTGAGAGCTGAGAAACAAGATAATTGATTTATCTATTAGGAAATGTTAAATGGGGTTTTGGATATTGTGCGGCTACGTGTCCAATGGAAGAATCTGCAGAAGACACGGGGTTGGACAATCGTGTGGGCATCGTGGCTCGTCACTCGCTTGTGGCCTCATCTCTTTTGCCTCTCATTTTTCCATGCGGGGACAAGCTTTTTTGCTTTCCTTTGGTTCACCGCCAGAATAAAAATTAGAAACGAGTAAAGTTAAAAATAAAATAATTAATTTTAAAATATGTTTAATTTTAAAAAAATTTTGAATCAAAAATTTTTAATTCTTTATTTTAATTTGAAATCAAAATTAATATTAAATATATCATAATAATATCTATGTCAAAAATATTATTGAAATTAAAAAATACAAAATAATATTATAATATAATATCAAAATTTAAATTATTATAAAAATAAAATTCTAATATTATGATAAAAATAATTTAATAATAAAAATAAGAATAAGTACTAATAACGCAAAAAAAAAAATGATAACAAAATTTTCCAATGTAAAAAAAAAAAAAAAACAAATGTTGGAAAAATGACCAAAAAAAAAAAAGTCCGAAAAAATAAGAAAAAAGAAAAGAGAGACCGTGGTTGAATGATTTACTTCACGACAAAATGTCATCTATTATCTGTAATCCTAATATTAACTCATCCAATTAGCTTTAATTGATTGCCGAAAGCTACGTTCGGTCAAAGTTCACATTAACCGCCACATGTGATCAGCTAATAGCTTGTACACTGTGTGTTTCGTGGACCGTACCTTACACGATCTTGACTTCTCTCATTGCTTTAATCTTTTCCCCTTCTTGAACAACAGACCTGCTCTCTCTCTCCTTCTCTCCCTCGCTCGCGTCTCTGTTCGCGTCACTCCTTTCAGGTCAGTTATTGTTTCTCTCTCTAGAAAAGTATACGTGCAAGAGGAAACAACATTATCGGCTAACTGAATCGCAGTCTTGAATCTCTCGCGTGCCTTCTTGAATCAGTCAACTTCTAATTGTTCTTGGAAGCGATTTGCATAGAAAGAATTTCATTCCGTTTCTACGCATTGTTCTTCTTTTCTTCTTATTTTTGTTTGGAGTTTCGTTGTCGAGTTATTTGGGATCTTTGAGAGGAAGCAGTAGTTTCTTGGATTCTCGGATCGCCGCCCTAATCGGATCCTATGAAGAATATATATATAAAGATTCACATCTGATCAAGAACGAGATTTTGTTGAATCTTGCGCCTTTTGTTTTGTTTTTTCTTTTTTTTTTGGGGGGGGGAAATGGGCCCATCGTTTCTTTTTCCTCTTTTTCAAGATTTTTCTTTTTTCCTTTGCATTTAAACATTGCATAGGCTTTTACACGGAATATGTTAGTTTTGTCTGTATGTTAGAGTGCAAACAAGCGAAAGCAGTCTGAAAAAAGCGGAAGAAAGTTTGCTATAGATGACTAAGGCTTTTCAATTTCTTCCTGGCCTTTTACTTTCGTTATGTTCTGGCAGATTTAGGCTATTCATTGTTCTCTCCATCGGGGGGTTCTGAAATCTGCGGCTTTTGGAAACCATCAGCTTTGTTTGGTGCGCATGGAATCACCTGGTGAGTGCCCGTGTTTTATATGTTATCTCAAGTTCCTGCGGTGCACGAGAGACAATTTTGCATGCCTCATCTTGACATGCAGTTTGATGCACTGGATGCTATTAGTTTTTACCTATGGTCGATGTGTCATCATTTTGTTGATGAAGGGTCCATGTACAAGTTGAAATTTATATCAGATCCTGTCTGTATGGAAATGGTGAACCGATGCAGCTGACGAAGGTGGAAAGATTTGCTATAAAGGATAATATTATTGGTCGACAGGATAAAATTGTGTAGAATTGGTTGCTCTGCATTGATGAATGGAAGGAAATCATTTGGTTTAACCACTTGTCTGCTTTACTTTTGTGCATTACCTGTAAAAATCTATTTTGTCCTTGCTAATGCTAATTGTGTTAGCTTATTGAAACATTGATCATGATGCAAATATGCTGAAATGCAGCCGTATATCCACTGAAGTAGGTTATGAATGGTTCCCAAGCTTCTTGTTTTCAAGTTGTGTATTGAGCAAACATTTTAAAGCCGTTATTTTGAATCTGTTTGTTTGCCTTTGCTTTTATTGTTTGTATAAGCAGACCTTGAAGGTTCTCCACCACAAGGAAAACTTTCACATCAAAAATGTTGTATTTTTCTTTATCCCGGGCTATAAGAAAAAAGTAGCATGTCTTCGCTTCTTTTTTCTGGGGGTGGGGGGGGGGAGGATTTAAGTCTTTGATTCCTTTTTTATATTCTATCCTGCTTGTATGTTTTTAGCTCTTTGGGTTTTGTAGCAGTTGGTGGTCCAAGAAAGACATCTATTGTGGTTGCAACATTGGATACTGGTGAAGTATACATAATTGCCAGCCTGTCTTCCAAGACCAACACTCAGCTGATATGTATTGATCCAACAACTGGTGCACTTCGCTACAGTGGGAAATGGGGTGTTGATGTTTTCAAATCTGAAGCTGAAGCTTTAGATTATATTACAAATGGATTGCAGTGGCTTTGCAGGAGTACAACTTATGCAAGGGCGATATTAGGTTATGCTGCCCTAGGAAGTTTTGGGCTGCTTCTTGTGGCTACAAAGTTAACTGTCAGCATTCCAAACTTGCCTGGTGGAGGATGTGTATATACAGTGACAGAGACCCAATGGATCAAGATACCACTTCAAATCCCTCAGCTGCAGGGTAAAGGAGAAGTAAAGAACATTCAAGAGTTAACTGATCTTGATATTGATGGGAAGCACTACTTTTGTGAGACAAGAGATATTACTAGACCTTTTCCTAGCCGTATGCCCTTGGAAAAGCCTGATGATGAGTTTGTTTGGAATGGATGGTTTTCCATGTCTTTTAAAAACATTGGGCTACCACTGCACTGTGTTACGCTTCTGCAGGTTTGCCTTCTCAATATTTTCATGTTGATGAGTATTTGATCATCAATGCTTTTAACTCAACATCTTCTTTGTTTCTCGTCTGCTAGTTTGCTGCCAATTCAATGTCATCTCATGATATCCCATTCCATTAAAGCATCTTATTTGAGTGGACTGCTTTGAACTATTCAGTTGTCCATAGGCATGTGCCTATGGCATATTGGAATCAAAGTCTAATCATGACAATGTCTCAGAGCTTGGTGTGCTTGGAAATTTTTTTCTGTTCATGATATTTCTTGTTGATAACACTACGAGTAATCTGTCATATATGTACGATCTAGTACACATGGATTTGTTTGGTTCAGAGCCATTTTCCCTCATAAAAATGCATACAGATCTACTTGAAATTCTAATTTTATGACCCTAACCCAGGACCTAGGAGCTACATCATATCAAATGTTATGAACTGGTATTGGTTCTAACTTAAGATCTGAAATATTTAATTGGTTTTTGGCTGTTGTGCTGATCTGGCCTTAGGCTCACCCATTTGTGATATTATCTGTTGCTGGGAATATATTGTATCTAAGAGATGGCTTCTCTCCTAGCACTATGATTAAAAGGAGGCAAATTAGATCTGCATTTTTTCACACTTTTTTTTTTAATTTTTCTAAATCTGGGTTTTGACAAACCCCTTTTCACATAGAGCAGTGTTTCTCTTCTTGTGGAGTTCTTATAAGTGTTAGCCAGTTACCTTCTGGGCCAGGATGGGAGTGTAGTTATTGAATCTACCCACTGACCTTCTCTGATAAGGATTGTTATTCTTTCCTTTAGAGTGTCTTGCAGCTGCTTCATAAAGAAATTTGTGGAGTTAGTCTTTTGCATGCTGTACTTTGTAATTCTATTTATTTATTGGCTTTGTTCATCCATTGGCCTCAACAAATAGAAGTGCCCAAGAAGAAAAAGTCAACCCATCTAGAGGAGCATTGAAATGAATAGGCTTTAGGGCTCAATATGTAGGAGCATCCCCTTTATGTACCTAGCGGGAGTACGGTGGTTGAATGCAGCATCAACTAAGACAAACAAGAGAAGAAAGTTTCTCTGGTTGACGCAGCCCTATTTGCACCATAACTATATCCTTCAGCACACAATTTTGTAACAGTATGGACTGAACTAATATATACTTAATAGGGATTCTTGGTACTGAGGAGCTTGTCCTTGGACAGGCATTTTGGATGCCAATCTGCTGAGCATAGGCTAACTGTATTGTTGGCTTTTGCTGGCCTTAAAAGTTAATTTCCCTAATCTCTCTAGGTGTAATCATCTTGGATTTTGGAGTGTCACCTCTTATAGGATTTTCATATTGTTAAAACTCTAGTTCTGATTTAACTGCTATTACTTTTTACATTTTTTGAGGTTACTAGAACTACAATCTATTTTAATCTATAATTTGATTATGATTATTTGGGTTTCCATAATTCTGGCTGCCAGTTTTGATCTTGGTTAAGAAGCGTACAAATGGCTGGTGGGGCCATTTTCTTTATTTGTTTCTTCTTAGCTTGAAATGGTCATGAGCATGACTTGCCATATTTTCTTTTACCTGTGATTTGATGAATTTGTTCTGGTTGGAATTTGCCGCAAAATTTGTTCCAGTTATCCAGTTGGAATTTGCTGCAAAATTTGTTCCGGTTATCTTGCTTTGTTGTTCAATTGTGTGCTTTTGTTTAGTTGCATTTTTCTTTCTACTTTTTCTCAGCTATTTTTCCAATCTTAAAAAGAGAATAGACACATTGTTTGTAAGGTTTACCCTTTATATTTTGATACTGTTTGCTTGATATTAATGTATAGGGCTTTGCAGAATGTCGAAGATTTGGAAGCATGGATCAGTTAGAGGGGATAGTTGCTCTCACAGCTCGTCGTAGTCGGTTGCATCCTGGTACTCGATACTTGGCAAGGGGTTTAAATTCATGTTTTAGCACAGGTATCATTAGTTATTAATATTGATTGAATCGGTTTTTGTTTTTCCTTGTCTCCGGCAGTATGTGTGCCATTTGGTTCTGCTTAGTCTATGATGTTCAAATTTATTTGCTGTCATTTTTGAGTATTCACACCACGGGCATATCGTATGGCAGGTGATTGGGTTTTGGCTTTTAAAACAAAGTGTCATGAATGGAGATGAATTAATTTCGGGGGGACATATTACTTTAGGCATATCTTACACATTGGTAGGACAGTTTTCTTTTATTGGAGCTCCTATCATTCCTTTGTACTATGAACCAGGATTCTGACTTCTATTCAAAGTAGAATGAGGATTTGAAGAGATTCTAGATTGATTGATTTTAGGTTTAGGGTTTAGCAAAGTTTGAAAACTTGAGCAACTAGGTTAGAAGTAGCACCAATCTTGGATCTAATGTGGAAAATAACAACTGTGAAAACGAAAGAGAAATTTCAACATCACACCAATGAGCTGGATAACTGTTGGTATTATCCCATTTGTTTTTGGAACCACTACAATGTGCTATTTAGTTAGATACATAACAGTGGACAGGCTAAATTGCTGCCCCTTTCCAGCACTTCTTAAAATTAAAAACTTTCCTCATAGTATTGTGGGTACATTGAACCAGTATGTAACTAAGCTGTATACATTAGACTTTTATCTCAAATGTAGACCACAATTCAAAGACAGTAAATTGTTTTATCGTGCTTCTCTAAAGCTGCAAGTTGTCCATGTAACAGTTTTATATATGTAACTTGTTATTGTAATTGTGTTTGTTTGGATGAACAACTCATCTCCTTCATCTCCGCTTTGTAGAATTACACTGAACTTGTAATGGACAATCTAAACAGGAAATGAAGTTGAGTGTGAGCAACTTGTGTGGGTACCCAAGGGAACTGGTCAGAGTGTTCCTTTCAACACATATGTTTGGCGACGGGGCACAATTCCAATCTGGTGGGGTGCAGAATTAAAGATAACTGCTAAAGAAGCGGAAATCTATGTTTCAGATCAAGATCCTTATAAGGGGAGCTCACAATACTATTGCAGATTGAGTCAACGATATGATGCCCGAACTGTGGATGCAACTTTTGGGGAAGCTCGGAAGAAAAAAGCTTTTGTACCAATCATATGTGTCAACTTGCTTAGGAATGAAGAAGGGAAGTCGGAATCTCTGCTGGTTCAGCATTTTGAGGAATCATTGAACTATATAAGATCAACTGGGAAGCTTCCTTACACTAGGATACATCTTATAAATTACGATTGGCATGCCAATATAAAATTAAAAGGTGAACAGCAAACAATTGAGGGACTGTGGAACCTTTTAAAAGCACCTACTGTTGCTATAGGAATTTCTGAAGGGGATTGTCTTCCTTCACGACAACGACTCAAAGATTGCAGAGGTGAAATCATCTATAATGATGATTTCGCAGGTGCATTCTGCTTAAGATCACATCAAAGTGGAGTCATACGTTTTAACTGTGCGGATTCTTTGGATAGAACCAATGCTGCGAGCTACTTTGGCTCCCTCCAGGTTTTTGTGGAACAGTGCAGGAGGTTGGCCATATCTCTTGATAGTAATTTTGCATATGCTTATCAGTCAGTTAATAGCTATGGTGGATACACTGCTCCATTGCCACCAGGCTGGGAGAAACGTTCTGATGCTGTAACAGGGAAAACATACTACATTGATCACAATACTCGGACAACAACATGGAACCATCCTTGTCCAGATAAGCCTTGGAAGAGATTCGATATGACATTTGAAGAGTTCAAGAACTCTACAATTTTATCTCCTGTGTCTCAGCTAGCTGATCTATTTCTTCTTGCTGGGGATATCCACGCAACACTCTACACTGGTTCTAAAGCTATGCATAGCCAAATCCTCAGCATATTTACCGAAGAAGCGGGAAAATTCAAGCAGTTTTCTGTGGCACAGAATATGAAAATTACCCTACAGAGGAGGTACAAAAATGTAATTGTGGATAGCTCTCGTCAGAAGCAGTTGGAAATGTTTCTTGGAATGAGACTATTCAAGCATCTTCCATCGATTCCAGTGCAGCCATTAAATGTACGCCATTTCTGTGACTTGTCTGTGCTAGCTAGAGTAATCTGGCTTTCCCCATGGCTTCATGATTGTAATTGGTTCTTTTCTTTTAGCAATTTATTTGGCATCTGTTCCATATTTTACATCTAATTTTACATCTATAGTTAGCTGTTCCATTTTTTCCTCAGGTTGAAGCTTTTTCATTCATCTCTTTGAATGGTTTCCATATTCTTTGGCACCAGCTATCAATTTACTTTGAAATCACTTTTCATTATTTTGTGTCCTGTTCTCGCTCCTATATAATATCCATTGGCATCTAATATTAAGTTCACACTCTTTAGCCTTGTCAACTTGGTTTTTGAAGTTATATTGCATCTCGTTCTTTGATCATAAGAAGGTTCTGCATCTGCATAGTTAGGCAAGCTTTACGGATCATTTGTTTTTGACCTTAAAATGTGTGGAAAGTTTTCTTGAATTTGAAATTCAAATATATGGTGTTGTGTCCACGACACAATCAATGTCAGCAACCCTACGCTATGTGCTGCATATTGATCCTACCAGACCTGCTGTATGGTGGTGGTTACCCCTTCCCATTGGCCATTGTTCTAAAAGTTTACTGTACTGGATTTTCTCATTCACTCCTGCATAGACACTCACACAATCTGAACTATTAATTTGAGTTCTAGAGTAGACCACTGGTCCACCACCAAGTTGGTTAGAGACTTATTTTAAATTAACAAAATTAGCTTAGAAGACTGAAAACTGTTATTCTATAGGAAATGGTAGAGTACAAATTGCCAATCATAAATTGATGTGTAGCACTATTTATGAAACAGTTTTGAACTTTTATAACAGCACATTAACTTCATACAGACTTAACAGAAAAGAGAACATGAGCAAAGATAAAGCTAGAAAGTTGACTTTTTCTTTGTAGGAAATTTTGGAGTTTAAAGGTGCAGGGACATCCTTACCCAATAAAGGGAAGTGAGATATCATTCCATTTATAGATAGATATGTAGATAGAGAGAGAGAGAGAGAGAGAGAGAGAGATGTCATTATAAAGATGACCTAGCAGTTATAGATTAGGGTAGGGAATGCCTTGTGCTGAACTTGTCCCTCTGTTGCAAGCTCCTTTATTCATGAAGATAATTTTCAGAGATGGATGGTACACATGGATTATGAGTTGGATAACATTATACTTTTTGCCTACATGATGACTTAGGTAGCACATAGGAGTATTCATTACAAGTTGACAACCTCTATTTTAAAATCCATGGCTCTGTAAAAATAGCTTGATGTAGAGGACAGATTTATAGGGACTAAGTCATTACCACTTTAGCTCTTTAGGTTATTTGATTTGTGGTTGTACACATTTTTTGTTGCAGGTACCTTCTCGGCCATCTGGTTTCTTGCTTAAGCCAGTCAACAACATGTTTCCAAGTTCCAATGGTGGTTCTAGTCTTCTGAGTTTCAAAAGAAAAGACCTAACATGGGTACCTTTTAATCAGTCTTTCCTTTCCTTTATCTTTCATTGTTGAGGAAGTGATTGTGCAAGTTATGATCACTAAATTCTCTTCTTGGTTCAACTTCTTGGTTGTTTGTCCAACAGGTTTGCCCGCAAGCAGATGTTGTTGAACTTTTTGTCTATCTCAGTGAACCTTGCCATGTTTGTCAGCTTCTCCTAACAGTATCTCATGGGGCTGATGATTCTACCTTTCCGTCAGCAGTTGATGTCAGGACTGGGTGCTACCTTGATGGGCTTAAGTTAGTTGTGGAGGTCTGATTTTGTTTCCTTTATACATTTTGCTTAAAGATAATCTCTACACATCAACCTTGCACTGGCAGAGATGATAGTGTTAGTCTTCAAATAGCATGGATGTTGTTCCCTTTTCTCTTTTCTCTATGTTTGTTTTGCTTTGAATTTGATGGTAGTTTCAGCGGTCATTTATGGGAATTTTCTTTCCCTTTTCTTTAAATGCCTGTTGTGAGTTTTTAAATGGCATGAACTATCATCTCAAAAGCAGGAGAGAAAAAATGTAGCATGTGCCAAGAACTTTTTGTTGCCTCTTATTTTGTGTTGCTTTATGGAGCATACATGCAACAAGCATTAAAAAAAAAGGCAAAGTAAACTCAAAACGTGGCAGAGCAATTTCAATACTAGAATTAAGACTGCTGCTTTCGAGATCTGTTGCCTAGTGACCTCCAAGTTTGCCTAGAGCTGTAAGATCAACATGGAGTTTCCATTCTTGAAAAAGTTACAAAAAAAAATGGGTGCTGATGTGGATTAGTTTTTACATGATCATTTAATGAAGTGTATAGGCAAATGAAATGGAAATTTGCAGAAAGAAAGTCCAAATACTGGGATTAATGTGGCTGCTTTGGAAAACCATTGCTTGGGACCTAGAAGTAGCTAGAATACCAAAATCCATATGGAGTTGTCCAGTTCTGAAAAATCTGGCAACAAAGCATTAGCTTGTATGGTTGTTCACTCGGCATTTATTTGTCTCGACATGATGTGTCTTTTATCTGGTTAGGTTTTGAGGGAAGAGGAGTAGAATGTAGTTTACGTAATAAACTTTGCTGGTATGTGGGCTTGTAATTCTGGGAGATCTCGATGCATGATGGCACTGCTGCTGTCTGGTGTAATTACTCAGGAACTGATAATTTTCTTAAGGGACACTATCTTTTACTAAAATACTGTTAGCTGCTACATAGCCAAAGGCAAAGTAATAATTTTTGTTTGTTTGTATGTGTGTTTATCTACAAATACATGCAATGGTAATATGGAGAAGCAACAGGCACTTGCAGCATAAACCCAATCATCTTCACTTCACTGTCTTACTTTAGACTTGTCTACAGGCTGCTTCTATACCTCAGTGCATAAAGGGGACAAACATTTTGATACCTTTGCCGGGACCTATTAGTGCAGAGGATATGGCTATCACTGGAGCTGGTGCACGACTTCATGCCCAAGATACCCACTCCCTTCCATTATTGTATGAGTTTGAAGAAGTAGAGGGGGACTTGGATTTTTTAACTCGTATAGTTGCAATTACATTTTATCCAGCTATTTCTGGAAAAGGCCCTATGACTCTTGGTGAGGTAAGCTCTGTATCAGATATTTTAATTATATACACACTCATTTCAAGTCAACATCAATTGCCTGGTCAAGTTCAATGATTTATTCTCAAGTTGATTGTGCTTATATATATTGACAAGTGTTGGCTTGTACTTTGTATAATTCTTTATGGTCGTTTAATCTCAGGCAAAATTCAGTTTGATTATGTGACGATATGCTATGTGCTAAAATTGAAATAAAAATTAGTGAGTGCTAAATTGATTGAAATTGTAATTGTTTCTCAATACAAACAAATTTGCAAATTTCATGCACTTTTTTCTGGGTCAGGGACCCTTATTTTAAGCAAGTTCTGACAAGGTAAATTTGCTTTAGCTACTACTGGATTAATAATTTTCTAGTGCATTCTGTCATAGGTTGAGATCCTCGGAGTTTCTCTGCCATGGAAGGGTGTATTTCTTAACCAAGGTCCTGGTGCAAGAATAACTGAACTTGCCAACAAGTATCAGAAGGCAAACAGCCCGTATTTTCCTGGTTCAGACACCAAGTCATTTTCTGGCACCCCTTTGTTCAATGAAATTGACTCACGATCAGGACAGCAAAGTGCTTCCACAAACTGGCTTGATCTTTTGACAGGAGAGGATATATTTTCTGAACCTTTTTCTCTTCCAGTGATGCAACAATGTGCAGATGAGGGAACTGATATGCTTGATTTTTTGGACAAAGCTGACATTGAGTATGATGATGCTAAGAGTGACCATAAGTTCTCCAGATCTCAAGATTTGAGGCCTCCTGACAGTAGTGCCCAGAAGTACATAAATTGCTTAAGATTCCTTGTGGGGTTGCAAAAGGTTTTCTTTTCTTTTTTTTTTTTATCTTTTAGTTGCTATGCTTTTGCTTGCTTTATGTCTCTAGGAAGGTTAAATTCATGTGGTTCTGTATCAGTTGTTTTCCCAAAAACTTGTGTCAATTACACTCCTCATAATAAGTCATATATTTTCACAAATGTGATGAAAGCAAAGGCAGTTCAAGAAAATTGTCAGTGGAATGATAATCATGACTTTAAACCAATGGATGTGCTGTTCTTCTGCTTCCTCTCTAATGCTAGCCATAGAGCAGTGGCCCTTGCTAGTGTAATAAAAGAAGAAATTAAACTATGAAGTGGGAGTAAGAAATGGATGCATGTGATTGTATTTCTAGGGAAATAGTCAGAAACTTGAGAGCTTTACTTGGAGAAGGCCATAACTCCATCAAATTTGTTTCGGAATGCGATCTGTTTTAGAATTCATAAATGAGAGCTAGTTGTGATCTAGTTGTGATCTAATAGCATGTGAGGTGTGATTAC
Organism: Bruguiera parviflora; assembly: GCA_019804595.1. NCBI lineage: Eukaryota > Viridiplantae > Streptophyta > Magnoliopsida > Malpighiales > Rhizophoraceae > Bruguiera > Bruguiera parviflora. The sequence goes on from CM034046.1 coordinate 5,899,238, forward strand.
CCTTACAATGATAGGACACCAAAATATGAAAACTTTTGGTGCTTGAATGTGATGTGATGAGTTTGCTAGGATCTCTGTGTGATGCGATGCCAAGTACTGGTCTATGCAAATATATAGCAGCTGTGATTGTGAGCATCAAAATACGCTGCCCTTTTAATAATTTCTTCAGGTTACTGCTATTGATATGGAAAGAAGTAGCTGAGAAGGGTATGCTTCTTAGATGAAATTGCAATAGTCAAAGTGGCAGTGTGAGCAGTTATTGAGAATTTAACCATGCATTTTGACCATGATATCCATCTTCATAGGCTTCTCCTTCTTCTTCTCCTTTGTATTTTTTTGTTCTTTTTCTTTAGATTTCTCATGGAAAATATGCCTCAATTGTCAATTCACACAAGCCTGCTTTCTCTACTTTGTTGGGTGCGGTATTTCGTTGCTATTGTGCACAAAGTTTTTTGATCAACCACAATGCATTTAACTTGTGCAGCAACTAATAATTGTTTTTCATAGTTGTTTATGTAATGAATGAAATATGTTAATCTTGTTTATTAAGAGGTTGATGTGGTGTTCAGGATAAAATAGCAAACATGTTTCTATGTAGTAACCTGATGGAGTGAAAACTTTGTGCTATTAATTCAGTTTGATTTTGCAGGGTGGGAAGTTAGAATTTTTAGATGCTATGAGACTAGAAATTGAACGACTTCGGCTAGATCTCTCTGCTGCTGAAAGGGATAGAGCTCTGCTGTCAGTTGGAATTGATCCTGCTACTATAAATCCAAATTATTTGGTTGATGAATTATACATGGGAAGACTATGCAGAGTTGCTAACACCCTTGCTCTGCGTGGGCAAGCTTTGCTTGAAGATAAAATTAACGGTGCCATAGGTCTTGGGACCACTGAGGGTAATGTGGTAGATTTCTGGAATATTAATGGCATTGGGGAGAGCTGTTCTGGTGGCATGTGCCAGGTGCGTGCTGAATCTAAGGCGACAACGACCCCTTCATCTTCTGTGGGAACATCACAGTCTATCTTGTTTTGTTCTGAATGTGAGAAAAAGGTTTGCAAATTTTGTTGTGCTGGGAGAGGAGCTCTTTTGCTTGCAAACTATAACTCAAGAGATGTGACAAGTTACAATGGTCTAACCAGTCAGGGTGGGTCAAGCCATGGCGGTCAAGTCGACAGTTCTGCAAATAATTTAATTGCACTCGATAGTGTTATTTGTAAACACTGCTGTCATGAGATTGTGCTTGATGCTTTGATCTTGGACCATTTGAGGGCCTTGGTAAGCTTGAGAAGACGTAGCCATGCAGGTTGTGCTGCGCATGAAGCCCTGGATCAGGTTATAGGATATTCCTTGGGGGGTTTTCCTCCTGAAAAGGATGTTTCTGATAACCTGTCACATTTTAAGGTTCTACAAAAATTACTTTCCCATGAGGAATCACTTGCTGAATTCCCATCTGCAAGCTTTTTGCATCCGGTATAGCCTTTGACCCTTACCTTTTATAAACTTCACGTTTAGCCTTTATCAGACTATTTCTTCTTACTAAATCTCCAAATAGTAGGTAGATCAGTCAAAATCAGTTAGCCAGATATTGCTAGTTTATGAAGCTTGTGTAATCCTTCTTTAGATATTTCATCGCCAAAAGTCTGTACAGTTCTCTCAACTTATGTACAACAATGACAAAGCCTTAATCATAAATTTAATTGGGGTCAGCTGCATAAATCTTTTCTCTTGACTTCTGTAGATCATAAATTTAGTCATCTATGGAAGTTTTGTACTTAATCTTAGGATTGGTGTCATGATTCTAAAGCAAGGCCAAATTCAATGGGATGATCTTCAGTTTTCTGGCTTGGTGGGCTCAGAATGGGCTGGTTAAGGGAAAGATTGGCCCTTAAGCTTTTCTACTGGACTGAAGTATGACCCATGTGACCTGGACACATGGTAACACTTTGCACCCTCTGGCAAATTCCTTAAGTGGACATTTAACTCATTCTCAGATGCTCTTTCTTCATTTACACCACTGCCCACCTGCCATATATTTGAGTCCTCTAAGATTGCCCATTCCTCCTCTTAGTCATCTACCTATACCCTCTCCCTGGAAGGATTAATTGCATGCAATAGGGCTTCTCTCCTTTCCCCTGATCACATGTTTTTCAGAACCCTCACTGCTCACCTTTGCTGTGACTTCTAGCGATATGCAATTTACTGTTTTTTTTTGTTATATGTTTTTATTGACTTAATTGGTCAGATGTCTTACTATCTTGGTTGCATATAAATATGCCAAGTGGTTTGTTCTGATCAAGATGAAATGCATGCTATCAGCGGAGACAGAATGGAAAATGTATATATTTTTGGTTAGTTTGCTTTTCATACTGAGATCCTAAATAGTTTTGGCCACCTAGTGCAGTGTGAATTTTGGGATTAAAGAAGATTAAGTGGTCCAAAGATCTGTGATTTTAGATATGGTATTAGATAATCGGCATAAGAAAATGTGTTGTGCTAATGACATTTTATTGATATTACATGATGATATATGATAGAATCTATCTTCTTCATGCATTGCATATTAACAATCTCATCACTTTAATTCCCCCTTTATATTCATCTATATTGGATTGCAAGAGACTCAACCATGCATGTATTCTTGTTGGAGGAGATGTACTACAAATACACTGTATGTTGCAGTACTTGGCTGAGGTAATTTTTGGACCTAACTGAAAGAACTAGTTAGTAAACTGAGATTCATGACCTCTTGAGCTGGAGATATGCCACTCTTTCTTGCCCATCACTTTATTAGTGTCTTGATTGTATACAGAATCAGCATATCATCTCTTCCCATCTCTCCTATTCTGCAGGGAAGGAAGGAGGGATGGAGGAAGGTAATCAGCATAGGTCATCATCTACTTTTGGCTAAAAATTTTTAATCCTTTGGCTGATGTATTTTACAATGCTTCAAAATTGTGTGGCACATAATTATATTAATTTTGCTAATTAGTAATATTTTTTGAAGAGTTTTGCAGAATATTCTTTTGGCATTGGTTAGGCCTTTCTCTTTTACTGGTGTTTCACAATGCATCATGTTATTGTAGGTTGAAACAGCAATAGATTCAGCACCCTTTCTGTCATTACTAGCTCCGTGTGATTTTGGATCCCAGCATGCATACTGGAAAGCTCCTTCAACTACTACTTCTGTTGAACTTGCTATCGTCCTTGGCACACTCTCTGATGTTACTGGGGTTATATTGCTTGTCAGTCCATGTGGCTACTCTGCATCTGATGTTCCCACAGTATGTGTGATCATTCTTTCAGTTTATTTCCATTTCTCCTTGCTAAGTGCTTTTCTATATCAAAGTCCTGCCTTTGTTCACAATATTGATGCAATTGCAACATAGAGATACATGTATGCCCATAACAAAATAAATAACCCCATAATGACAAGTTTGAATTAAAATATGTCTTAGTCAAATTTGAAGATCATCACTTAGCTGTTGTTTTCCTTTTTGTGGATTTTTCTCCTATTACTGTTTTTTCCTTGTACCAGCAGAATATGTAAGCACCCAGACAGCCTTCTTGGATCTGGAATTCTGAATCAGTTGCTTCCATTTTTACTTTTTAATTTCTGATCATTAATGAAAACAGTTGTTCGTAAATGAAATGTATACCACCAACTGTTGTACTATAGGAGCATAAAAAGGAGAAAATTGTAAAAAGTTCTTACGGCAAATATGATCCATTAAGTTGCCATGACAACATATTTTGTGGCGACATTTTGTTAAACTCAAGCCCAAGGTTAGGATTCTTCCAAGTAGGATGTTGGAGCAATTTCTCCTTTGAAAATCTTACTCAATATTTAGTTCCGCTGATCTAAAAACCCAAATTAGGTAAATCTTTTGCGTCTGGGATTATTTTGCTGCGCCCTTCCTCCTATGGCTGCTTCAATCTTCTTCAAGTGGACCAACATGTTTTTGGTAAAAGAAAATCAGTGCTTCCATCAGAATTGTAAATGACTAACAATTAATCTGTGTTGTATCCTCACCGTGCTTATCTTTGTTATATTTGTGTCATTACTATGTTCCACCTGATGGCAATTGAATCTATCATTGCATTTATGTTTTTGTTGCAGTCATTTGATCCACATTCAATAGTTGCATATTTAGTGAGTTCCCTGTGATTTTTACAGGTCCAAATCTGGGCCAGCAATAAAATAGAGAAAGAAGGAAGGCCATGTGTGGGGAAATGGGATCTGCAATCCCTGGTCACATCTTCCTCTGAAATATATGGACCAGAAAAGTTGAATAGGAAAGATGAAATACCAAGGCATGTCAAGTTTACCTTTAAGAATCCTGTTAGATGTCGAATAATTTGGATAACACTTCGTCTTCACCGACCCGGATCAAATTCTATTAGTTTTGAGAAAGATTTCAATCTTTTATCACTAGATGAGAACCCCTTTGCACAAGTAGATCGACGGGCTTCTTTTGGTGGAGCGGTTGGAAATAATCCATGTCTTCATGCAAGAAGACTTCTGATAGTTGGAAATCTTGTGAAAAAGGAGATGGCTGGATCACAAGGCCCTGACCAAATGAATTTCAACAGTTATCTGGACAGAGCTCCACAATTGAACAGATTCAAGGTATGAAAGCATAACTAGTCAATTAGTGTCTCCAATTTGATTTTAAAATCCATAATGTGTGTTATATTTGCCAATTTACTCTCTCTTTCAGGTTCCAATCGAGGCTGAGCGGCTAATGGACAATGATCTTGTCTTGGAACAATACTTGCCTCCTGCTTCTCCTTTACTCAATGGATTTCGCCTTGATGCTCTCAGTGCAATAAAGCCCAGAGTCACCCATTCTCCTTATTCAGATGTTGACATATGGGATACATCATTAACATTTTTAGAAGACAGATACATTTCTCCAGCTGTGTTATACATTCAAGTGTCTGCACTACAGGTATCATCTATCTGGCCTGCTTTATTGTAGGTTAGTGAATGAGTACTGTAAACAATACTAATTATACTGCCAAAAAAATAGTCATTTGTGTACTTGGATCATTTTTTTTAGATCCATTCGTAGGTTGCAGGATGACAGCTGCAGCCAACCCTCTTTTTTTGGGGCTGTTTTTTTTTGGGGGGGGGTGTTGCATTGCCGATGGTTTTACTAAGGATTGACAAAAAGATTAGGCCTGCCTTAAGGAAACATTTTACTTGTATATGTCTTTCCTTCTTCTTCTTGGACTGAGGTCTAGTTTTCTCTATCTTAATGAACATGAGCAAAGTTTATCCTTAGAGCATGCTCTGTTCTTTTGAGTCACCTAAGATGATAATTTTGCAGGAACCCTACAAAATGGTGACCATTGGTGAATATCGGCTGCCAGAGGCTAAGGCTGGAACGGCTATGTACTTTGATTTTCCAAAGCAAATACAAACTAGCAGAGTTGCATTCAAGCTTCTGGGGGATGTTGGGGCATTTATAGATGACCCTGCAGAACAAGATGATTCTGGTTTAAGATCTCCAGTTGTGGCAGCTGGGTTATCTTTGTCGAACCGAATCAAGTTATACTACTACGCTGACCCCTATGAACTAGGAAAATGGGCTAGCCTTTCAGCAATTTGAATCTCATTTATCCATGGTCAAAATGGTATGAACATTGATTATAATTTGTTGTGGTTGCCATGTGTAGAGTATTGTTTTGTTGTATATTGTGCAAATATAGTGTTGAATTCATTGATATAACAAAGCAATTGGTGTCGGGGAATGAGAATTCACTTCCCTTATATAGAAGAATTTTAACCACCATTGCTGTTCTTGGCTTTCAGCTTTTAACATTATTCCAGTTCTCTGTGAGCTATATAAAGCTGATGCATCATTTGCACGCCTTGCTTTACATCACCTCTCTTTCGCAGGTGCCCCGGCCCCCACCCAAAATAATAAATAAATAAATGAAGACAATAAAAGGGAGAAATACAAGGAAACAAGATGAAATACATGAATCGGACCATTCTTCAGGAGATTTGAAAGAGATGCATACTGGCTGAGTATTTAATAGATCTGTTCTGCACTACCTGTTTTCAACGTGAACTGATACAACCGGCATTCTGGGGCTGCTCCTCTGATCTTTGAAGCAACCCTATAGACTTTCGTTTTTTCGCGTCTTGCCGGATGTTATTTTGTGGAAGTGCTGAATTGAGCAGATTGAAATCAGAAACTGTCTCAAGTTCGATCACGTATTCTTCTTTTGATATATAGGCTTAAACTTTTCATATAACTTACGGTTTGGGCGGATAGAAAAGGAGAGGAAAGCAATGAAGAGAAAATGAAATTAAATATGATAAAAGCAGAGAGATTGGATGGACAGAGTCAGAGGAGGAGCGTTAATCCAATTTTGATCTGAATTTTACCCCTTCTCCCACCATGCTACCACCCCTTTACAAAGAGAGGGAAAAGAAAGAGGGGAGAAAAAAAATGGAAAGAGGAAAGTTGCTCTCTGGTTTGTTATAGTACACAACACATCTGCCCTCCATATATAGAGAAAAAAAAATTCCAGATGCAAAGGCAGCATGTTAAAATCAAACCGGTGGGTATGCCTTTTTATTGCTACTGAGTTGCTTTACTTGCTGCCTTCCCTGTTTCTCTTAGCTTGGCCACAGCTTCTTTCGTGGCTTCCTTCGTCTTCTCGCTGGCAAGTACTTTAGATTGCACGCCTCTTACATTTGGCTCTCTTTTCTCCTCTGGCGGAGGAGGTGGTGGCCTCCTAGCAGCAATGGCACTCCAGCCATCATTGTTCAGGCCCAGTACTAGAGTCCTGCCATTAGAAACCCACCGTAAGGGCTATGCTCGGCAACACGGGGCAATCCTGCCGAATAAGGCATTTGCATTATACCAATTAAACTTTGGTCGAATGGTATTGATAATCTTTTCTCAGAGCGAGTTTCGATTCCTATTGTCATACCCCCCAAAAAATAGAGGGCATTTGCATTATACCGAGGTTTTGATTTCATTACAGGGTGCAAAAAGATACGAACCTGCGATGGAAAAGTTTGTTTGCAGAGACTGGATTAAAATCCCCGTGGCAAACCAACAATACATGCTTGATACCTTGGAGGAGATGTTGGGTCTCCTGATGTCTTGGTCGAGATGGGTGTTGCAGTAGCTGGTGTTACGGTTAGTGAATGAGCCATGAATGAATGCATGTGTGTCTCTCTGATTGGGGGGATTGTTTGAATTCCCAAAAATGTGGAAGGCACCTTTATCAGGTCAAATATAATGTGGAACACGGATGATTCTTTGAGCTTAAGATGTAAAGGGGAATACGGATATCTATTGGTCGGCACTAGATAAGGTTTTTGTATTATGGTCTATGGGGACCCATTTTGGTGGATGCTTCTTTTCACATTTTGCTACCCCATTGGATAACTAGCGCGAATGAGCTTGCAGCTGACTGAAGGCATGCTGTGACAGACGGATGTATGATACTTGTCTCTCACGTCGGATAAGAATAAGGGGATCTTGGGACATATAAATGTAAGTGCTGCACATCTTAAAAAGTTGCCTTTTGGAGAGAGAGTAATGACCCTGTAATACCTGTCCGTCACACTCTCTCCCACCGAATCGAATTGGGACCTCCTCTTACCTATTCCTTTCACACGAAACGCTTAGTAGAAGACATCAGAATAAGGGTCGAGGTTGGCTCTGATACTACTTGTCACCGAATCGAATCGGAACCTCCTCCTCTTACTTATTCCTTTGGGCCAGGGTTAGCTCTGATACCACTTGTCACCAAATCGAATCGGGACCTCCTCCTCTTACCTATTCCTTTTACACGAAACGCTTAGTAGAAGATATCAGAATAAGGGTCGGGGTTGGCTCTGATACTACTTGTCACTGAATCCTACTCCCTCCACACAAAGCTCCTTAGTAGGAGATATCGAAATAAGGGTCGGAGTTGGCTCTGATACCACTTGTCATGAGGTCATTATTCTCTCCTCAAAAGGCAACCTGTTAGGGTGTGCAGTACTCACGTTTATATGTACCAAGATTCTCTTCTTTTCTTTTCTAATTCTTTTCTTTTCTAATTTTTTCTATTTCATTTATAATTGTACTTGTTCTAGCAGTCAGATTTTTCTTTTTTTTTATTCTGTCAGTAAAGAATTTGTCCAATTCATAGGGCAAATTTGGGGGGAAATTTTATTTTTATGAATTGTCTAATTATTGATTATCATATCTTTTTTAGTTTCATTTAATTCATATACTTTTCTAAATCAAAATAATAGAATAAGGGTCGGGGTTGGCTCTGATACCATCCTACTCCTTCTACACGAAGCTCCTTAGTAGGAGATATCAGAATAAGGGTCGGAGTTGGCTTTGATACCACTTGTCATGAGGTTATTACTTTCTCCCCAAAGGCAACCTATTAGGGTGTGTAGTACTCACGTTTATATGTCCAAAGATTCTCTTCTTTCTATCCGATGTGGGAGACGAATCTCATACACCCGTCCGTCACACTCTCCCCCACCGAATCTATCGACGTTCTCGTCGAAAATCGGAACCTTCTCTTGCCTACTCCTTCCACATGAAGCGCTTAGTAAGAGATATCAGAATAAGGGTCGGGGTTGGCTCTGATATCACTTGTCACGGAGTCATTACTCTCTTCCCAAAAGGCAACCTATTGGGGTATGTAGTAAACCCGCTTATAAGGCCCAAGTTTCCCCTTTTCCGGTGTATGATACCCGTCTCCCACATCGGATAAGAAGAAGGGAATCTTGGGGCATATAAACGTGGGTGCTGCACACTCTAAAAGACTACCTTTTGGGGAGAAAGTAATGACCCCGTGACAGAGTGGTATCAGAACCTATCCCTCCTACTGTGGGACCTTGACTTGGTGCGGAATGCCGAGAACCCCCGATTTTACTGACTCGGTGTATGTCATTCCGAGAACCCCCGATTTTACTGACTCGGTGTATGTCCAAGAACATCGACGAGGACGTTGATGAATTCAGTGTGAGAGAATGTAACGGGTCGCGGTCATCCCACTCCCATATCGTCAAGAAAAAGGGAGAACTTGGGTCTTATAAACGGGTGTACTGCACACCTTAATAGGCTACCTTTTGGGGAGAAGGTAATGACCCCGTGATAAAGTGGTATCAAAGTCAACCCCGACTCTTATGCCGATGATACCCATCTCTTACATCGGATAGAAAAAAGAGTAATAAGCTGCTTTTTGGGGAGAAGGTAATGACCCCGTGATAAAATGGTATCAAAGTCAACCCCGACTCTTATGCTGATGATATTCATCTCTTACATCGGATAGAAAAAAGAGGATTTTGGGACATATAAACATGGGTATTGTACATCCTAAAAGACTGCCTTTTGGAGAGAAAATAATAACTCGTTACAATGAGCATGGGCCTATTAACAATAAAGTTAGATGCTTAAGGTCCTTCATTGCAACATCATAACCATTATTTGCACATCTTTCATATTTTGACGCACAATTGGAAATGACGACATTTTAAAGCCAAAAATATTCCTAACGGCCCACAATTTTTTTTGTCTGCACATCTCATGCATCTACGGTCCATCATTGCTATTTTTTCTGCTTGGGACATTGCGAGAACATGCCATAAACTTGCCACAAACGAATGGTCGCTCCTAGATATATAGATCAGTAAGGCATTTTTACTTAAAATGTATGTAACTTGCGATAGATAGCTCATTTCTGCAAAATCTGCTCGCAAAAAGCATTAAACACTAGGGTTTTTAATTCTAATGCAATTTGGTTTTGAGACCCAAATATCTGTCGAGCCAAAAACATTAAGACCAAAATCAATTATAAATTTGTAACACTTAAGACATCTAACTAAAAACTTGTGTCCTGCGGGGCGGATTGCAATGAGTCAAACGTGAAATATCTATTCATAACGAGCCCGAAAAATAAAAAAATAAAAAAAACCAAAACCCTGATATATAAATATATTACTCCAAGCAACAAAAATTGCACGAATTAACAAAAACAGTTTCCAAAGAAACTTAGATCCAAATCCATCTTAATCTTAGTCAGCATGCCTACTTAGAAAATTTGACAATGTTTGAGCTCAAATTCCTGCCTACAACTTTCATTTTCACTCATCCTCATCATCTTCATCCTCGTCACCAGCTGCTGAGTTGAGTGCCTGCAATCGCTCGATCAACTTGGCCTTCCTTTCTTCATAAGTCAGCTTCTTTAGGTTGAACCTGTGGCACACACAGAAAACAAGGCAGAAATAAAAAGATGCTTAAATTTGTGCAACTCACAAAGAAAAGGGGATCCAGAAGTTAATGCAGTGAGCAGGAAAATAAACGTTAGGCTGGAGCCCAACAACACGGAATGTCCACACAAAAAACAGAAAAAAGACTACGGCACAGTAGATTGTTAGAGAAAGCTATTCTGTTGAACTGTCTCAAGAAAGGTCATTCCGGGCAAATTATAATCCTCATTTAGGTCCATGTCCCTACTTGTTTCTTGGTACCTAGGTCCTTTTTCCCCTTCTCTCTCTCTCTCTCTCTCTCTCTCTCTCTTTTGCATTCAAGCTAAACACATCTTTAAAAGCAACAGAAAGAAACAAGAGAAAACTGAACTAACAACTCCTCAAAGTAGAAATCAAACTATTTGATATCTCTGTTTTTTTATGGTTAATGCCAACATTTTCTATCATTTACTCTAATCCAACATGACACACTCTTTTTTGTTTTGTTTTATGAGCAACTAATCTAACATTATATCATTACTAAATTTCTAGAAACCAGAACATTTCTCAAGAGATCAACCCAACAGGTAGTCTCATGTGCTTGTAATAATATGTATCCCATAAGTCAATAGCAACAAACCTCTTGTGTTCCTTAGGTGGCTGTTTCTCAGATTTCTTTGCAGTGGGATCCGCACGAATGGTAGCATGAACTTTCTTGTACAACCCCTCTATGTCATCAGGTTCAATTCCTCTTTTGATATACTCACAGAAGTGGGACTGGTACTTCTCCGGCTCATCCTCCATTAAAGTCTAGTAACAAAAACATTACATAAAAAATTACATGAATATCAAACTTATATATGTTAAATTTTCAAATTGACACAGCAATGGGCATAAAACACCAACATCTGATAATTTGCAATTAACTTTGACCAGCCAATATTACCCTCATGTAAGCTGCAACATGACCACCATAGATATACTTGCGGTGAACTTCAGCATCAAGCTGCTTGGCATCCTTTGAAAAGCCAGCAAACCTCTTGTCACTGTGAGGTATGTCCAATCCTCCATCCAGAGCTCCCTGAAATCAGTGACATTCCCAACCCACCAATCAAAAACAGAGAAAAATTAGTACCAGAACCCAATAAATTTATTGTGACTGAACAATGCATATGCGCTTCACAGCAATGAAGAGTTACTAATCTGGAAACAAAGTGAATTTTCTCACTGAAATTAAAGCAAGAACTGCCCACTTAACCCATGTATTTTGCACACTTTTTTTTTTTTTGTCATTCAAAAGTGGATTTTGTCCACTTAACCCAGCCACTCTCCTAAAGCACTCTAAAAGAGATGATATGTACAAGGTAACTCCAGAAACAAATAGCACTGTTTGAATTGCGATAGATAATTTGAAGGAGAACATGCAACACAATTCTTATTATGCCATAACACATAGAAGAAAACCCACCACACAGAAGAAAACATATAATAATAAAACATTTGCCATTAACCATTTATACAAAAAAGTTTTCCATTATGGAAATATTCCCTTTAGAAATCAGAAGAGGTGTAGCCATTTAGAAAGATACCTTCAGGGCCCCAAACACACGGTTTCCTGTTGTGGTCTTAACCAGTCCTACATCAAGTAAAGCACGGAACGGCCTCCTCTCTGTTGGCTCAACCAAATAATCCTCGCCAGTGGCCTAAAGTTAAATTAAATACATCCATTAATCATTTAATGATTTTGAATAAAAAAATCACTAGGTTCATAAAATATAACATTTGGTTCTGATTTCATTTAATCTATTAGCTTGGTAATAGAGAACAAATGTATGGGATTCAGGGATTCTGGGCTTCTGCAGAATATACCTCAACATTGCCCTGGTACTCATCATCCATTTCAAGCTTTTTCAACACACGTCGGGCCAAGAGAAGTCCAGTGCAGTAAGCTGCCCAGGTTTTCAGAGGATATGCAGATGCATATCAGACAGATGGCAGATTTCCTTTGTTTTCTGGTGAGATATAGTACAAAAAATAGATATTAGCATACCTGCTGCATAGTTCGTCAGGCCTACTTCAAGTCCATATTGGGGAAGCTCATGTGAGTAAGCAGCAGCAAGAACCATATCACCTGCGATACTAGCAGATATGATTTGTGCAACGATGTCTTTGTTGGTCTAGACAAAAGGTTAAGGTTTTGAAAGGCATAAATTGTATGACTATTGTCCCAGAGACTCAATAATCCATGTAATTCCTTATTGAATGAACTTCAAAATGGGAAATATGAATGTGTACATATAGATAACCAGACAGCACAATAGGACATCAAATGATCTTCTAACAGCCACATCCAAAACTGTCAACATTCAGCACTATTATGTTACAACTTCAAAAGAAAAAATTGCTGGTGCTCACTTAGACTACTATAAAATAATGTGCATTTAATTCACAACATGTGAATGGGACAAAAAGAAAAACTTTTAGGCAAGATTTGCATATGAAATAAAAAAAAAAAAAGAAAAAGATGATCTTGCTATAAACAGAGCTTGACTAGCTTTCCACTCAGAAGTACACCAAAATTAAAATCAACACATTAACAGACTGAACATGAGGATACAAATCGCACAACAAAGCGATATTTTGGAGTGTTGTACTTGTTCTTGTCCTGATTAATCAGGCGAATCCTGGCCCTGTAGTCTGTCTTACCCTCTAAAGAAAATTCCAAAAGAAAAAAAAAGTCAATTTGAATAAACAAAGAATGAAAAGAGAGAAGATATGTTCACAAGCATGTGAAGCCATCACGATACCTCTCCTTCTCTTAAACTTGACTTGAAACCGCTTGAAGTAGGCCTTTGTTTTCTGTGCCTTGACAAAGGCCTGCCATCCAAAAATGAAAACACCAACTCTGATCAACAAAATACTCATCGCACAAACAAACAATCAGCTTCCATAAGAAAACAATCAACCAAATTTGGGCACTCGAAACCATCTATTTTACAATGTTCCACACAACAGTGAGGCAATTTCGTTGATTCCATTTCCTCCTCAACTTCCAAACAGAGATAATCATAATTTTTATGAGAAAAAACAAAGTGCCTTAAATAATCAACTTTCCCACACTTAAATATAAATGGATACCTAACACATGCTGAAGACAAAGAAGCCAACTCGCATATAGAAACACACGCACAAGATCAGAAACCAAACCATACCATAACTCCAAAAAAAACAAACTAAAGAAAAAAAAAAAGAATCGCAAAGAGAACCATGGCAGTGTTTTTTCCAGTATAAAACAGAGCCAAATGAAGTTAATCCCGAACCAAAAAACTGAAAATTATTTCCACGTTTCCTTTTGTTTCTCTTCCGCTTCAAAAATTCTCATGCAATTTCTAGCGAACCAAACAGAAAGCACCATATTATAGAGCAACGCGACGCGCGCGCGCGCACAAGTACGTACATACATACATAAATACATAGAAAAATAGCGCGAGAAATGTTAAAAGGGAAAAAAAAAAAAAGAAGACTGTAGAAGACTGTAGAAGACTGGGCACTCACCATTTTCGAAGCTTGGATCTGCAAAATCACACAGAGACACAGAGAGAGAAAGAGCGAAGTGAAGTGCAGAAACGGCTCTGTTAGTATCTATGCATCTTATGTACCATCCCGAAACCTAGTTGCGGCTTTCTCTATATGCCCAAAATACCCTCAGACGTCGTTTATCACAAAACAAACCTACGTCGTTTTTATGCTATGTTTCTCCCTCCTCTCTCTCCCTCTCTCTCTCTCCCCCCTCTTTGCTCTTCTCAATACGCCACCGGTTCCGCCTTTTGCTTCCATCTTCTCTGGGCTTGGGTTAGGGCCCGTCCTTTTGGGCCAACTTATGCAAAATAAATGAAATGCGAGTCCAAAATTTAATCTATTTTTCTTGGATTTAGTTACACATTTTAAATTTATTATTACAATAATATTTTAAAAATATTTTTTTGGGTTTGCATTTTAAATCTATTATATATATATATATATATATAGAGTAGATACAGAATTAATAATACTTGGATACATATCATTACCATTTTTCAACTATATTTTTAAATCTTAAGTAAGTAGTTTTGGATTTTGGTTTGTTTAGTAAGACCTTTTTTTTTTTTTAATTATTAAGAGGTCTATTGAACAGTGAGATATACAATAAATATAATTATAGTGCCGCAATCAAAGTCGTAGGATGGTGCAATTCTACGACTTTACTTATATAGCCCATGATCCAGAACGGGGGAAAGTCGCAAATGGGTAGGATCAGTTTAGAATCTAGACTCAATAGTCGTGGGCCTGGGCCCAACAAAACGCATTTAGCCCAACAACGATGACCATCCAAAACAGAACTAAAACCCAAGTCCAACGATTTAGGGCAAGAAAAGAACCAGAAACAACGAACTCCTCAGTCCTGACTCAGTGACTCCATGACCTCGTCTATGTTTTACTGACAGAGTGGGGTTGGGGAAAGGGAAAGAGGAAGTGCAGCTGCATTAGGGCCAAGTGACTCCAATCCTCCATTAGAAAGTCAGGCGGATTCATCATCCCGTCGTCGTCTTCGTCGATTGCGTTTGTGAGTTCCATTGAGATTACCGCGGAAGTTGTAGAGAGTGGTTCCATTCCTACTTGCCGCATTTGTCTCGAAAGCGATTGCAAACGAGGTCAGCTTCCTTCTTTTTTTTCAATTTTTTTTGTTTAATTTAGGGATTTTTTTGATTGAATTGCGTTGAATCGAATGAAGTGGAAATGCGCGATTCCATTGGAAAAAGCATATACATATGGCTATTGTCTCGGTGCACAGACTACAATTTGGTGTTATTGAAGGCATAGATATCTTTGCTTTTGCTTCAAATTGAAACCCTTTTCGCCTTTACCCTTTCTGTCAGGTTAATTTAGGGTAATATATTTGTTCAGGTTAAGGTTCTTCACAATATTTCGAATGGCATTGTCTGGGAATTTTTTTTCCCTTAAACTTTTTGCTTGAAAGGTCATTGTCTTCTTTGTCTTCAGCATGTGTTAGGTATCCATTGATATTTAAGTGTGGGAAAGTTAATTATTTTGGTGCCAATTGAAAAAGTGGTTCCTTGTTTTTTTTTTTTCATAAAAATTATGATTATCTCTGTTTGGAATTAAAAAGACATAGGCTACCAAATGTCTTCGTAGTTTTTCCATTTCTCCAGTCTTTGCTTGGAGTTGCCCTTATTTGAGAAGGTGAATCTGTGTGGAATTAAATGGAATTTTCAATTGCTGGATTCTGTTATTTGTAGCCTATACATGGATCTTGATTACTTTTCCTTTTCTGTCTTCTTTCTCTTTCTCTCTTGACCAACTTGCATATGATGCTAAAACCTAGATGTCATGTTATTTCAATGTAAACATTTATTCAATCTCTCACCTTTTTGTGCTTAACTCTTTTTTTTTATTTATTTTTTATTCAGCTCTTTCCATTTGGGTTTTTGATTGGAGTCAAATAATCATTGTTTACTGATGTACAAATTTTCCAAGCAGGTTTTCTGATTAATTATGACGACGGATGCAGTTGAGGACAGAAGGGATGCTATGGTAATTGATGGGCAGAGTCGAGGCAATGCAATCACCAATGGTTTTAATGCCAATTATCTTAAATTGTACTATGGTAAATTGTGCTTTTCTTGTTTCTTCTTGGTTCATTTGTTTTCTGTAAGTTATGTTACTTCTTTGGCTGCATACTCTGTTCAATAATGTTGTGTTTTGTAGACGTTCACAAAACATGTGATAAAACTATTTTGTTTTAGAGGATAAAATGGTTAAGTGCTGCCTTGCCTCAAATGTTAACTCTTACCTATAATATGCACACTCTAACCAAAAAGGCATTATCTAGTGCTTGTTACACAAGGTGGTGTAAGATAATTGGTTTATATTTTGCTCACACTATGAGTCTGTTTTGTGGCAGGAAAGCTTTTCCCTTATGCTGATATTTTCAAATGGATGTGCTATGGAAATGGTAGTTCACAAAGCCCTCTGAGTGTTGCATTTTACAGGGGCTATTCATGCATACTTCTTGGTCCTTCTCCATGCTTCCAATGACATGGGTTTCCTCTGTAACTGTTCCTTTGTGATGGCTTTTAGATGGGAAGCATCCTGCCTGTGACAAGTCCTACTTTGCCCGGAGAGAATTTTCTTTTACACTGGATAATGATGTGTATCTCCGGTTCCAGTCTTTCAACAATGTCTCTGAACTGGAAAATTCTATCAAAGAGAAGTGTCCATTCAAAATAGATATTGGTCCTGTTTACAGTGTAGATGTAAGTTTTTCTTGCCTTCATTCCTCTGGGTTTTGTTGATGTCCTTATATTTATTTTTTCAAGGTCGGCCAGGGTACAATACTAGCTGATTATTCTCACTATGGTCATCAACCTGGAAAGATTTAATGCACCATTTATTTCAAGCATTTTGTGGTGGCTTGACCTTATCAAATCAAGTGCAATCTCATAATCACTTCTGAGTCATTGTACTTTTGAATTTCTAACATGTTATTTTAATTATTGTCCTTGTTTGGGGGCAAGTTAATTTGATAACCCTTGTCTTCATACCTATGCTTTCTATTTTACAATGTGTGCTGCAGCCTGCCAAAAGACATGCCTATGCCCAGAACGGTGACAATGTTTTCACTCCTGTAGAGAGGGAATTGATTTTTGATATTGTAAGTTATTGGACTTTGCTGTAGTTATTTGTGATAGCCTGACCTGGCACCCGATGTTGTCTAATTTGTTATTGACATGTTTAAGTTCCAACCAGGATATCACAGATTATGATGATGTTCGATATTGCTGCTCTGGTGCTGATGTTTGCTTGGACTGCTGGCCTCTAATGACAGTTGCCATCAAAGTGATTGATACTGCACTCAGAGGTAGGTATTATGTATTTTCCTGCCTGCATTCAAAATTCGTTTAATATTAGCTTCTAAATATTCTTGAATCAAAATTATCATAGAAGCTGTGGGGGAGTGCTGCATATGATGAAGGATTAGCTCTGAAACCCTTTGCTTCATGTTTTTGGGGGCTCCATATGAATTTTCTCCTCTATTAAGACTTTAGCTAGGTCCATGATGTTATATTTTCATATTCCTTTCCTTTTACTCCTGATTCTCAACATTCTTGTCAACTTTACTCTCATGATGATGAGTCAACACTCCACCTAAAAAAATCACGAGAATTAATTTATGTCAAATTTAACTACTCTCTATAGCACAGATGACTTTGGTTTCAATCACATTCTCTGGGTTTATAGTGGACGACGTGGTGTCCATTGCTGGGTTTGTGATGGAAAAGCGAGAAGGTAATCCATTTTAGTTTAGTTTCATCCTTGTGTTGTGGCACAAGTTTTAATTGCACTGCTGGTTCTCCTTTAGGCTGACCAATGAACAGAGGGGAGCAATTGCTGATTATTTCAGAGTATACAAGGTAGGTACAATGATATAGACTAGAGATGTAAAACTGTTGAGACATATATTGTAGAGTGCATAACTAGAATTATCACTAGTTTTTTTTTCTTTGGAATAAGAATCTTTACAAAATTTGTTGACTATTTTAATCTGTTCAGGCAAACGAAAATAATGATAAAAAGGTTTCTTTGACCGGTTCTGTTCTTCATCCTTTCCTTGCGTAAGTTATGTTATATACTGTTTTTTTTTTTTTTTTGTCTTTTTCTCCCTCTAGAATTCCACATGTTAGCCTGAAACCATGGTTTCCTCTCTAAAGCTGTCCTTTCTTCTACTAAGATTTTATTTCTTTCCAGGAGATCATACACTGAAGTCCTCAGGAACTTCTTTGAGGCAAAATTGCTGTTTACTCAGCGATTATTTAATTCTGAAGAGAGATATGAGAAGATACTGGATATGATACCAGACGAATGTATGAAGATTTCGTTTCTTCTCAGTATATGAATTCGGACAATATTTTTCCTGAAAATTAATCAAGGCATGGTATATTTGCAGCTGTCACTTCTGAGCTTCGTGGAAAGTGGCAAAGTACGAAGCAGTCCTCCATTTCAAAGGAAGACATTAATCTGGTCCGTTGGGAGCAGCTAAAGCGTGCATTGCAATCTGGAAGACACAAGGTAAAGAATCAAGTTCTTACCACTCTTTTCCATGAAATAAATGATCTTTCTTTTAGCACTATCTGAAGGCACTAGTTGCAATCACATTCAATGTGCTTTTCAGGGTTGTGAGAACCCAATACCAAGAGGTAAAATGCTGCATGATTGCTTCGCCTAAAATCTTAAGTTAATGGTTGTTGGCGCAAAGTTTTTATTTCTATTGCTTGGAGAGTCTCTTCCTCATGTTGAGCCTCACACTCACGTGAGCTATAGACAACTGCACAAAATTGCTTGAAAGAATCTGAATGGACTAAATTGTCTTTCTGAAGAAGAAAATTTATTTCCTTTATAGACATCCGTTCATTTAGTAGTACTTAGGCAATGATAGACAATTTTAGAAATTGAAAATAGGAAGAAACAAACATATAAGAAGTCTATAACTGAGGCAAAGGGGTAACAGATTCATTGGGAAGATTAGAGGTAAAAGAAGGGAAAGTAGTTACCTTGATTGATGAAAACATTATGGGAAGCTAATGGAATTCATTGGTTGACTACTATAGAGATTCTGAATTCTTTTAGACAATTAGAGTACAGCTAGTTAAAGTGTAGAGGCTGTGGTCAATAAACTTGAATACTGAAGACTGCTTTCTGTAATCATATGAAATGGTTTGGCATTCTGCACCTTAGAAGATAGTAAACAGAGGTACCAAATGATTGGATAATTATAGATGTTCTAAACTTTCTTCAATGAAAGCTACTTTTCTGATGGGACGTGACTTATTTTCATTTCCTGCATCAGCAACATTTATTTAGCCTTTAAAATCTTCTTTGGTGGGCAGTCAGCAGACAGCAGTAGCAATTACCAAAGATGCTGAAGCCTTTAGGCCCTTTACTATTTAGTTTCTTCCTGGTTCTCATAACAAATGCCTTCACAAAATATATGATGCTTATCCCTGCCCCCCATTTTGGACGGATGAAAGCTTGAGGACTTTTCATATGACTAGTGGTAGAATTCTTATTTACTTGACATGGATAACTTATAATCTTATAACCCTAACTTGATTTTCTAATTTTGTTCCTCATGGCAGGCCCAAGGGCTACGTAGGTGTGTTGAAGAGATTGTGTTCTCATTTTCATATCCTAGACTTGACATGGAGGTTTGTATTCTCATCTGTTCCTCAATCTTTTCAAAATGACAAACTCCCTGCGTTTGTTCATCATGTACATAAAGGATTTTATAGTCTCAGCAATTTTGTACCATGTATAAATGCAAATTACACACTCCAGCAGTTTATGTTGTACCTTGTTTGGACTGTTAGGTCTCAAAGCACATGAACCATTTGCTGAAGGCACCATTCTGTGTGCATCCAAAAACAGGTTGGTGCTTGGGGTTGTTCATTATGAAGTTCAAGCTTGTGGTATTTCAACTTGCTTTAATGTACATGATGCCAAAATTTGGAGGCCCTATTGTACCAATTTATTGTCTTTGCTTTAGGTCATATTTGTGTACCGATAGATCCAAACCATTGTGATGAATTTGATCCTACCACAGTTCCAACACTTTCCCAGGTGTGATTCCCCTGTCCCAATTTACTTTTGTACTAATTTTGTATAAAGCTTGGTTTGCTTCTGGCAAGATATAGCCCATTGCTTATTGGTGCTTGATTTCTTCTCATGAAACACTACTTCCCCTGTTTTTCCTAGTCTGATCATATGTCTTGCAAAATGTTACCAAGTAGAAGTACCTGTTTCAAACTTCTCTCCCGTTTCTCTTGATTTTCATTCAATGTTATTGGATTTTCAGCTTATAGAAGAACTAAACATGGGAGCACCAACAGGAGACGGTGATAATGGTGTGTTCAGCATTATGCTGAGGCTTCATTTGTGTTTCGCTTTCCTCTTTTGGGAACAACTATATTGTCAGAATGCACTGGCTGATGAAAGTGCAGGATTGAAACTTGACCTGGGAAAACTTCTGGAAGTTTGAAAATGATTAATGAGAATAGCTTAATTTTTGGTTTAGGAAATGCTGCTGGAAAGCCATGGTCTAACACACGTGAAGTTTCGCTGAAATGCCAGTTTTGGAATTTCTTTGGCAGTTATACTGAATACTGATGGCTTATTTCTTCATTGCAGAATGGGATAGGACCTCTCTGGGAAAGTCCGTCACTTTTTTCAGATCATCCTTCTTGCAACCTCTTCTAAAGTCTTGCAAGGTATGTGGGGTCCCACATCTACTTATTTACCATTCATATGTCTAGCTAGTGAAAAGCCGTCTGTTCATCATCAACTGCACATGCCTCCGCTTCTCGCATAAGATTGTTTTTCCCTCTGCTTCCAATGGTGGTATATTCTTCTCTTTTTTCGGATGGTTTTCAATTCCAGCAGCACTGACACAGGTGTTTTTAACACATTGCTGCAGGAGGAGATGGAGAGTGCCTATGGTCTGAAACATCGGGTCTCGAATAATTCCTTGAGTTGGTGATCGCTCGAACAAAGTCATCAGATCAGTGTCTTTCTGGGAGTTCCTGTTGCTCTATTTGATAAAGCCCTGTGAAATTACGAAAATGATGAATGCTTCCATTCAGTGTAATCTTAAGCGATTAAAACATCGAGGAAAAATTTGTACCTAGCTCTACGTGTCTTTAGGAACAAACCCAACCAAATCTGCTGGAGGGGGTATCCTTCCCTTCTCACTTTCTCTTCCAAGAAAAATTGGTAAGGCTACTTGACGAGCACCTAATACTAGGCTTTCCTCCTGAGAGACAAACCCCATTTGCCAAGAACGGCGCAAATTAGATGCACCCCCCTATTTGTTATCATTCTGATCATTCGCCCCTTTACCGGCATCGGCATTCTCTATGTGTGATTCGAACCCAGATGGAATTCTGACCATCTGTCAGAGAAAAAAGAACGAATGGAACTTGTAGGATTCCCAATAAAATCTTCGATTTCTTCCGGAAGCAGATGATTATTCATCTCCTTCTCACCTTCCGTGAATAGCCGGGGGGGCATTCAGCTCTACCGTATATTTTAAAACCAGCCGCATTTTCTCACTTTGCAACGACCCAAGCCCGTCTATTCGTCATATGTTATTCCATTAAGTTGCTTTCGAAAATGACGCCGGATTGATCAAGCGGCCAAAACAAATACTAAAACGAAGCCCCCCCCCCCTCTACAAAAACGCAATCTTTTATTCAAAGTGTCGCTCTCCGAAGTCAACTACCGAAACGAAAACCAACCAAAAAAACGGAGAGAGAGAGAGAGAGAGAGGGAGAGAGACAAGAGGATGCAGTCTAAGGTTCCCACGTGATGAATTTCATCGTGCCCTAATTCGTGAAAAAGCCAGTGCATAAATAGACAACAAAAAGAAAATGTGCTTTTTTAAAAAAGGGTGAAAGAAAAACAACGGTGCACACAGATGCAGAGAGTTTAACGCACAAAAAGAGCGTGCGCAGATCTGTCGGCCAAAACGCAAAAAGAAGCAAATCGGAGAGCAAACACTCGGAGCAGCCAGCCAGCAAGTACCGGAATGGACGGAGGTGGGTTGGGGCAGCCGGCGGACGCCGAGATGGCCGAGGCCGGGCAGCCGCAGCAGGTGGCGATGCCGGGAGGTATCGAGAATATACCGGCGACGCTGAGCCACGGAGGGAGGTTCATACAGTACAACATATTTGGCAACATATTTGAGGTCACCGCTAAGTATAAGCCTCCCATCATGCCCATCGGCAAGGGCGCTTACGGCATCGTTTGGTACTCTCTCCCTCCCCTCCCCTCCCCCTTCGCTCTCTCTCTCTCTCTCTCTCTCTCTCTAAACTTGCATACAGAAATATATCTAAAGTGTGTGTGAATAAATATGCAATGCTTTTAGGTTCTCTATCATTTCTGAGGAAATTCGTTTTTTTTTTTTTGGAATCTTTAGGTATTTTTGGTAAATGTTAGATGCTTACCGCAATCTTTTTAATCAATTTTGGGGGATTCAATATATGAACGTTTCTTGCACCTTTTTCCAGTATTTAGAACAGAACTTTAAGGGTTTTTATTTGCAATTTGTCTCTGTTTTTGTCCTACTCTTTCTGAAAGATAAATTTTTTGAACTATCATATATAAATTATTTATTTATTACATAACAAATTGGAAGTTCTGGGTCAAAACTGGACGAATTGTTGATTTTTTCAGTATGTTGTGGTCAGCTCGGCATTGAACTCAGAGACTGGTGAGCACGTGGCACTGAAGAAGATAGCAAATGCATTTGATAACAAAATTGATGCCAAGAGGACTCTTCGTGAGATCAAGTTGCTTCGGCACATGGATCATGAAAACGTCAGTGAGTGATTAGTTTCTGATGCTTTTGAAATTTCATGTTATACAATCCTAGATTTCAGGGTTTTGAATGAATTGACACTGCAAATTTGTTGAATCTGGTTACCTATTATGTGAAGACACTTACATTCATTTTATTTCTCTTGAGCTTTAAATTCTACATGATTTAATTGTTGTTTGAGAGACAAGGAAGGTTGTAAACCTGTCAGTTGAACAAGACTGTTAGGAATGTGGTGAGTCATAGTGAACTGGCAGTTTGGCACGGTCAGCATGACAGTTTCAAATGGTTTTGTCTCTTCTGGGACATTAGTTCAACCAGAAAATCTTTTGCTTGGCTATCTTCTTTTCATTTCTCTCTAGTTATCTTCACCAATTCCTGCATTAGGAGTGGGATCTTGGAGTAAACTGGTAGCCAAAGCAGGCTAATGCTGCAGACCTGTTTATCTTGTCTGTGTGCTGATGCCACTTATACTGTTTGTGCAGGTTGTTGCAGTCAGGGATATTATCCCTCCACCCCAAAGGGAGTTATTTAATGATGTTTACATTGCATATGAGCTAATGGACACTGACCTGCATCAGATCATTCGTTCTAATCAAGCATTATCGGAAGAGCACTGCCAGGTTGACATTTATACTTGCACTATTGTTTTTTAACCTAAAGAATGCAAAAATATTTTACCTTTTGCTCTCCTCTTATTCGATCTACAAATGAGGGGATGACCTGATTATTGTTATATTTTGGCATTGATTCGAAGTAGTTTTAACAGCTGAGATTAGACAGAGTAGCCTTTGGACAAGTGTTGTCATTGAAATATAGAGGGTAGGTTGATCACTTAAGAGAAACCAGTTTGCATAGATATGAAAATGTAGGGGAAGGAGTTCACTTTCTTAATTTATGGACATAGGATGCTTTCAGTAAGGTGGGAAATGGGCAAGAGGAAATAGTCTAACAAGGTGGAATGATAGGAAGAAACAATTTTTTCTAACTGATCGATCCGCTATGGCATTTAAGGTTGGAATTTTTGATGTTACCCATTTTGTTTGCCATGGAGTCTTTAGTCTGACTAGAGCCTTTTCCACAGAGCATTTTGTTAGATGGTTCAAACAAAGTCAAACTTTTTCTAGTTACCCCTGTGGCTGTATCCTATTTCTTCAATAGAATTTACTGGGGAAGTAATTTTTGAAAGAAGAATATAGTCATTAGCTGTTGTATCTGCAGAAGATGGTTTCATGTTCTTGGACTTTTTTTCCCTCTTACTCATCACACAAGCTTCAGTTGCTATAGAAATGTTGGTTGGCAAGTTTGTCCAGTCTCAGCCCCAAATTAAACCATTTTCAAACCTTGTGTCCAAAACCTACTATCTTAACTTTAAGACCATAATTTTAAATCAGTGACCTGCCTAAACTGCTATAGAATGACTCTGAAATATGAACTTCTGTGTCTTATACAAGTTCTGCATCAGCTGCTATTAGTTGTTAATCCAGTGTGCTTGTAGTTTGAAGAGCCAGATGCTGCATACCATATTAATGCATTAATTTGTTAGTTTTTTTTTTTTTCATATATAACTACTTACTGCATTAATAAAGCTGCCTCATTTATAGAGTATTGGCTCTTACAATAGAAAAGTTATGGGTATATTACTCTGCCATCTAGCTTCATCATCCTGATAGTCATGACCTTATTTGATTGAGGAGCTTTGGTCAAGGCACCAATTTCTCAGTATTTGACTGGTGGTTTTTTCACTTAGTGCAGTTTTAGTGGAACATACTTTTGTGAAATTCAACTTAAAGAATATTCTAATTCTCAGTTAGCATTTAACACCATCCTTTATCTCTGTATTTTGCTTGTCAGTCTTTTTTCCTATTCTACCATGACAAACAACTTCACAACTAGACTAATTCTTTTATGTTTTTTGCAGTACTTCCTTTATCAGATCCTCCGGGGACTAAAGTATATACATTCTGCGAATGTTCTGCACAGAGATTTAAAACCTTCCAATCTCCTCCTCAATGCCAATTGTGATTTAAAAATATGTGATTTTGGTCTAGCTAGAGTCACCTCAGAAACTGATTTCATGACAGAATATGTTGTTACAAGATGGTACCGTGCCCCAGAGCTCCTCTTGAACTCATCTGATTACACTACAGCTATTGATGTATGGTCAGTGGGTTGTATTTTCATGGAGTTGATGGATCGGAAGCCGCTATTTCCTGGCAGAGATCACGTTCATCAGCTACGTTTGCTTATGGAGGTAATTGGTAGTCAGTCACATATGTTATTCTCTGGAAGTGTATGGGATCTTATTTGGATGAATATTAGTATAAGATTTCTTACTTTGTTAGGAGTTAAAAAAAAAACAAAGGAGTTTCTCAAGCTGCATTTCTCAAGTAGACCCCCAGTGCATTCTGTTACTTTTTTATTTGTCTCATAAATGCTTCACTAATGTTGGGTAGATTGCATAACAAAGAGTTTGCATCACCTATTTTCTTGTCATTAAGCAAATAAAAAGAAATTTCAATAGGATTTGCATTGTTGTCCCATGCAAACAAAATTTGGAACTGAAGGGTATATGTGCATCTATAACTACCCAGTGCTGAACCTTGCAGCTGATTGGAACCCCTTCTGAAGCTGAATTAGAGTTTTTGAATGAAAATGCCAAGAGATACATCCGACAGCTTCCCCTTTATCGACGTCAATCATTCACTGAGAAGTTTCCTAACGTCCACCCAGCAGCTATTGATCTTGTTGAGAAGATGTTAACATTTGATCCCAGAATAAGGATCACAGGTGAAACACTTCCAACCGTCTTCTGTCAATTTGTAGCACCACTTAAATTGCTAAAGTTGCATCTTTCTTTCATAATAGTGAGCTTTGCATGGCTTTTGGTGTGGCTCAAGTCAAATATGTTTTCACTTGCCGATTGGAAACAGAGCATCTGGTGCTTGTGTTAAAATGCCATACTGAATTATTTGTTTCTCCATTAAGTCTTCTTGTGTTATTTTGAGGACCATATACTTTAGGGTTCATAGTATTAAGAATTACAGCCCTTTATGCATTTTAAATGTTTCAGTGAATGTAACTTTGTTTGTTGGACCTAGGGCCAATAAGCTTTACTCACACTGATGTAAACAAAATCTACGCTGGTTGTACTGCCAAGTGTCAATTTCTTCTCTTCTCTGACTTTAGTGGGTGGAGTATGATAAGAATCTCTTCCTAACAAGAAGTATTTCAAACAATGTTATTCTCTTAGATTTGTATGCATTTCTCACAAAGCATTGCATTCCTTTACAAATTCTGGTCTGGGAAGAGGAAAGAGTGACCAGCATCCTGATGGTCGAAATTGTGTATCAACTTATGTCTTTGGATTGCACGCAACTGCAAACCCTTGCTGTTTTTGGGCAAGTCAGTAATTTGTGGCAAGAGCAGAGGTTGTCGTTTTATTCTTGTTTTGCAACTTTTCTTTTTCACCCTGTGAGAGGTTGAAGTTTGGAATCAATTTACTGCAAAAGGATTTATGAGATTGCATGGTGATAATCTTCTCTAATTCATTTATTATAGTGCAATTAGGACAACATGAATTCCTTCCATTTTTATTTGCTGCAGTGGGGGATGCCCTCGCCCATCCATATCTAGCATCACTGCACGACATAAGTGATGAGCCAGTCTGCATGACCCCATTCGGCTTTGACTTTGAGCAACATGCGCTAAGCGAAGAACAAATGAGGGAGCTGATCTATAGAGAGGCTCTGGCATTCAACCCCGAGTATCAGAATCAGTGAGATGGTTATGTCTGCTGTCTACTCGTTGTGGCTTTGATCAGTGTGGTTTCCCCCGGTTTACAATTTTTCGGTGACTTATGTCTTCATGTATATATATATATATATCTATATATATATATGGCTCGATCCAAAATTGTATGACTCTAAAACAGTTGAAATAATTGATTATGAACAGAATTTAGCAACAATAATAATTGTATTTGTAGCGGCTACATACTTTTTACTGTTTTTATATTGAATTGAGCTCTTATTTGTAGATATAATTTATTATCTTACAGATATAGTATTAAATGAGCATGGTGAAGAAGGCAAACTTGTGCCACTATGTGTGGCTTATTGGCCAAATACCTGGAAGGATGGATGATGTCACGGTTGGACCATTGTAACTTACTGTGCCCATGCGGCCAAGTTTTCGTGCGATAGCAGCGCTGCTGCGCCAGTAACTCCCAACCACCCGGGCAAGCGGCCAAGTTCCCGCTTGCCTTGATCCAACCTACAAGCTTACAATGCGAAAGGTTGAACTCGAGCATATGTAAATTTGTTGTGGCCATTGAATTTGTGGATGCCGTGTACGAGTCTATGTTTGTGGGACGGTATAGGATTCCCTGTTAACTCACAAAATTTTAAATTGAGAGGTTGAGTCCATCTATGCTTCATGGGCACTGTTACACTCGTTTGCAAGATTCTTACAAACTTCAAAACCGAAACCGAAAACGACAAAAAGAAAACAAGGAGGACCACAAAGATGCTCTGCCCTTCTAATCTTTTTTATTGTTAAAAGGATTTTAAAACGAAGAAACAAAGAGTTCAAAACATAATTCCATCATCTTTTACTCGACAAATTGGCATTTTCACATGCTGGGGGCATTTCCCTTTTTACCTTCTCTTTATCTAATGATTTCTGGAGTTCTTTTTTTTTCCTTTTTGTTTTGTTTGTTTCATACAGAACAATAATTGATAGTGTTGGGGGCAATTCGGTAAATGAAAAGGGAAATTACGTGGAATTGGGAAATCGGATTAGTCTTCTCTACGTTTGCCGGGGGTCACTGACAGACATCAGACGGTGTCGCAGAGTTGCACGAGTCCCATCGTCTCCACTTTCGTTTTTGCCCGATTCACGGGTTTACTATTTTGTCCTTTTCCTGCCGGTACTGCCGCTCTATAATTGATTTATCTGGCTGTAGTTCTAACTTCCCTTTTTCCTCGACCTTTCCTTCGCTCCATGAAACTGCGTCGTTCAGAACTCGGGAACAGGACAGTTTGCCCAAAATGAAAAAAAAAAAAAAGAAGTTACAATTATTTAATTATAAAAAAAATTCCTCCAAGGTTTTTCCCGAGGAATACTCTAATGTTACTAAAATTTGATGCTGAACGTTTTCGTTAAATAAAATTTCATGAACTAAAAGATATAATACACGAAAGAAGTAACACAACATGGACAACCCGAGAAAAAATATATATTTTAATGAATAATAATTTATTAAGTTTAATTTCAAAATTATATCACGTCCACCCAAAATAGCAATATTCTATGATGTAAAGCAGTTAAATTTTTTTTTTTCTTCAAAATAGTAGCTAATCAGTAGACAGCTGTGTCGAAGATAATCCATATTTGGGAGCTCTCGAATTGGAGGACTAATTCCTATTAATTTCTAATTTCATCATTTGTAAAGAGAAAAAAGAAAAATGCATGCGTGAACACTAAGCTCGCTGGCAACAATCTCGACGAACTCGTGACAGCTGCTTTATGGCTTGTCATTAATGGGATAGTGATTGAAACGCTGTTCAAAGTCCACCGGATGAAAGTGATCATCATGTGTTTGCATATGGTTCATGATCATTGGAGTCGAAGTAGGTAGGTGGGATAAAAGTTAAAAAGTTGAGTTCAGTCCCGTAGGAACTAACCACACCCTTTAAAAAATAAAAAATAAAAAATAAAAATAATCGGGGGATACACGTCTTGTCTATTAACATATCGTTCTTTGCATCCAAGTTTCGAAACTGTGAAATAATTTTACTGTTTAAAAAAAAAGCTACATTTATAATTTTTATATTTTTAATACCATCACAACTAATCGTAGGAGGATCACGAATGAGCTAAGAGATGTGGATCCAAGCTCTGTGTGTGCCGTATACGCATGAAGAATGGGCCGAGAAATCAGCCCAAGAGAAACATTTTACGAAAACCAAAATGTTCGAGGAAAAAAAAATAAAATAGAGAGAAGTCAACAAATATATAATTAACTATAATTATTAATTATAATCTTTTTTGTCGGGCTAATCAAATTCTTAAGAAAATTACATCGGTGTCACAACTTTTCGGGTGGAGGAGTTGGTCATCTATTATTATTATTTATTTATTTATTTATTTTTTGGGGTCCAGCGAATCCCTTTTCAGATAATTTTCTGTTGTGTCTTCTGCAGTTTTTCTGATCATTAGAGCAGGAAATGTTGCCGTGGACAAGTCTCCGCCGCTGTTGAGGTTAAAGTCGAAAAAAAAGGTGTGTGTGTGTGTGGGGGGGGGGGCGTGTGGGGGTGCTGGTTTACTCTCTCTAGTCTCGATGTGGATCGCAAAGATTACACTCTAAAAGTAACGGAGAAAAGAGTTGTGGTTAACAACAAGGCACATCTGCTCACAACCTCGACGCGCGGCAAAGGGGCGCGTGCCAACCAAAAAGATTTCTAGTTTTTCAAGGCCTTCTGACCGTGCCATGCATGCCCTTCCAGTCACTCCAAAAATTGTAACTTTCCAATTCTAAAAACCATCGGAGAGAGTGGAAGCTGAATGCTCTCTTTCTGCTAATTCCTTTTTGTTCCACCCCCACACTCTCACGGTCGAGAGTGCGAGAAATGATACTAAACAGCTCATCCTTTAAAGGGTCTCTCGCAAAGTGATAATTGATTTCCTTGCGAGAATGCCAATCCTCACGTCCTAACGTAATAAAGGGAGAAATGATGCAAGTCCACGATGTCATTTTTGTGTCGGATATGTTTTTTTTAACTCTCCCGTGTTTTGGCTCTGTTTGAAAGATCAACTTTTCTTTTTAACCCTTTTCTGCCATATTGGCCCTCTTAGCATTCAACTGTTCATCCCCATGATAGGAAGAAGAACTGTGATCACACCTCCTTATTTGCATACTTGGGCGGTGCTTATTTGGTTTCAGTTCTCCATGAGGTGAAAAGTTTAAGAAGTCATGGACTGAACTGTAACGGCTTGATAGGGCTGCAGCTGTTCACCCCATTAGTTTTTTTTTTGGTGTTGTTTAGTCTCAACTACCCTTCTGTCTTTCCCCTGCCAGCACCAGCTTTCGGTTCTTCCTTTTTTTTTTTTTTGGTTGTTGTTGTTGTTGTTGTTGTTTTTGGCAGCAGCAGTTCCATCTATTGTCAATCATCCGTCTTACATATAAATCTCAGTCCAATGCTCTTACCACCTCGCCTTGTTGAGCCTTATTTTCTGTCTCCGTCATAAAAGCACTACCTTGAAACAGGCTTTTCTTGCAAGTCTTTCTGCTTCTTTCGGTTTCACTCGGCTATGCTATTCACGCGCCTATGTTGAAGAGTCAAGATGATGGTCAGCACTACTACCAAAAGTCTTCTCCTTTTCTCTCTTGTCATCGCAGCCGCTACCAGCAGCAGCTCCTCCTCCACTGTTCGCAACCGCCGCCTTCTTCATCAACCATTCTTTCCTCTAACAACTGCAGCTCCTCCAACCCACCTCCCTCCGTCCCTCCCTCCGCAACTGCAAGCCCAACCGAAGTACCAATTCTCCACCACTCCGAAGGCCCAACAAAAACCGTTCTTCCCTTACTTTCCATCCGTTCCTCCGCCTACGCCTCCGCCTCCTTCCGTTTCCTCCCTCGCCACTTTCCCTGCCAACATATCCTCACTCCTCTTCCCCCATCCACCACCCTCGTCCATCTCTCGCCGCCACCACCACCTCGTCACCACCATCTCCATCTCTCTCTCCATTCTCGTAGCCACCATCCTGGCAGCTCTCTCCGGCATCTTTCTCTACTCTCGCCGCCGCCGTGGTCACCACCATCACACCGCTACTATCTCCGAGAAGACATCATCGCGATCGGACAGCCTCCGCCTTTTCCCTCCAAACGCCATTTCTTCCGATGGCTCTCCAAAACCTCCTAAACTTCCAAACCACCCGGGCGTCTCCAACACCACCTCCGAGTTTCTCTACTTGGGCACGCTCGCGAACTCAAGAAATGGCCTTGAGGATCATCAGAAGGCCACGAACTCAAGCAATGCCGGAATCATAATGGGAGTATCCTCTCCCGCTTATCAAAAGCTAGGCTCTCCGGAGCTAAAACCATTACCGCCGTTACCCAGGCACAACTACACACCTAGTCATAGAAGCGGCGAAGCATTACTTGGTTCGTCCAAAGAAGGTGAAGCGGACACCGAAACAGAAGATGATGAAGGAGAGCAGTTCTTTTCGCCGAGAGGGTCATCTGGGCAAAAAGAATGTCTTCAAGAAAGTCAATTGCCTATCGGATCAAGTTCAAGGAGAGAGCTTCAAGGTCTACAGGGGGAGAATTTTGGGTCTACAAGTTTTAATTCCAGAACCGCATCTTACCCATATTCGAATTCTGTTTCCCGTGCAAATTCTGTATCTACTAGCCCCTCCGTGGTATCAAGTTCGAGCCGTATAAGCCCGAAATCAAAATCCCAGAATTCGACCCAGTTTAACGTGGGGATTTTAGGACAGAATGAGCAGTCTCCGACGAGATTTGAGAGTGTTGTTGGTGTTACCAACCCGTTTGTGCGAACGGGGCTGTGTCCACCACCTCCCCCACCTCCTCCGCTGCCACGGTTTTGGGACATTTCAAGTGGGGTAGCTCGAGATTTGAATTGGATGAGTTCAGGGCCGCCGATGCTTGTCATGCCATCAAAACGAGTTTTAGTTCATAATGGAGAATCAAGTTTGACCTTTGACCAATTGCAACCAAATAGCAGTGTCGAGAGGAGTGAGGAGGCCCCAAAGCCAAAACTGAAGCCTTTGCATTGGGATAAAGTTAGAGGCAGCTCAGATCGGGGTATGGTGTGGGATCAGCTTAAATCCAGCTCTTTTCAGTGAGATACTAGTGTCTCATTCGCACTTTTTGTGTGAAATGATTTAAATCTTTGATAGTTTCTTGATGTGGAATGTAGTTGTTCTTTGCTTTTCTTAGGCGCTCTTTAAAGTTGCCACTGAATTTCCATTGAATTTGTGCCATTCTTAAATTTGTAGCGTTTTCGTTTAATTACAGGCTATGTGAGGAATCTAGACACTGTTCATACTAAATAATACAAATTTGAATGTGAAAGACAACAGTGGTAGGCGTCAATCTTTTCCTTTGCTAAACCAGGAGATGCTTGATCCAAAGTCTCAAAACATTGCAAATTTGTTTAAGGGCACTTAATGTCATCGTTAATGAATTTTGTGAAGCTCTTTTAGAACGTGATTCAAATCATTGTTTATTATTATTTTTATTTATTTATTTATTAAGAGGTATGTTAGGCCACAAATTATATAGTGACGATAGTTTTAGTTATGTTCATAAATTATATATATATATATAATTAAAACTAAGACCTTCGATAGAGATATAAATTTTTAATCATTTGAATGCTAAGGACACTCATTATCACCGTTGATGAAGTTTGTGAAGCTCTTGATATTTCATACCCTGATTGACAGAGGGATTCTGAAGTTGCTTACAACAATGGAAAAGTGCTTTAGCATGAACCTAGCTGAACTTCTGCACCATAACTTGAAAAAATTGGTTACTAACTTATTAGGTTAGGGAATGGAATTGTGCTTACGTAGCAACCAACTATCCACAACTCAAGTTAACATACCAGGTATCAGAGGGGTGAAGGTGTAGCATGGTTTACCGGAAGAAGGCTATATTGATTGTGACTGGGAATTGGGATTGCTTCGATATTCCTTGAGGACTTTTGGAGGTGGGGAAGAGGAAGTTGTTTACCTTCGTTTCATAGTACAACCATTGCATCTCAAAGTTCCAATTGGAAGTTAATTTAAACATTCTGGCTAGGCACGCTGCCATCAGTTATTTTTGTAAATATGTTAGCAATGATTAGCTAGCTTCCATTTGTAGGACGGCAGGCTTTGAGTTGAATGTTTCAATGGTTGTTGACCACAATGTTTGTTGATTTATGCGCAAGTAAAGACTTTGGGCAGTAAATTCTTGTACCCTCTGATTTTGAAGTTTATAATCTTTTCTGCACGATGCTTTTCTTTTGCCGCTCACGCATTTTCCTCTTTCTCAGGCAGCTTACGAAGAATTGAGGAACAGCAAGATGTTCTTAAAGCTTCTAGAAGCAGTGCTCGAGACTGGGGACCGCTTGAATGTGGGCACTTATCGTGGTGATGCTCGTGCCTTCAAGCTGGATACACTCCTTAAACCTGTTGGTGTTAAGAGAACTGAATGGAAAACCACACTATTACATTTTGTTGTGAGGCAAATCATCAGATCTTAAGGTTCCTGTCTTTCTGGTACAAATCAGAATCATACAGTAGTATCTGATTTTCAGGATGAAGTTGAATTTAGGAATCTTTGCCTGCAAGTTGTTTCAGGTTTGAGTGGAGAGCTCACCAATGCAAAGAGAGCGGCTGCAATGGATTCTGATGTGCTTAGCAATGAAATCATAAAACTTTCCTCAGGAGTGACAAAAATTAGGAAGTTCTGAAACTAAATGAAGAAATTGCATTGAAGGAAAGTAGCTGGCAGTTCACAGAGTCTATGAATGGATTTCCGTAGAAGGCGGGGGAAGAAATTGGAAGAATTCAAGCCCAGGAGAAGGTTGCTCTTTCCCTGGTGAAGGAAATAACAGTATTTTCCATGGGAACTCAGTTTATGGAAGGGAGGGGAAGGGAGGGAGGGAGAGGATATTTTCAAGATTTTGTCATCTGGCAGCTTTCAGCATCCATACGTTCAATCACCCGGCGAGCTTCTTCTTCTGTAGCGGGAACAACATTTCGAATTCTGATTTCATCTGTAATGGCCTCAGTCCGGACAGTGAATGTTAAGTAGAATTTGTTGGATACCTGTTCACATTGCATAACATGTAAGCATGCAAGGAACCACATATTGGTAATCCAATGAAGCATGAAAAACCATCATATTTCCTTTTCTAGAGAATTGTAATTATTCTGGTATTTCCTTGATAGCATTAGAGAGATTTTGATGAACTTAGTTCAATAATGCGTTCTAGAGTTACTTCGTTGCTTTATCCATATTTGAACCACAAAAGTAGTTGCAGTCTTGTTTTACCGGCAAAAACTGTTTTGAGTCAAACTGGTAACATGGTATATTTTTTACACCTTGTTCCTGTCCACTTGAGTGCAGGTACTCACCTCACTGGACCTCTTCTCAGGCCTCGTAACATGAGCCAGAACTTCAACGTTTATAAGTGGTTTAGCCGGGTTCTCTAGTTCTGTGTACAACACACAAGATTTGAATCTAAGAAAATTTCCAACATCCACCTGCATCAGTAAAACACATATCTGAATCTCATTCATTTGCAATTTTAGATCAAAATTATGCATCAAGTACTAATGATTGCATTCAATTTAATATATGCAGTGAGTTTCTAGCAGGTTTCAACTTAAAATGGATTAATACACATTGCCTGGATCCCATAATCAACTATTCGCGTAATGGCCCCCTTTTCTGGTGTATCTGCATGAACAAAAGAAGCTGAAAGATTATAGATCATGATTGCCATCTGCCAAGAACTTTATCCAACTATGGGGTTCTCACATCAATCTTCACTTCAATGACTCATGTAAATCACTATTTTTGTTAGCATAATACGTATTTCTGGCCAGAAGAGCCAAGAGAGTAAAAATAAGATGTCTTGGAAATACCCAGAAAGGTTCAAATTTAAAGTTATTATGATATGCAGCTGTTAAAAAGTAATGGCTACAAACAGTGTGATAGATGAGCATTTGAGAAGGTCAATAAGCTGCAGGGTTGCTACTTACAGGCTTAAAGAAGTCAACATGATCAACTTCAACAAAGCGAGGTGCTGCACCAGCAAAAGCATAAGCATTTGAGAAGGCCAGCTCAAATGCCTTACGCATCAAAAACCCTCCAAATATGCGACCATGTGTGTTCCTTTGCTGCGGCTGACAAATCAAAGAGTTCTCATGGCAAGTATCTTCAATAAGAATACTATCTCTGTCTGCCAATGCTGGCATGTCACAGAACACCCGCCCCTCTGCCAACAATGCATTGAGCCTTTCCATTTCTTTGTTCTCAGGGTCACTTTTGCTTTCTGCTTTCTTCTTTTTCCTCATCTTGTTCCTCTCATCGGCTTCTTTCCACAATAATTTTTCTCGTTCAGTTTCAGGAGAGACCTGGTTAATAGGAGTTGATTTTCCAGTCCTTGAGTCACGAGCCACGAATGTGAAATTGGCGACAAGAGCAAGGGAGTCTGATGGATTGGATGTCCCTGTAAACAAACTTCCATGTTAAGATATTGTTGATAGAAAAGGTTTTATTTTTTTTCCTTTTAAAAAAAAGGAAAAGTTGCACCAGCTTGAAATATTCTGCATCTAACAGTAGGGAAAGTAACTGGTGATCATCTCGTCCATGCATAAAACCTTTTCAAGAGTTATACGGAGGACAAAAGGGAAAAAAAAAAAAAAAACTTGGATAGAAACAGGTCATAAAACTTGGACATGGGAAAATTTAGTAGCAGTGAGTAGAAATTTTGATAGAAACGGTAGCACCTGTGATGCTTTCAAAGTTTACTGTTTCTTTCAGTTATTTTCTTCCTGGAAAGGAGCAGAATATCAGAAGTAACGCAAATGACGCTAAGCTCCTCTATAGGAAAAAAAAGAAAATGACTAAAGCAACAAATACACGGCAGGCTGCTTTTGAAGCATAAAAGAAATTGGGAATAAACTGTGATTATATAAAAGCAGAAGTTCTCAAAAACCGACACAAAGATTCCAATCAAAATCAAGCCGCTGGTTTCAATTAAAGCAAGATACAAAGGCCATCACTGGTACAGCTAGATCAAGCAGAATAATTAATCAAAGCTACCTTGAGCCTGTATTTGCAACCAAATGCAAGATTAGAAGGCCATCACTGGCACAATTGGATAATAATATAAACCACATAACATATACAAGCACCTTTGCATGACCTTCATCCTGGTTTATTAGCAAACAAACAATGACAATTTTCAATGACAACAAAAGCCTTGGATCTCAATGCTTTTTTTAGTGAAAAGAACTGGCCTGATTTTATATTCTCCTTTATAAAAGCTGATGGGCTCTTACAACAAATTTTTAATTCTGTAAACGCTCACTAATTCTCAATGCAGATCACACAATCAAGGACTACCGTACGGACAATTTGCATTTACAGCTAAAAAATGTGTTGCAGGTCAGCTTACAGCTATCCAGCATTAAACTCATCTACAAGTAAACTTAATTAGCAGAATATCATACACAGAAATTTGGACTAGATAGCCCTTTCTCTGCTAAATGGCCTGTTCAGTTTCTACTACTAACTGCCTCTACCACCTAATCCGGATATTCTAAATAATTTGCACTTATTTCTTCCTTGCAGTATCCACCCTCCAATAAGGCTGAGCAACACTAATGCATTAATAAAAACGAAATAAATAGCAACATACAGAGATATGTTCACCAAACTTAATGACATCTCTGCCATTCCACTATCAGCTAGAGTGGACTACCTTCAGTCCATTGAGTCACTTCCAATTGTATTTCCATGGATGACCGCCCAACCCATGTGACGGCACCGACGATGTTCACATCAGCATCAACCCTGATTGGTTTTGCCAGAACCATCCTATCAACAGAAGCAGTGACCAATAACAGAGGTATTGTGCTCCCGTCATCACTGCAACAGTGCTGATGAAGGAGGAAAAAATTGGTTATAATAATAGGGATATATCATAGCTATTAGTTAAGAGGAAATCAAAAGAAAAAATTAAGTTTTTGAAAAAGACAATAAAGACAATTATTGCTACGCGATTGATAAGTGACCATTAGCAGAAAGAAAATTGACTAATAAAACATACAATGGCAAATAAATCATTACTCCCGCAATGCAGAAAGTTAAGCATATGACTAATCCCCTTATTAGTAAGCAATGGCAGCAACCTCTAGTTTGAAAATCTTAAACCACTCCGACTGTAAGTCATACAAATCAGTTATTATTCAAATCAAGATTAACCAGCTAGATAGAGGTTCAGTAAACTGCATCATCAATTTAAGCAAAGAATGAACACCATATCCAACATGAACCCAGTTTGTGCTAGTATTGTCATGTGTCTGATCCTCTACCAGATTCTGGGACACCCATTTCCCCTCGTACCAGGACAGTAAAGACAACAATACTATTGAAAAAAGGAATACTATTAGAAGAGGTCGCCGTAAAAGTCATGTCTTGGCAAAATTCATGAATACTAAAATAACGCGGTTACCATCTAAAGATCCACCAAGCAAACCTCTACATACACATACGCACAGAACAATTGAAATAGAGAACCAAAGACATCGAAAAGCTCTTAAATGTTAAAAGTCGTTCGGACCTTATAAGCAATGGTACCGGCTAGAGCATCAAGATCTTCAACCAACTTCCCCGTCCTAATCTCATTCCAGGGATTCCTATACTGCTCTCGCAGTATGAAATCTGAAGAAAACTTATAAAGAACACTAGTCCTGCTCTTTGATGGTGGTTTTGCTACCAATTCACCTTCCAGAGATCCATCAACATAGGAATCAGCAGATTTCTCAAATATTCTTGATCTGGCTTCCCACAAGGCATTTGTTACTGGTGAATGGTACATTCCAGGCCACAGGCTGATCGGTTTGCGGATGGAGGAGCCTGCATCTATTGGTGCTGAGCTCTGGAGCGGTGAGCTCACGGTGGAAAAAATTGGTATCCCATCTGTTGGGTTTGAATTGTCGCTTGAATGTTCTCTTCTTTGAACGTGTCGGCTTTGGATTGAATCCAGGGAGGCTCCAAACCTGGGTCTTGGTCGCCTTGACAGTTTGGACAAGTGGGTAGAGACGATGGGCTTGTTGAGAAGAGAAGCACTTGATAATGAAAAAACTGAACTTGAACAAGAAAAGGATCTTTCTTGAACGAAAGTCTGTGAGGTTGGAACAGAAATCGACGAACTTAAGGAGGGTTTCGGTTGTTTTGATGAATTAGGCAAAAGGTAATCAAAGAATTCATCATTCAGGCGACGTTTCGACAGTTGATTTGGATTACAGATGAATTCTGACGAAACTGGTTCGCAGGTTGCAGCGTTGCATGTGGGGTTCTGTCGTTTAGAAAGGTCGAAGAATCGGGTTTTGTCGGTGCGGGGATATGGACAATGTAGTGCTGTTTTAATGGAGGTCGGATCAAGAATGAAACCAAACCGTAAGGCAAGGGCTTGGAGGGAAGAGGATTTGAGACTGGGACTAAGGAGGCTGCGGGTAGGGAAATTTCTGAGAGGGTTCATGATTCACTCTCGGAGTGAGGACGAAATAGTTTAAAAAAAGAAAAAAAGCAGCTTTTTTGGTATGTGTTGTCAACCTGGATACGCATGCCCTTTTGCGATTGGTTGCCTGAACCGGAAATTTCTTCATCACTAGTGATCATTTTTTCTTTTGTTTTGTTCTGTCTGAACAAACAGAAGCTTTTTAATTCATTGGAAATACTAGTTAAAGCCAGAGTCCATAATTAACTGAGCAGAAAAATTACAAGGTGGATTAGTCATCCAATCGCTTGGGCACAGTCTCTCTTTGGATGCCTTTGCCGACCAATCCGCAGGGCAATTCGCTTTCTGACTAATGAGACGTAGCTCTGCATCCTTAAAACTCTTGATTGCCAATCTCTAATGTCCAAAAGAATGGGAGCTATTTCCCACGGACACCCCCCAGCGCCCTTGTGTTTTACAAGCCTGAAACAAAACTTCAGAGTCTGTTTCCAAAACAACTTTGATCCACGCCCTCTCTTCTGCGCAATTTGAGTAGCAAGTCTCAACGCCAGGGCCTCCCCCACCAAGGCTGAAGAGGTGTGTTCTCCTGCACCTTGTTGCCACATCCACGTTCTTTCCCTGACTATTGCGGCCTAAACCAGCCAGCTACCCCCGGTCCAGTTTCCTTTCTCAACAAAAGCTACGCCACAGTTTAGCTTGATTTGACTCGACTGATTAGGGGCTTGCGGATAGACCCCGGAAGAAAGTTCTTTTGTCCTTTCATTTTTGAGCAAAAGCGGATATAGACCCTGGATTTACATTGCGAGCTGCTTTGAAGGAAGTTGAAGAAACTGACCTGACAAATCTCCCTGTTCCCAAAAGACCACGAGGTGATCACGCTGATCATCATTTGTTACGATCGGATCATCGTTTGTTCGGCATGATTAATGGTTTCTTTTTTTTTTTGTCCTCTTGTTTGCTTTCTTAAGGAATAGGGGACAAAGACCGCAGGATGGTGTGTGAGGGCGAATTTGGATTATGCCAATTGATCATTTTATTTTAAGTTTAAATCCTTATAAATATATTATATATTTGAAATAAGAAGTCAAATGTAATTATCAATTTTTGTCAAAATTGTCGGTGAAAAAAAAAAGGTTTATTAAGAAGGAAGGTACAACAAGAGTTTAATCAACATATTATTAGATCTTGCGATTTATTAATAATTAATAAAATAATTATTTATTATCATATTAAAAATTATGAATTAAATGCTTTACTAAGACTCGGAATGGATCCCATTCTCTGCCATAAAAAAGTTGGAGCGAGAGTTACGAAACTGGGAAACAGGATAAAAGAAGGAATGGAAAGAAATGGACCTTTTCATACATAATAATCAAACTTTTGGTCAACCGAGGTCCACAAGTCCTTTTCCAGTTTTCTTTGGCGGGACAAAGGCGAAGGCTTTTACAGCGTGGTAATCCAAAGAAATTCTCTCCTCTTATTTGCAAGACTGACCACTCTCTCTACCCTGCGTTGACAATCCATTAGGGGGGAAAACAAGAGCCAGAAGAAGGAAGAAAAAGGAAAAAGAAATGGCAGAGATTCTAACTTTTGCCGTGCAGGAGGTGCTGAAGAAGGTGGGTTCACTCGCTGTTCAACAGATACGTCTTGCGTGGGGATTGAAGAAAGAGCTTAAAAGGCTCGAAAATTCATGCACCATGATCCAAAAGGTGTTGCAGGATGCCGAGGAAAGGCAAGTGAGCAACAAGTCAGTGAGCCTTTGGTTGGAGAAGCTCAGGGATGTTGCTTATGCCGCTGAAGATGTCTTGGACGAGTTTTCTTATGAGCTTCTTCGGGAAAAGGTGGAGATAGGGGACCAACTCGGCGGGAAGGTACGCAATTTCTTTTCCCATTCCAACCCAGTTGCCTTCCATTGGAATATGGCTTGCAAAGTTAAGAAGATCAATAAATTGTTGGGGGAAATTAAAAATGAGGCAGCTGGTTTTGGACTTACTGTTGTGTCTGTGGATAGAGTTCCTGAGATCTGCCTTACTGACTCTTTTGTTGACAACTCAGAAGTTGTTGGAAGGGGGGGCGATGTCTCCATGGTTGTTGACTTGCTGATTAGCTCAAGCAATCAACAACTTCTCTCTGTGATTCCTATAGTGGGTATGGCAGGTCTTGGAAAGACAACTTTGGCTAGATTGGTGTGTGAAGCAGTGAAAAGGAGAAAGCTCTTTGATGTGACTGTATGGGTTTGTGTTTCTAATAGTTTTGATGAACAGAGGATTTTAGGAGGAATGTTGGAAACTCTTGATATAAATGCAGGTGGGATAAGCAACATGGATGCAATACTTAAACATTTGGAGAAAAAATTGAAGAAAAAAAAATTTCTTCTTGTACTTGATGATGTGTGGAATGTTGAGAAATGGGATAATTTAAAGGGTTGTTTGGAAAAAATTAGCGGGAATAATGGGAATGCTGTTATCGTTACAACTCGTAGTCAGCAAGTAGCATCCATAACAGAGACTTCTCCTCAGTGGAGGCACAATCTAGAAGGACTATCGAATGATGAATGTTGGTCCATTATCAAGGAACAAGTGTTTGGAAATAGAGGAGCACCAGTACCTTTAGATTTGCAGGCTGTTGGAAAAGATATTGCAGATCAATGCAGAGGTGTGCCACTGGTTGCAAGGGTTTCAGGTCGAATGATGCATTTTAAAATGGGAAAAGAAGAGTGGATTTCAATTAAAAACAGTAATGTTTGGAATGCAACTGCGTATGAAGACAGAATTTTGAATGTACTAAAACTAAGTTTTGATAGGTTGCCGTCATGTTTGAAGCCATGTTTTGCATTCTGCGCTATTTTTCCTAAAGATTCTGTCATTCAAAAGGAACAGTTAATTCAGCTTTGGATGGCCGAAGGTTTTCTTGGGCCACCAAGTTCAAGTAATAAGGTGATGGAAGATGTAGGCAATGAATATTTTCATTACTTGCATGCAAGCTCCCTTTTCCAGGACGTGCAAAGAAATGAATATGAAAATATTACGAGTTGTAAAATGCATGATCTTGTGCATGATCTTGCTTTGTCCGTTTCCAAATTTGAAACACTGCATTTGACTTCCTGTCCAGCCGCAGATGACATCTCTCATGTTCATCATCTTAATCTCATCTGTGATGAGAAATCTGCACAAACATTGCCAACAGGTGCTGCCAGAAGACTGCATTCTTTATTCTCGAGGGTTGATGTCCTTAACAAGTCACGGAGTTTTAAAAGTTTGCGGACACTGAACCTGCATTCTGCTGACATCGTAAATTTGTCGCGTTCGATAGGCTCGTTGAAACATTTAAGATATCTTGATATCTCAGCGACTAAAATTAAGGCTTTGCCTGACTCCTTTACAAAGCTCTACAATTTGCAAACATTTATACTGCTAAGGTGTCGATCCCTTCAAAGGCTTCCCCAAAATTTCAGAAATTTGGTCAGCTTGAGACACGTTTATTTTAGTTATCTACGGCAGATGCCAGCTGAGGTGGGGTGCTTGACCAATCTTCAAACATTGTCAGAGTTTTATGTGGACCAAAAGGGTAGTAAAATTGGGGAATTGGAATGGTTGAATGAACTGAGGATGAGACTGTCACTGCACAATCTCGAGAATGTGACAGATAAAAAGGAAGCTGAGAAAGCAAAACTGCACAAGAAGACAAAAATTATTGCATTGAAATTTTCGTGGGGTATTGGAAGACTAGCTTCTGACAATGATGAGGATGTGCTAGAAAACCTCCAGCCTCAGCCAATGGTAGAAAGATTAGAGTTTAAGAATTACATGGGAGAAAGGTTCCCATCATGGCTGTTGATTGGAATTCCTGATTATGGTCCTCTCCTTCACTTGGTCAAGTTGAAATTTGACAGTTGCTTGAAGTGTGAACAAATTCCAAGTCTTGGACATCTGCCCCGCCTTGAAGTTCTGGAGGTACGTGGAATGGATAAAGTGAGATCTATAGGAATGGATTTTTACGGGGGCAGGGGAGATGGTGGAAGCAGCGGATGGAGCAGAGAAATTGTGTTATTTCCAGCATTAAAGGTATTCTCGCTGTGCGATATGGACCATCTTGAAAATTGGATTGCACCGGCAGCGAATGGAGGAGACAGGCCACTTGTATTTCCTTGCCTCAATAAATTGTCTGTTCTTCACTGTCGCCGGTTAACAAGCATACCAATATGTCATCTATCATCACTTATACAACTGGAAATTCGTTCTTGTGATGAGTTGAGTTGGTCATCTGATGAATTCCAAGCCTTTGCATTTCTTGAAGATTTGAGGATAGAGAATTGCCATAACCTGGCATGCATTCCTAGTGCAAGTTGTCTCACTTCTCTTAAAAGGCTAAGCGTTGGATGGTGTGATAGAATGACAACTCTTCCACGGGGACTGAAATTCTGCACATCTCTAGAGCGTTTATCCGTGTCTGGATGCACAAAACTGGAATCTATTCCTGAGGATTTAAAGGAGCTGCGTTCTCTTGTTTATCTAAAAATAACTCGATGTCCCAGTTTGTCCTTTATTCCCAAAGGTTGCTTGGGCTGCCTCACAAGACTGGAGCAATTGAGACTTGGTCCCTTCTCTGAGGAATTAAAATTTTTCCCTGGAATGGATTCCATTCAAAGCCTCCAGGCGTCCCTTCAGGAGGTACAGATAGATGGGTGGGATAATCTTGAGTGCCTCCCAGATCAACTTCAATACCTCACTGTCCTCAAATCATTGAAGTTACGGAACTTCAATGGAGTGGATGTTTTGCCAGAGTGGTTGGGCAGCCTTTCATCTCTTCAAGAGCTTGTACTTCAAAGATTGGATAATCTAACATGTTTACCTACAGCCATGCAGCACCTCTCCAAATTGAGAAGCTTGTATCTTTATTCTTGTCCCCTTCTTAGGCAAAGGTGCAAAAGGGAGGATGGCGCTGATTGGTCCAAGATTTCCCATATCTCAAAGATCTTGACTGACTAACTGCAAGCGGCTCCATAAGTTTGTGCACAATCAAAGGTGAATATATTGTGCTTGAACTTCAGGTCATTATTAGTTTCTTTTCCTTTTCTAAAAATCTCTATTCACATTTTGTTTGGCATTGATTCAATGAATTCTAAGGATGGCTATCTGTCAATTATGTGCAAAAAAAGGCATTGAGTCACATCTTTAGCTTGTGCCATGATTCCTTTCTGATGCAAGAACTGCCTGCGGATAAGAACACTGGTCAATTAGTATCATCAGCATGTTTTTGCTGCCATTGACTCCCATCATGTTTCTTCCATTTTTTGTGATGCCACGATCACAGTACAGCCAATCCTCTATTATTCACATAATAAGCTAAATTAATGACTCCTTGTCCATATTTTGTTCATTATATTAGGTTCTTCCACCTGGAAGTTGAGCTAGAGCAAACAGTC
This sequence comes from Bruguiera parviflora, assembly GCA_019804595.1. Taxonomy (NCBI): domain Eukaryota; kingdom Viridiplantae; phylum Streptophyta; class Magnoliopsida; order Malpighiales; family Rhizophoraceae; genus Bruguiera; species Bruguiera parviflora. The sequence goes on from CM034046.1 coordinate 5,942,588, forward strand.
TTTATTTGCCTGAGGGAACAGTAGACAGCCACGTATCAATCTAAACCAGAAACAATCCATCACGGTGATAAAATTTGTTAAAAACTTTTTCCCATTGAAGTACAAGTAAATGTTTGAATAAACAGGAGTCTCAGTTATAGCATCATATGGTACAAGTTGGGCCTTTGCATTGGATTATTGAGACAAGAAAATTGGTTCGTAGGAGAAAGTTTGTACGATCCCCATTATCCTTGAATTGACGTTAAACATGGAGTCTACAATTCTAGACGAACGAAGCATGGCTTATTGACTACGGGAATACCATCTTCATCGTGATATCAGTTGATAAGTTTCATCGCTTTCCCTTATAGCTTCTTGTGAGTATCCAAGCTAAGCCATACTGTCCCCGTGTTCATCCCATTTTCTCCCAACTCATTTAGTCTGAAATTTCCCATTGCAGGTTTTTTACCGGCATCATTTTCACTATTAGCTTTCGATTTCCTGGAGGATATCCAATACAACTCCGCTGATTCGTTGTCCAATTCTTCCTCAATTGGCAGCGTTACTCTGCGAAGCTGTATAACATCCAGACTATGAAGTAGCTGTAAGCTGCGCCAATAGAGCATGTGCTAGCTATCCCAGGTGGGTCTGCGCTGATGGACCTCGTCAAATGTCTCTTTAGTTTGCTTGTGCGGCTGTATGACAATTCATCTCTTCAAGTAAGCTTATTTCATGCAAGCCTATTGTCATTTAGTCGGTGTTGCTTAAAAGTTCAAACATGATGCTCTCTTTCTCCCAAACAACAGTGTGATTCTACTTCCTCTCTCCTTTCAAAACTTTTCTAGAAAAACATTGGTGGCCTCTTACTCTCCCAAACAACAAGAACTGCTCAGCCTTTTATTAAAGTTGATAATATTATTGCGGGTGAAAGGCTATTTTCTCCAAAAAGCTCACATCTTTTAGTCAAACTGGATTCACTGCCATTGACTAATGACTGCACTCCAAACGGCAAAAAATAAAAACAAAAATAAAAATCATTAATCTTTGAGAATTATTTGTAATTAATAGAAGATGAAGTGGGAAAATTACAAAAACAAAAAGAAGAGAAAGCAAGTTGTCTGTTTTGTTAACGTGATAATATAACTCTTTTCTCCTCTTTAGTTTCTTTTGGGCTTTTTCTTTGTTTTCTATATTTGTTTTTTTTTTCTTATTATTAATGCCTAAAAATTTAAACATTTGATTTCCTTGCACTCGAAATAATTTCACATGGGTCACTAACCCTAGATTCTCTCAATTTGTACTCAAGAATTGAAATTTGAAGATTCGTACGTCACCAAAAGTGGAGTTCCCTATTTGACAAAAGAAAAGGGTCATGTTTTCTCAATAAAAATAATAAAAGAAAAGCGTAAATTAAAGTCGTACCAGTGGGAAAGGCCTGAGATCCCCGTTGGGGGGTTTGTTTAATGCCCCTTGAGGCTCATTGCTGCTCACAGTGGTGGCAAAACGGCTAAATCAGCTGGGGTTATTTTGAATTTAAAGTTATTCTGGTTGTAGATATTCTATATTTTAAATATATGATTTTTGGTTACATTGAAGTTTAAGTTTTTGGAATTTGAGATTCATCTCGCTACAGACATATTAAATTTGAGTTTGATTATTTTAGATTTAGGTGTATTAGGATACAAGTTATTCATTTTTTTCAAATACAGTAAAGTTCATTTATGACATATTAAATCAAGTTATTCAAATCCAATCTAACTTTTATTACCCCTGTCCAATTGCACTTCTTTCGTTGAGTGAATATTACTAGCACATTAAAAAAATGGAAACAAAAGAAAAAGAAAAGCTAATTCTATTGGTTGGACTTGGACGCCATCTTCTAACTCGGAAGCTTTGCTCGAATCAATCTTCGCTGGTAACGATCACGCACGTACGCTTGGACGCAGACTGCATGTCCTGAAAGAGAATTAACAATGGAACGAACGAATACGGAGTGCAGGTGTGCTTCGAACCGGTGGATTGGCTGCGTGTTCAATTCTTCAAATAATCTAACGAGTTGGAGAGCAGTGCACTCACCCGCACATCAGTCTTTTCGATACGATAAGTACACCTTTTAAAAGGTATAAAATAGTGGCCAACGATTTTTGGATTGAAAAAAAATAAAATGGCCAATGGATTGCCATTTGCAGTCAAAAAAACAGAAAAAAAAAAAATCATTGAAAGGCAGTTGCCATGTTGGAGTTGTCGTGCTTGATGTTGAAGTGGGTGGCCGTTGCCTATTAATGGTACAGCCAATAATTGAAGGGAGATGATGAGGCTATCCCAGTGTATATATATAACTAAGAAAACTTAACTTGAGAAGAGAAAATAATTAAATAACAAAAATTATAATATAAATAAATTATATAATTTTTAAAAAATAAAATATTTTGAATTAAAAGTTAATTTTATTATAATTAATTATATCAAATAAATTTAAAAAATCAATTTAAATTAAATAAAAAATTAGTAAATAAAATAAATTAAATTAATTATATGTTATTAATTATAAATTAATAAATAAATTTTAAGATAATAATTTAATTATTTAAAATAAATTCTAAAATATCTTCTATTAATTATTTAAATTTTAGTTTAATAGAATTATGAATTAATAATCATTTACATAATTTATTTATCAACTCAGTGACCTTGATTCGAGTGAAAAACTTTCTCTTATACTTCACAAAAATTCAATCTAATTACAGAAATAAAAATTAGATATTTTTTTACTTATTATCAAAATTTTAGTTTGATGGAATATTCTTTTCAAATATAAGATAAAAAATACTGTATATTTCTTTCCCTCTTTCCACCGTCATCCTCCTTTTGCCTCTCTCTCTCTCTCTCTCTCTTTCTACGGATTTTTTTAACTACTGCTTTAATTATTGTAAATTATAAAAAAAAATAATTGTACTATATTCATATAATAAGAAGAATCAATAAGCCCAACAAACAATAATGACCCAACACCTAACGCTGATTGGACCGTGCATTGGATCCCACTTAAAAATGATTTTTTTAAGACCGAAATTAAATAGATAATTTTTTTTTTTTGTCTCGTCGAAACACGGGACACACGTCCACACGCTCCACAAACGCACACGTCAGTACATTTCCATTTGGGGTTCAGAGGAGGAAAGAAAAAATGGAAGAGAAGGTGAAGAAGAGTGGTAGAGCCCATGCCCTGGTAGTTCCACTCCCAGGACAAGGCCACATAAACCCAATGCTCCAATTCTCCAGATGCTTAGTCTCCAAAGGGCTAAAGGTAACCTTTGTCATAACCAACTTCATTTCCACCTCCAAGCAGCTAGGCTCATCCATCGGCTCCGTACAACTTGACACCATATCGGACGGCTACGACGATGGGCTTCCCACCGGCGCAACCATGGAAGCCTATCTTTCACGGCTACACGATGTTGGCCCCAAGAGCTTGCTCAAGCTCATGGAGAAATATCAAAGCTCGCCTGACCCCCTTGACTGTATAATATATGAGCCTTTCTTGGCGTGGGCTCTGGACATAGCCAAGCACTTCGGCTTACTTGCTGCAGCCTTTTTCACGCACGCGTGTGCCGTTGATTATATATTCTACAGCTTCCATAGAAAATTGTTGATGTTGCCGGTGACCTCGACGCCATTGTCAATCACTGGATTGCCGATACTGCTTGAGCTTCAGGACCTGCCATCATTCATTGCAGTGCCAGGATCATATCCTGCTAATTTTAATATGACGATGAATCAATTCTCCAACATGGACAAGGCTGATTTTATCCTTATCAATACATTCTATAAGCTAGAAAATGAGGTACGAACATCTTCTTCCTTTTCTTTTTGGATATTACTTGCTCCTGGATGCCATGTAGCAACCTAGTGTTACCCCAGGTCACACACTCACAAGCGTTATTAATTGACTTGGTCAGTAGAAATTTTTCAAGCTGATAATTAAAGAGCGTTTGTGCATTCATACTACTTTATTTGAGCCGCCAGAGACTTCTGTCGATTTGGAGTCATGCTGTTACTTAATTGGAAGCATATTGTTATCAGTCATTTGACCATAATTACATATATTTGTAACCGATCGATAACAATATGCATTTGATTAATAACACGATGCACGAAATAAAGATAGGCCATCATCGATCTTTTTCCCCTATTATTCCTCGTGTGAAACATACGTACACGCATGGTTTGGTTTGAATAGGACTCATCTCTCTTCACTTGATACTAGAAAACATATACTTCACAAGACTTTTTGTTGATGTTGCGCCGGAGGAAGAAAGAGCGACGAAAATGATTTGATTTCTTGCCTAAAAAGAAGCGTGGGGTTTTGCATCGAGTGTAGGTTTGAGCTGCGGTGAGGACACCGGAAGCGTCTTTTTCACAATCTATTGCACAACATGAACAGGCCGCCAACAACGAGTCATCGCTGCCGTTTTCAAAAGGGAAAAAGCTACCCTTTTTAGCTCGAATTATTAGGAGCGTCTGTATCTAGCTAGCTTTCTTCCCGTACCATAAAGTGCCGGTAGCCTTTTTGTGGCAGTTGACGTGACACGACAATTTTCAACAACCGGGAAATTATCATGCAGGGTGTCCTCTATAAATTGAAAACCTCCTCCCGAACTGGTCGAGGCCCACGAAGATGTTGGGCCTAGCACGGACGGACTATTTATGTCAATTGGTCCCCCACAAAAATTGATTTGATATATATATATATATATATATATATATATATATATTTTTTTTATAAGCTTAATTAATATAATCACAAGTTTATCAATTATGCGCCCAAAATAATTGATTGATAGAAGTAAAACCGTCGCAGGATAGAGAATTAGAGTATAATGTTTATTAATATTTCACTTTTTGTTAGTATTACAACTTTAAATTATGCATAAAGATTTGTTTTCTAGAATTTTTAGTTCAATTAAATCCGAAATTAAAGTTTTATTAATTTTGTCATTATAGAATGACAAATTTTACGTATGTCCTAGTACCCTCCCAAGGACTAAATCTTGGATGCATCACTTCACATAACCGCATGTACGGGTCGATTGTGGAATGTTAATTTAGCAACGACGTGATGTTATTATTTATTATTATTTTATTATTATTATTTTTTTGCAATAGGCTGTGGAGGCAATGTCAAAATGTTATCCATTATTGACAATAGGGCCAACCGTTCCATCCATCTACTTAGACAATGGCGTTGAAAATGGTGACGAGTATGGACTAGATCTCGTTACAGGAGATGCAGCATCCATTACACTCAATTGGCTTGGCACTAAGCCGGCCGGGTCAGTTGTCTATGTCTCCTTCGGCAGCTTAGGTAATCCAAGCAAGAAGCAGCTTGAGGAGATTTCCTGGGGCTTAAAGAGAAGCAACTTCTATTTCTTGTGGGTAGAAAAGGCTACCGATGACCATGAGGAAACAAAACTCCCACGAGCCTTTGTGGAAGAGGTGGTGACCGCTAAGGGTTTGGTAGTGAACTGGGTTCCTCAAGTTAAAGTGCTGGCAAGTACGGCGGTGGGCTGCTTCTTTACGCATTGCGGGTGGAACTCAACGATCGAGGCACTGAGCCTGGGCGTGCCAATGGTGGCAATGCCACTGTGGAGCGACCAGCCCACGAACGCCAAACTGGTTGAGGAAGTGTGGAAGGTGGGGATTAGGGCTAAGGCTGACGAGACTGGAATTGTGAATAGGGAAGAGATTGAATTTTGCGTAAGAGAAGTGATGGAGGGTGAGAAGAGAGGGAGAGAAATGCGCGAGAATTCCAGGAAATGGAGGGAGTTGGCTCTTGAAGCTTGTAGCCAAGGTGGAACAACTGACAGGAGCATTAGTGAGTTTGTTTCCGAGTTACTAAACTCTCACTGTTAAAATGTTCCGCTCTGCACTCCTTTTTCTCTTTTTTTTTTTTTTTTTTGGAAACCGGACCAAACTCGTCGGAATAAAAAGGATGTCTCTAAGCTTTTTTATTTTATTTTATTTTATTTTAAAATTTTTTTATGCTGGCGTTTAAGGGCATTCGTCGACTTAATATAAGAGAATTATGCGAACTTGATTACTCTAAGCCTGAAGAAGATACAAAGACAGCTTAATTAATTATGAATTTAGTTAAAACCCTTTATTTATTTGAATTTCTCATTCTATATCTTTGCTTATTAATTTTTTATATTCTTCCTATAAAGATTAGGGATTTTTCATATAAATTTTTTAAAATGAAAATTCTCACATGTTTTTTTTTATTTTATTTATAATAATTGAACCTAACCGAACCAGGTCCAATCAAATCTAACTAGAACACGAAACAATAGTTGATGGGAGCTTACTTGGCTTAAGCTTATCCTTAATGTTTGGTCATTGTATATTAAGACTTTATCACATGGATGAAGGCTATTTTCATGGGAGATAAATGACAAATATATTTGAGTTGACACTATTAAAATCGTTATTACACCTTTTGATTCTCATCGTTAATTGATGTTATGCACCAAATGACTGTAAATTTATAATTAAAAATTAATAATAGTGGTGGTACAACATGATGATATATTTGTGAGTATATTTAAGTTTATTACTTTTTGTGATTATGTTTAAATTTGTTAAATTGACTTGGTTGGCTTTGAAGCTTCTCTCTGCAATCTTATCTCAATAACTATAAAAGGTAACATATAAATTATAGAATGCTCTCCATAATAGAATGCAATTTGATACCAAACGAACAAAATTTTAAAAATTATAGTTATTCTAAAAACTTTATAAAATTTTTGGAACCATTTCATACATATTGCGTACGATTCATGTGGTATCACGAGGCCAATTTCCATATATAGAAAGAGTAAGCATGTTCCACGTTTGATAAACTGGGAAAAAGTTGTTCTCAAATCTCTTTGGTAAAAAGCAAGTATTTTTTAATATTGTTTGGCTTATTTATGCTTAGTTATCTCTTTAAAAATATATCCCAATTGTTAACAATATAGTTTTAAAAATAAAATTGGTGAAATAATAATCTAAAATTTAAATCAATCTAATTTTTTATTTAATCAAACAAAAAATAATCTTTAAAAATTTACTTATTTCAATAAATAATTAAATTAATTCAATCATATCAATAAATTCATTATATAAAAATTTAATTAAGAATTATATATAATTAAATATTTTATTAATAATACTTATAAAAATATATTTAAATATTACTCAAATATATATTTATTTATTTTATATAATATAAAATATTAATTATTTTTTAAATAAAAATTATTTTTTCAATTAAATTGTTAAATTTACGTTCAAAATTTTAGTACGTTGATTTCGACTTCAAAATAAGTCAAGTCGAATCTGAGTTTAAAAATTATAAATAATAAAAGAGAGATTAATACAAATTGTAATTTAATAAGATAAAAAAATATTTATTTACTTATTTTGAGTTTTTTTTTTTTTTAAAAATCATTTTAAAGTGGAAATCCACGTGCACGGTACAATCAACGTCGCGTAATGGGTCGTCCCTAAATATAGATAGTGATTAGTACCACCCTTAATAGGCAACAGCCAACCACTTCAACTACAGCCTAACGACTCCTTATCGGCTTCAATAATTTTTTTTTTTTGTCTGCAAATTGGGAACCATTTTGTGCAATTATAAAAATGACTAATAAATATTCATAATATAAAAATGATTTATTTAAAATGTTTTAGTGTGCTCAGTCCTATGTTGTGCAATTGACTCATTTACTTTTTCCATCAGTTATTAAATTATAATATCAAAAAAATTTTTAAAAAAAAATGAAACATTTATTGTTTCTTTTAGCTCCCGGCGGTCCTGCAATAATCGTAAGTAGAATATTACTTGACGGACTTCAGTTGACAGAAGAGACAACCACTCACCCAGGCACACGGGATAAACGTGGCTAATTTAGATGCCACGTGGCAAGTTTATCTGGCTACCCAACCGTTTTGCCCAAACACAGTTTATTATTAGTGGTGGTTAAGTAAATAGAAAATATTTGTTATGGAAACGCCGTTTCGTTAGATGTTTGTTATTCGTTCTCACACACACACACACACACACACACAAGTCGATCTGGCTGCCTAACCGTTTTGCCTAAACACATTGATTACTCGGACTAAAAGGTAATGGAAACATTTATTACTGGTGGTTATGGAAAATACTTGTTGTTAGATATTTGTTATTCGTCCTCATATTAATATTGAACAAATTTATTTGATTGTTTTTTATTTTGTTAATTTTTTAAAATTTATATTTAAAATTAAGTTAATTTAAATTAAAAAAATGCGTGTTTCGAAGTCAAAAAAATATTTCTTTTTTATTTTTTCGAACTCATTAATACACACAATCTTTGCGTCATTCTTGATTGAAGATTTCCCGTGACTAATTTTGCAATAATTGGTCGTAAATGACACTTTCGCCAGCTAGCCATAAAAACCCACGTTGCTGGGTGAGCTTCGGAACTGGGAGAGAGAGAGAGAGAGAGAGAGAGAGAGGGAATGGAAGTAGGACTGACAGAGCAATCTGAAATGGGAGGCGAACCTGCAGATGCGAGGCCTAGCGAATGTCATGTCCTCCTGCTGCCATTCGTCATACAAGGCCACATAAACCCAATGCTCCAATTCGCCAAACGTCTAGCCTCAAAAGGCCTCAAGGCCACCGTAGCCACCACCTCCAAGTCCCTGCGGCAAGGCCAAACGAGTTCCATCAAAGTGGGAGTGGAACCCATTCTTGATGAGCTTCTAAAGGGCCACCAAGCTGGGGGCGTCAATAATGAGTTCCTCGAACGTTTCAAGGCCACAATCCCACGAACAATAGCTGAGCTCATACATAAGTACAGCGGCACACCAAACCCAATTACATGTGTCGTATACGACGCTGCACTGGCATGTATTGCGGGGGCCGTACGAGGTTTGGGAGTAGAAGCCTGCCCATTTTTCACTCAATCCTGTGCAGTTACTCTTGCGTATTACCATGCCGTTCAAGGATCGCTGAAAGTTCCTCTGGAGCACCCTGTGGTCTCCTTGCCTTCGTTGCCGCCCCTAGAGTTCCAGGATCTACCGTCCTTTATTTATGACAATAGCACCTATCCTGCTGTTTGGGACTACATTTTCGGCGAATATTCAATTATGCACGAAGCCAATTGGGTTTTATGCAACACATTTGATGAGCTTGAACATGAGGTATTGAAGCTCGAATTTCCCTTCTAACTACATGCAAAGAAATGTATGCGTCATATTCTTAGGCTCGCACGCCCCAGATCCCATCGTCTAAGGGTTCTCATGCATTGTGAGCGCCTTTTATGCGTCATCTCGACGGCATTCATTTTGGCCTATCCTTTTCCACTTTTATACTTGGCAAGTAGTTGCAACAACTCTTCTGTTCAATTCTTAATTTGTAGCTGCTGGACACGAGAAATTCGTTTTTGAACTTTTTGCAATTAGGTAGTGAAGTGGATGACGAGCAAGTGGCCTATCAAGCCAATAGGACCGACGATCCCATCAACGTACTTGGACAAGCTCTCGGAGGATGATAAAGAATATGGCGGAAGCTTCTTCAAGCCCAATTCCGATGCATGTATGAAGTGGCTAGACTCCAAGGAACAAGGATCGGTTGTTTATGCATCATTCGGGAGCTTGGCTACCGTGGGAAAAGACCAAATGGCAGATATCGCATGGGGCCTGCACGGTAGCAGCTGCTACTTCCTGTGGGTTGTAAGAGAATCGGAGCTGGAAAAACTTCCTAGCGACTTTTTGGAGCGGACAGCGGACAGGGGCCTGGTGGTAACGTGGAGTCCTCAGCTGGAGGTTCTCGCTCACAAGTCCGTGGGTTGCTTCATTACCCATTGCGGGTGGAACTCGACCCTCGAGGCTTTGAGCTTGGGGGTTCCCATGGTGGCGATGCCGCAGTTGTCGGATCAGCCAACTAACGCAAAGTTTGTCGACGACGTTTGGCAGGTAGGTGTCAGAGCTAGGCTAGACGAAGACGGAAAGGTCACCAGAGAAGAGATAGAGAGTTGTCTAAGAGAAGTCATGGAAGGAGCACGAGGAAATGAAATTAGGAGGAACTCAGAGAAATGGAAGAAACTGGCTTATCAGGCAGTCAAAGAAGGTGGCAGCTCCGACACGAATATTGAGGAATTCGTGTCGTATCTCGTGCGGAAACCGAGTATCACCCAAAAAGCGAGTGCACGACCATAACCCACGCACATCCTGAAGAATAAAGCATGCTTCCAACTTCCAATCGATACCAGTCCCCGAAGGATTGTCGGGAAATTTATAACAAGCTCTTGTTTACTTTTTCCAGAAATAAAAGCTTAGACTCCTTCCAGTAAGATCAGCTAGATTAGATACCAGCATCAAACAGGCGAAATTTGGACTCCAAAATGCATAAAACTTACCTGGCCCGAGCCCCACTCGACATACGCGCCGCTGTAGACGACGAGGGTGCCTTTTGTAGACTAGAGGTCACTGACATTAACAGGCGCGTGAACACTCTTTGCCCCACTGCCCGTCACCTTTACAGCTCCAAACTCTTGCAGTTTCATCGGAATTATATGACTCTATTTATATGGCCCCTAAATACAGGGACTATATGTATGCCAGCCCACTGTCGAAAAATTAATCGACTGGAACTTCGTGTATTTAAAATTTGTGTGCGGAACCAGTCTACCAAAAAAAATGGTGGCATCAAATGCATGCCGTATACCAGCCAACTAAACCGCTGACATGGTGGGATAGAAAACAGATTAAAACATGAAATCTATGTTCTCTCTCCAGCTGCGTTAGCGTCATCCATCCCGCTGCCCAATTTGACAATGTCTTCAACAAGAATCTTCCCATCTGTTTCAGTTCAAGCAAAGGTCAAAGTAACAATTATGTTTCCAAAGAGCCTTTGCACAATCATCACACAATGAGCATTGGTAAAACAGAATGCAGAGAAACATAACCATCAAAACACGGAAACGTGTATTATTATTCTGTCCTGTAGAATGTTTCCACTATTCCCCCACGTGAAGTAGATTTTATCACCCATTGCGATTAACCAAAAATTTCCCACAAAGTCCACAACTTAAGGAACCATTCATTGGACATGATGGTAAATAAAAATTTTCATGTAAATTCACAAAAGCAGGAGGACACAAAAATTATAGGCAAATTAATGACGTGTGCCTTCTTATATGCCAATCTTAAGATACTTGGGACAAAGGACCAAAGGTAAGTGTTCACACAATTCTGTCCATAATCCACCCCGTATGATGACTTTGGTGTCCCATAAATTGAGTGTGATTTTGGTGAACAATAACTAGAGTGTGACATTGTGAAAACTAAGATTGGCCGAAAAAACTCTAAAAACTCCCATGCAAACTATAACTCTCAAAAAGTGTGTGTCACATCATATGATTGTGTCTGTACACATGTAGTTGTGCTTATTACAACAAAAAAAACTCTCAAAAAGATGTCCAAGCAATAATAAACAGGAGTGCACACAAGCAGCAAAAAGCAAGTCATTGATTACAAGACAGAGAATCAACAAAACCTCAAAAGAGAAATGGACATCATAGAAGAGTCCATCAGAGGAAGTCTAATCTTCTCAAAAGCCTATGTGCAGAATCCCCTTTCACTCCAAGGAAAAAAGGAACCTAAGCTAGAAATTTCTTACCATTCATACAACATGAAATATATCTCTTAGATCACAACTCTTTTTCCAATTCTGCTACTACCCATCAAATCCCCACCAGAAATTATGCATATTCCAACAACTTTGTCCATTCACAGCATATAATAAAGAAAACAACCAATTTAACTACTGAGTGTAAGAAAACATCTATTAACAGGATGGTATGAAGGAAGAAACAAAAAAAGCTTCAATTGGTGAGTGCTATAATGCTTTTGAAATTCTGTCTAAAAAGTGAAAATGGGTTTTTTGGACATCAGGAAACCATTGTGTAAACCTGTTCTATTTTGTTGACAGTTTACCGAGGTGGAGATCAGCTTTCATATACCTGTGTTATATGAATGAAGGAGCCCTGTTTTGGAAAACACTTTAAGACAATGTTCTAATTAATAAAGAAACAGAGAATTTCCAAAATCCACCCAACTTGCTTAATCCTCTTTACAAATGCCATTTTGTACACAAGTTCAGAACAAAGCAAAAGACTTTTTATAAGGCTCTTTATATCCAGACGCAGGCATTCCAAAATCAGTTTATTGCAGAAAATGACTCATGAAGTAAACAAGCTAGCCTGACTAGCACATTTTTGTTCTTAGATATAAACCCAAAAGCTTTAGAAATTGCCCACCTAGAGTGAAAACAACACCCAATGTCATACCACCTAAAAACCGGACCCCATGACTCACATGAAAACTAACATAAAAAACACAGTCTTTCTACCAGACTTGATCAAACATAGTGCACAAGCCATATTTCAGACACACTCATCCAATGTAGACTTGAAATGCTCCAATTAAGAGGGGCAACCAAATATAGGTGGATGACAAGAAACAGAGAGGATGACCTAAGTTAGCTTAGGAATTTTTGGTTAGGAAGAATTTAGAAAATTAGATCTCACACCAAACTTTATTTATAATAGAATGGAATGTCAAGAAGAGTTCATGTAGCCAACCCCAATTAAATTTGAGAATAAGGCCTTTTGCTGTTGTAGTACTCATCCAATAGCACAAGAAGACCAAAAATGAGAAAGGAATTTAAAAAAAAAAAAGCTGAGAAAAGGAAAAGCAAAATGCACACAAGGGAAAAAAACAGACCAACAAAATGATGGACTGGCTCACCTCCATCTTTTGAAAGATTGCTAATGAGCTCTTGGATACCTTCTTTGCCCAATGTAGTCTTCAAGTACATAGCAGCAGCTGCCACCTCTTCAGGAGTGACTTTTCCATCAAAATCCCTGCAAACATCCGAAATTACAGAATATCACTATGAGCATTTCCATGGATAATCATGCCTACTCATCACAAAAGTCAAAAATTGTAATTAAAAATGAAAAGGCAGATTTGAGCCAATTACTGATTGAAACTAATAGGAACCAAGTACTGTGCCTTCAAACATGCCTGCAAAACATACATGCTTCTAAGGCTTAAATTTATCCTTTCCTTTTTAGAGTCACTTTGCATGCAGCAACAAAAATCAACCTTTTCAAACATGTGTTGTTTCAGAATATTCTATAAAATTGTTTCCATTAACATCTGACGCAGCAATATGGGCCTGATTAATATTGAAACGAAAAATAACCAAAAATTTCAAGGATGAGACCAAGATATTTTCTTAAATGAGTAAACTGGTGCCAAACAAAAGGTAGTATGAGAATTTGTAGATTTTTTTTCCAAAGAGAAGATGCAACCACAGAGCATACACTCGTATAGCAGTCAAAAGTCGCAAACTAGTACAGTATAATTAAAAAGTTGCATGACCAGCAATAATGATGCACCTGTCAAGTAGGCGCCAGCGATCACCAATTTTAGCATCAACATCATCAATTTCTTTTTCAAGATTTTGGAGCATGGCATCAACCTGCAGTAGCAGAAACCACTAGTAACTAGTAGTTAAATTGAGAAAATAGAGTTTACTCAGCAATGGGCACAAGTTTGTGTACCTTCTCAATGAGAGCTGAAGAAACCTCATCAGCTTCATCAGCCTCAGAAGAATGATTGTTTTCCTCTCGAGCAGCCCTATATGCCTTAATGGCCTCCTTTTCACCCTCTGTACCCTCCTTCCCAACCAAGCTATTATAAAGTTCTATCTGAAAGACCAGAGCAATCAAGCATAAGAAAAAGTTGTGTTCAACAGCAGTTTAGTAGAATCAAAATCCCATAGCATCAACATATAAAGTATCCACTACCTCCTTATTGACAAGGCTCAGGAATTCTTCCCGCTCTCTACTCACTGACTGCAGTATATAAGCAGCAGACACAATTGAGAATGAAAACAGGTCATAATGTTCCCTCCCGAAAAAGAATCAAATTATACGACAACAGGAGGTATGTTGACCACTGAAAGCTTTAATTTCAATTCTTACAGATGCTGAAGCTAAAACAGCCAAGGCATGACTGAGTTCACAGAACTGTTCTTGTTTCTCCAATGTTCTGGCTATGGCCTGTTCTTGTGCTTCTCTTGCTGTTGGTATAGTCATCTCTTTCAATGCCACATCATCCTCACCAACTGTAGATTCTTTCATCTTGGCAAGCTTCTCTTCCTCCTTTTCTTCCTCCTCCTATATGTTATCAATTGAGAAGAAGCTCAGGTAACTATGAACTATGCTCAATGTTAAAACAAGCTTTGATGTCATCATAAAAAATGATGCATGCAAATCACTTATCAATCTGAGGTTTTAAACAGATTGAGAGCTTTTAATATTATATAGACTATTCCTCTTTTACCCTCTTTGGTTCACACAATATTAATCCGAATTAATTGCATCAAAGATGGGAGATCAAAGACTGCAAGGAAAGGCCAATCCTGCTAGGAAAACACCAAAATGGCTTTATTTGATTTTTTGAAATTTCACAGAAGATAATGCCATAAACTGAGCATCTTGAGATTTCAACCTTGATCAGTTCTTCCTGCATCTCAAGGTACTCCAGTTTCCTTCTCCTTTCTGAAACAGTGTCTTCTGATGGCAAAGCTGTAACACCAACAGTATCCACAACTTCATCTGGCAGGGAAGACAGTGTTGCTCTAACAGCATCCTCTGGTTTTAATTTTCCTGAAACAGTGAAGGCCCTGCAAATGATATTTGACAATAAAATTAAAATTAAAAGCTGAACATGTATGCACAGATGAAGTTTCAATGCAAATAGAAAAGATTGAGCAAGACCAGAATCAGCAGGGAATGCTTCAAATCACCTTGAGAGGATCAAAAGTGATGATGGCATAGAATGATTTAGAGATAAGTCCAACCAATCACGAAGCTGCAGAGAAAAATGAAGAATTTAAAAAACAGCATTGAAAGCTGTGATTTTAAACATCCAAGTGCCAATGACAGGGAAAATATTTCACTTAGATAACAAAGAGATAGTAGTTTCTTTAACATCACCAATATTTTACAAAATTGTATTTAGTGTTTCACATAGTTCTCTAAAGTGAGACCTCTGATTCAACCTATTCCAACCCACACCAAACCTTTAAGAAGAAAGGTATATGAAAAATGAAGTGTCAAAGGGGTATTGGCTGCATGACATGATCAAATACCAGTATGAAGCTCACATATGCTATCTGGAATAGACAAAGATTATTAGACTATTATGTAGATCTAATATATACAACAGCAGATCCTTATCCTCCAATTCCACCCATTGAAAACCACACCCAGCCCCTTTCAGTTACCAAAAAAGTTTGAAAAACGAAATGTTGTCAAGCTGTGAAAGGAAGTTGACAGCTAAAATTGCATACACCAATGTGGAGTTCATATATGCTACTTCAGTATAAGCAACGGTGCATTATTGAACTCTTTGACATGCACTCAAATTGTAAACACAGGTGAAGAAATGAAATATATACAATGCATAAAACTAAAAACCTGTTGCCGCATTTCCTCCACTGAGAGCAACCCAAGCATGCCTCGTTCCCTACAATCTTCACGAAGTTCAGCCTCTGAAAGAGACTCCACACCCTCCGCATGAATCAACTTGTCATCATTCTTAATGCTACATCACAAGAAGATCAATAAATAACAATCAAACACTTTTCTTATTTATAAATATCCAATCAGTAAAGCATTTCTCATACAACTAGATCTTGATTCCAAAACACTTGCGTCAATGACAAGATGGAGAATAAATCACTTGAATTCAAAAGCTAATTATCCGAGCACAAATAAAAGGGATTCTTAAGGCAGTGGGAAGATTCTGCCATCCCAAAAAGCAACATGTAGACAAGAAAATGTATAATTTTTTTTTCCTCATGTTCAAAGCATTTAATTAAAAAAGAAACATAAGCATTTCAACTGCTTGGTATCATAAAGGAAAATCATCAATACTTTCTCCAGAAAACAAATAAATGTTGTTAGAGTATGAGAACAGCTATTTTACAAGAAGCTTGGCTTCACCACATTCTATGCTCAATGCAGAAACAACTCTAGCAGGCTCAAATCTGTGGACCATTCCCTTTTCAGGTCCACCACCCAATCCATCTGATCTCCTCAAACAGACTACCAAAAGTCACTAGGTAATAAAACGTTGAAAAGTTGAACCCCACCTTCGGAGCCTTTTTCGCAGCATAAACCGCAGATACGCATCTGTTCCAAATGGACTAATTCCCATGTATTTGCACATGTTTACCAGCCGGGGCCTGACAAAAGCAAAATAAAGTGACAAAAGGGTAACTGATCGAGGAGATAGATAAAAAAACAATAATAATCAAAACTCCTTACGTAAACCTAATTATAAACATTAAGTAAAACAGTTACATAAATCAAAATATAAAAGCATTGGCTACAAAAATCAACCTGCTGATATTATCTAAAGTCAATTCGTCATTGAACAGCTTGGCAAAGCTCAAAATCTCATCATTGGAAACACTGCCACCCCTTCTAACCTACATGATTGTTATACTTGTCAAACTTACATACCGAAGTAAAAGGAATTAACAAAAAAATAAATAAGTGCAAGGTAAGATTGATTGCTGAAACTTGATTCTTACCCTGTTTAAAAATTCATCAAGATCTTCGGCAGTCTGCCTGATTTCTCCACTCCGCGAATTTTGAACTTCTTTTGCCATTTCTGTTACTGTATCTTGAAGAAACTTGGCATATTCCATCCTTGCTTTTAGCTTCCTTTTCAATGCCTCCTATTTATTGGCCAATTGGCAAGGCAGTAGCAAATCTGGTTATAATGGATAAAAAAAGCAACCCCACACATATGCAAACCTGTACTATGGCTTGAAGAACAGGAAGGCAAACAAGTCAAGATAAGCCAAGCTTCACTATGTATGAGCTTAATTAGTAAAAATTTTTCAAGCTCAAATATTAAGATGTGAACTGATCAACTCCAGCACTTCGAAGTGAACTTGAGCTTCAGAAAGTTTAAAATACTTGGAGCTCTAACTCATGTTTGTATTTTGATTTCATTTAATTCTGCCAAGAATTAAAGAAAACAGAACCAGCATACTAAATAAAATAAAATAAAATAAATTCAAGCACATGAGAAAGGCAAATTTACTTTCATTTGGGCCAACTGCAATGCTGCCAGCAAATGATGGGGGACCAGCAACAACAAAGTATACCTGCTCTTTCATCTTGTCTTGAAAGGTTGATGGCAACATGTTGGGAAACAATTTCAAAAACACTGGTAGAAGAAACTCCATAAATGGAACAATGATGAAAACTGCAAATGGCACAAGTCTGAAAATGTCAGCAGTAGTTCGAGTTAATTGTTGTCTCTCCCTTCTTGACAAGCTCTTCCCACCAGCAAGTTTTAACAACAATCTTGAACTGATCCTCACATCTGCCCACAAAAGCTTGAAACCCAACCAGTAATGTTGCAATGTTGAAACAAATTCATGTTTCCAGTGAATAAGTTTCTTGGCCCAGTCCTCCCTGTGAAAGAATAGCATAAGGATAAGCAACACATTAGATACATGTTAATGACAGCCAGTTAGACCAAAGCAAAACAAGAACATCCAAAAAGCAATGCCCTTAACCTGCTCATAGAAGCTACGGCTCTGAAAGCTGGACCAATTCCTAAAAGCACAGCCCACATTCTTTGTAAAATGGATTTAACAACCTGTTGCGATTCTTCCTGCAATCTTTTGGCCTTGGCTTTGGCCTTGGCAGTACTCAACCCTTCAACAGCTTGGTCACATTCTTCTGGAGATGCCTCCTTTCTCTTTTTAACAATCATTTCTTCATTTTTCTCATCATCGCTGTCCATATCAGGTTGTTTAGCTGTCACTGTGGATGAATTACGAGCAGAAAGTAACACCAACCTCAAAGGAGATTTCAGCTCTGAGCTTATATGGCAAAGACCCAGAGGGCTAATGTTAAATCCATGCCTAAAGTTCCCTAAACCTGATAGACCGAGTAACTCTGCTTTCTGCACAAGAATTCCATCTGGTTCCTTTGCATGTTTAGACTCAGCAGAAGGTTGGCCAGTAGCAAAGCAATAGCCTCGTGAATCCAAATGCCAATTTGCATGTCTGAAACATTGGAAGCTCTGAACTGAGCAAGCGGAGGCATTCAGGTAATCAGAGATCAGCCTTTTCCTTCTAAAAATTGCTCTAGAAGCCATTTGCAAATATTTCCCTCTTCACCCAGAGAATCACGTTCGCACTTCTCAATAAAGAGATCCGTGATGCTGCCAAAACACCAGATTCAGAAATAAACAACAGAAGACAATATACATAGGCAGCATTATGGAAACAAGTATGCTAAAGATAAGAAATGCAAAGCCTCCTTATTGATTGGATATCAAATATTATCAACCTAATGTTTATGTTTTCTGTTTCCCCCCCCCCCATTAAAATAAAAAAGAGAGGGAAGCAGACATTAAGTTATAAAAAGTCCCTTTTCTTTAGAAAAAGATAATAAAATGAAAGAAAGTTAAAAAAAAAACCATAAGACAGAAAGAAAAAAACAACATGACAAGGAAACTGGAACTATCACGCTGTAATCAATAGAAAAAAGAAAAACAATTCCGGAATTATAAATAAGAGTTGCAATTGGTTTAGAGCAGGAAAAAGCAACCCATAAAGAAGGAATTGGGTTCACCAATTCTTATTTCCCATACTTTCACAGCAACCAAACAGAGCAAAACACGAATGAAAAATTTCGACAAAGAAAACAACAAAAATTTCACAAATCAAATAAAGAGACCAAAACTGAAAATTTAAAAAAACCTAAAATGCAAAACCTAAAAAATAAATAAGTCTCCAAAAAAACCAAAATAAAAAAAAAGGAAATTATTTCATTTGCAGACTGCAAAACGAGAGCACCTCTGGTCAATATAAAGAGAAAAGAGAAGAAAGAAACACTCAAGGTTAAAAAATAATGAAAAAAAAAAAACAAGAAAGAGGAAATTTTTCAAAAAAAGAAAAAAAAATCGAAATATTTTCATAAAACAAAAGGACCACTTTCAAATCAAAATGAAATGACTCGTAAAATGGCCGAATTTATTTAGAAAATAAGTAAACAAAAAAAAAAAGACCAACAAACAACGCATTAAAAAAAAAAAAAGAAAAGAAAACAGAATAAGAAGACGAAGAAAGGGAGTTGAACTGTTTCTACTTGGGCAAGTATTTCTTTAATTTTTCCACAGTTCCCACAGTGACCAAACAGAACATTTCCGAACACATAATCCCACGAAATAAAACCTAAAATTTTTTTTTTTTTTTTAAGAAAAAGAAACGATTATTTCAAACGAGAAACCAGAAAAGGAATAAGTTCGTTCCAACAACTGGTTAACTATTCAATAGGAAAGCGCGCGCCGTCCTAACACAAAACTGGAAAGCGTGAGATACTTACAGCCCAGCACTTTGGTTTAATTACGGTAACTGCTACGCAGTACTCCAGAGACGGAAAAGCCAGACTTTCGCGGCGAGCCAAGGAGGGAAGGGGAGCGGGGGGAGAGAGAGAGAGAGAGAGGGTGGGGCTTTAGGGAGGGACCGGGATTGCGGTGGTAAAGTTTCGCTGCTACGCAGGTTCAAGGTTTTACGATGTTCCCTGCTTGTTTATTTCGCGATTGGTGGGATCCGTCGAGATATAAGGTTGTGGGACTGGGCCGCCGATCAGTAAATCGGACTGGTACTGCGTTTTGTTTTGTCGCTATTTTCTTTTCATTTCTTTTTTTTTCAAACTTATAAATCTGGGTTGACAAGCAAAACAAACGACTACTTTTCCCGTCTCTTTTCATTTTATTTATTTATTTATTTATTTTTCTTTTTTAATTTTTGGGAAGAATAATCTTACCGCACCGCAACTCAATCCACGAAGATTCTCTTTATCCTTTATTATAATCTGGTCAAAATAGGACTGGATTATGTCCAATTCTCTACCTGTAGTGCCGCGTCCAATGAAACCGAGAGAAAAAAGAGGTAAAAATCAATTTCGTTTAAGTGTGAAAAATAAGCGAGAAAAATTAACAAATATTTAAACCTACACTCAGCGAAAGGGTCAGGAGCGTAATAGCAGTAAAGTATAGATCTTTATTTGGTCCTCCGTACAAGCGGATCGTAAAGTGAACAAGAGCATTTCCACAACATATTTAGCGTACAAGCGGATCGTAAAGTGAACAAGGAACCAAAAATTAAACGCATTTTTGGGACTTATATCACAATTATTTGTCCTCAGGTTCCATTCTCGTCGTACTTATAACCATCAGATTGTACCATTGAGCTCCGAAAATTGTAGGCCTTCGTCATCTTGAGTCGCTCTTAAAACCTGCACATACAGTACATCATTATCAACAACCAAGAAAAGATTTCTCGGCCATGAGAAAAGAAACTGGCAATCAGAGTTCTGTGATTTCCCAATTCAATGATTCGGTTTATAAGAAATTTGGTAGGGAGTGCGTACCAAGGAAGCTTGAATGTATCCTTCCACCATCCCTGTTTTGAGCAGTTGGCAACTATTCTGCCCAATCGTACGATGATCTCAGAAAAAGTTGGTCTAGCAACAGCTTCTGGATGCCAACATTCATCAATCAACCTGCATCCATACCAATGATAGTATCCCAAGGTATTAGATCATTACACATAGAGCGCTACTCCTGTGTTGTCCAGACAATAATTCAGAACTGGTGTTCATGCCGTGCAAAAAGGCCATTCTCGTAACACAAAAATTATAGAGTAGAGAACAATTTTTACACCTTGTAGTGTCTACTGTAAATAATTTTCCCCTCTTTTTTTTTCTTCTTTTTTCTTTTGTGTTACACATTGCAAATTTCTTGGCTTTGTACCCAAAGATACAAGTATTTTTGCTGGTGCATGTATAGGAATGTCAGGCGGGGAAAGAATTCCATGGCAGCTATGAGATACATTAAACATATTTACAAGTAAATAGGTTTCTACAACCTCAGAATTTGAAACCTTTAATTGATGACATTTCTTAAACCTTTTTCCACACACCTTAAGATGCATAATCATCCAGAGTAAAATGAACCAGTAATCTCATTAGCCCTATGTTATCTGTAGTATGTCATCCTTGACCTTCCTGAATAGTTAGGCCATCCCCACTTGATCCACTGCTTTCTCACCATTTTGTGCAAAGTTTACGTGGTACCCTATATTTTACTGTAAAAGCCTAGTTAAAAGAAAATTAGAGACTCTGAATTTTTATGAGCTTGTTTCTATTAAAGGAATAATTGGGGACATTAAGCAGTCTCTCAAATGGTGAATGACGTGATAGCGACTAGCAGCTAATGACTGAATATCTGTAGCCACTTTCCCACACCTAGCCCTCAGCCAATTAGAGAAATATCCCAATGACAAAGAGAAACAAGGCGCAAGTTACAGAAAAAGAAAACACCGGATCTCTGCATCATCAAATTTGGAAAAAATAACTTACTCCTTTAGATCTGGAGGATAACTGCTTCTTAACTTAATTTTAAATTGTGGTCTCTTTTTCTCTAAGCACATCAATCTCGCAGTCTCTTCAGGAGACCTGGGATGGAAAGGCTGTATTCCCTCAATCATCTAGGATCAAAACAGAAACAAACACAACAAGAGTTTCCCCATGCTTATTTCCTACAATTAAGAAGTGTTATGATGAAAAAGGAAAAATCATTTACATAGGATCCCTGAATCAAGTTCTTCCTAACAAATAGAAGCTCCCTTCTTATATCCACATAAAAAATAAAATAAAATACAGTGACAATAAACTCAATCATTAAATTTGTGCATTTGCCATCTGTATAAAACTGCCTATTAAAGTTTTATGTATTATGAAAATTAGGGAAACATAGGACCAGTTTAGCCTGGATCATCTTAATCATGATAGTTTCATATCTTTGAGAAAGGAAGGGTACCTCATATAATATGATGCCGAATGAGTATGCATCCACACTCCTATCAAATATTTCATCTTTGAAAATTTCAGGTGCCACATATATATCTAAAAATTGACAAAGCAATGCCATCAAGTACTTATAGCGATAGCTGGATACCAGTTTTCAGTTTAGTGATATACAAATTAATGGAATTACATTGGATTAGGTACCAAAAAAACCAGCAAAAAATATCATAGATAGTGGAAATCACAAGTTAGATACCAACTATAATAAACTTTATGCATAATGGTGCTATAGACCATTTGTACAGTTACACCAGTTCAAGGGCTAAAAATTTGCAGAACTTACTTGAAGGGTCAGCAAAAGTCCCTGGTACAAGTTTAGCTTTGTCTGCTGAAATTTTTGACAACCTTATTAAACCAAATTCAGCTACCTTCAACTGACCACCACTATCCAGCAAAATATTTCTGACACCTTACCAAAATTTAAACATTAAAGACAAGTACATATTAATGAAACAAATGAGAGCTTAATTTGCAATAACAGGTCAATCAGCTTCTTCATTTGGACACCTTACTTTGGCTTTAAATCACAATGGATGATAGGATCTGGTTTACATTCATGAAGGTAATTCATGCCCCTGGTAAAAAGAGACCAACCAAGGCATCTTAAAATTAAACAAGCTAGAGAATAAATTTTTGAAAAATGGCATGAAAAACTGCCTGTGGTATGTGCTAGTGTGACTGTGTATAAAAGAAAATCTTAGTTTAGGGAGTAAGCAAGCAAAGGAATTTAAAAAATTGGCACTTGCCTTGCAATATCAAGGGCAAATCTCAAAGATTTGGTAGGTGAAAGACGCCCTTTCTTTTGAAGATAGCTTTCTAAGTCACCCTAAAACAAAAATTTTTAGAGTGAAAATTAAGGTATTCAATTGATGAGATGGGACATCTCCATTCCATGATTTCCCCAGATAGAAATAATTCAATAGCCCATGGAGATAACTCTTATAATGGAAAGCTGTTCCAGATCATAGATTAAAAACACCAGATCATGTTAAGGAAACTTCTCATCATTCCTTCATTGATATTTGGTTTCTACTTTCATACTGTATTACAATGCTGCACCATACTCTTTCCTTTTTTTTTTTTTTTTTTCAATTCTCTATTTTTCCCCCAAAGCACTTGTTGCCCATCTTAAAACAGGGCCACCTCCATTGTGAAATGAGAGTCCATTACCCTTATAAACAAGAGATGGTCATGTATCATATGCCATTGATTGTAATATAGCATTCAATGCATATGCAAGAGAGAAAGAAGAGGCCCGAAATAAGCTTACTTTTGGATGATACTCTGCACAAATCATCATCGGTATATTCTGCGTGACAGCTCCAACAAACTGAATCACATTAGGATGTCGAACCTTTTCTAATAAGGTCAGCTCATGCTTGAAAGCATTTCTGTCATAAAATTTAGCCCCAAAAGAAACAAGGGATGATATTAGGACTCTACATTGACTATTTGAACAAGTCCACCAGAATTTGAACACAATGCCCATATCACTATTTGCAGAGCAACTCAAACAAGGGAATTATTTGAATCATAGGCAAAAGTATATCAAAAGCAGTAAGAAATAATAATAATAATAATAAATAAATAAATAAATAACTGTCTATTCTCCTCTAGGCTCTAGTAATATTTAACATGGTTGGCCACCAATTGCACGTATGTCAGTGTCAGTTGTCAATGAAAGGCAAGCCAACCAACAATTGAAAATAAAAAGGATGTCTCACTGCACAAGGCTCCCACATTTGTGGGGTCTACAGAAGAGTCAGATGTACACAACTTTATCCTCATTTTCACAAACAAGCTATTTCCACAATTCAAACCCATAACCATTACATCACAATGGAGTAACCTTTACCGCTACATGAAGACTCAAAGCCATGAACACTAAGTCACAATAATAGAAACTAAAAAATAGAAAAAAAACAAAAAGAATATATAGGTCTTAAAGATAATTATGTCATTTCAAGGCAACAATTATAAATGAAACATGTGAAACAAACCTTGAGAACCTTATAAAGGTGATAGAATAGATTTCAGTGATAGAATAAGAAAGAAATGTTCTTATGTGCTGTGTCCAGAGAAGAAAGGAGATAGAATCCTCTAGTCAAATCAGAAAAGAATCCACATGAAAAATGTTGTCTTGCTAAATGAAGGAGCTAGCATCTGAAACTCTGATTGTAGCTGTCGAAAACACTTATCATTATCATCCTTTTCCCTCTCTGTTTTTTTTAACAGGATCGACTAGTAATGTCAAATTGTAGATCACAAGCTTTCATCACAAACTTAGTTGTTCAGTTAAGTGGCACTACAAAGCAAAAATATGCACACGATGGCATCTAAATAGCACATAAAATAAATAGGCAGTCTTAATAACTGATATCAGAAACAACATCACACTTTTTGTGTTCCCTGGAATCCAAAACTTGAATTTGGAAATACGAGTATGAATTGCAAAGAGAAGAGGAAGAAAGGGAAAATAACACACATGCTCTCCGGGTCTGAATAGCTGTCCTTATCAAGTATCTTTACAGAGACCTTGGTACCATTCCATCTAGCCACTTGATACATTCCCTGTTATGGTAAATAGCCATTAGTAATTCTGGCCAGACATCAAGGAAGAATTAATAAAATGATTTCAGATACAAGTATCCACGAAGAATACTAAGATGATTTCATTCCCAAAGACTGTTACATCACCAAAATAACAATAACGCCCCCATTTTGATAACCAGATTGAAGGAGAAGAAAAATATTACAGCCAAAAACAAAAATTATCAAAGAAAAAGAGTTAGCATGGAAAAAAAAAGAGTCTGAAGAACAGCAGTATAAGTGGTTGTTATTCTTGCACTCTTGCACCTCTAAAAAATAGTTTGCATAGAAAGGTTAATTTTTCCTTAAATGCTTAGTTGTGGTAAGAACACACTGCACAGTGCACATGCAATGTAATCCAATGGGTTTACACAGCTTTGAAAGATGTATGAAGGAAAAATTGTTCCAATCTAGAAATATAGAAAGTCCTAAATTCAACTATCACGAAAGAAAGGGCTTTAGAAAAAATTTTCATGTGTCTGTTACAATAATACAATTGTTGGCATCTTAACCACCAAGAAGCTACAATGTACTTAAATTTTCCAAAGACACCATAATATTGGCCCAAAACTATGGCAACAGCACATAGTGATGCCTAACTTCTATTATATAAAACAAAATGGGTGTCAACCAAAAAGAAGAAAAGTAATACAAGAGAAGATGATAATAACTAGTTTAGTATAAAAAGCCAATGAACAAGTTTCATGAGTTCAACCCACAAGTCACCATCAACATTTCACAATTGACCACCACACACAAAGTTTCAGAAAATGCACGAATTTCTGAAATTAGAGGGGAGGGGATAGAACATGCCTTTGTGATACCATCAGACTTGCGAACCTGAAGTTCTAGTGGGTTGAGCTCATACTCTGGAACTCCTCTAGGACTAGCAACAGCCATTGGTGTCTTCCTCGTTTTCTAAAGTAATGGCAAAAGCATACTTTTTCCTTTTTTAATACATATACAGGCAGCATAAACATAAGCATTCTTCTTCAAAAACCATAAAATTAAGGAAGGGAATCGTACCGGGGCTTTAGCTCCTCGGGCCGTCAAGATATCATAAACTTCTACATTTCCATAGTACTTAGAATCAGCACATGCCTGCCCATGTACACAGAATCCAAATTCCAAGAGCCACTCTTAAATTCTGTATTATTCTAAAATACATGTACAGAGATCGCGATTATTGTAATAATGTGTGTTTATTTTTTAAAACAAATGAGAAATTAAGATAGGAGGAGGACGAGAGAATAGAGGAGGGTGATGCGATAACAAGGGTGGGCCAAATTACCGTGCTGCCCCAGCGATCGCGAGCATCGAGATTGGCCTTTCTGCTCAACAAGAGCTTGACGACCTGGACGTGACCCTCGCAGGCGGCGATGTGCAAGGCGGTCCGTCCGTCCAAATCGATGCTGTTGACGTCAACACCGCCGTCGAGCAAGTCCTCGACGCCCCTAACATCCCCGTGGCAGGCCATGAAGAGGAGCTGCGTGGTGGAGTCGAGATTCTCGGGGACGGCGAGCGGCCCGTTCTGGGGGCTCCGCCGGATGGGATCGAGCGAGGACTGCCGGCCAAAGCTGAAGCGCAAGTCGTTCCGCCTGGGATCCAGGGAGATCTGCCGTGACAGCTGCCTCCCGAAGCTCCGAGGCCGCGAGCCCGTCGAGAACCGCCCCGAGATCCCCCGCTTCAGCTGCTTCGCAATGCCCTCCATTTGCCCATACACACTTAACACACGGACTAACCCATTTGCTTCAGATTATTTTTGAAATGCTGCTTTTTTTCTTTTCTTTTTCAAATTTTCAACAAAGGAACGTGGCATTATCTTACCTCAAAATAGTATCCATACCCATTAAAATAATGTTCTTAGGTTCTTTTTTTTTTATATATAATAATAATAATAATAATGATGACTTAAGGATTAAATAGAAGAACAAAATAGAAAATAAATAGACAAAAAAACACGAAAAAGACAAACAAGGAAAGAAGTCTGGTTCCGAGAAATCAAGAGATAAAGAAAAGCACAGCTTACGCACAAAGAAGACAATTTTTTTAATCCCGCTTTTCTTTCTCTTCTTTTTTCTTCTACCGATTCCATACTTAATTCGCTATATAAACGTCAACAAATATCAAGGCATGAATTCACAATTTGAGCAAACCAGAATAGTTTCAGAGTCGTTTGCACTATTACAATTAACTCGTGCAATCGGCATCCTCTTGCTAAAATTGAAAGAACCCATCGCCCTACTCGCAGAATACTCTCTCAGGTTTCGACATGTCAATTTCATGTGAGATGGCTGAAGTACGTGCATCCAATGAGTAATAAGCATTTTGGCAGGATAAGATATTTCGCCATTTTATGGATTTAGATGATAATCTCCGTATTTCGATAATCTCTGAAACCCCCTGAATTTGCTACTTTGCGAGGTTGGTTTTGCTCCGGCGTATTGAGGCTAGAGGAGGACGAGCAGCCGGTGCTTTTGCATAAAAATTGAAAAACGTTAAGTGGCCAGATAAATTTGCGAGAATAGTGACGGAATGACGTGGCTGCCCTCATCTCTGTGTGTTATTATATTAACGTTATCAAAAAAAATAAAAATAAAAATAAATAAATAAAAATATATATATATATATAAAGATAAAAAAAAATAGTAAAACACTTGCTTAATTTTCGTTAAGTATTGAATTTAAAATTTAAATTTTTAATATATTTTTAAAATCTTAATTTTATTAAAATTTTAACTTGTATTTATTGTACACAATTTATATTTAATATGAATTATAATTTACTTGATTTTATATTAATAATTTTTATATATATTTAAATTTTATACAATATAAATATTTATGATTATAAAATTTTAAAATAATCTTAAGAAAAGATAATCTTAATTTTTAATTTTTTAGAGAGAAATTTTTCTTAAAATAATACACATAATTTAATTTTTTTAATAAAAGAAAGAAAAAAAATGCTGTGAAACTTATTATTTATAAAAATATATATTTATGATTAGTTTTTTTTTAATTTTTATTTAAATAAAATACATTTTTAATAAAAATAATAATAATAACAATGACAGTACTTGGGTGGGATTAAAAGGGAAATAAGGCCCTGTTTCCATAGTTGGGCGGGAAAAGCTTCCCCGAGAGCCCAGGAATCAACCGAGTGCGAGGATGTCAACTGGGGGGTTGACTCCACCGCAGCTTCTCGTTGAATCTGAAATTGACAAAGTCGTCGCTTCTACTGGGGGGTGTTTGCCCCACCGGCGCGAGAGGCCGAAAATTTGCTTGGCCAACTTCCAATTGAAGTAAAATTTTGAAGATACACCTATCCAAATTGGTAGGACTCGATGGCAGAGCCTGTGTAATCTTCAAATCTATATGAATAATAGTATTAAAATTTGTGAAATGAGTTTAATTATATTTGTTGATGTTTTTATTTTATTTAAAATATACAAAATTAAAAAAAAATAAATATTGAGTATTATTTTTTAAAAAATAAAAATTAGGAATAACTTTTTTTTTTAATCTTTAAACCTAAACCTAGTTTAAGTTAAACTTACTTTTATAGTTAATTAGATTTTAAAAAATAATAATTACCTAAGTTAAATTGATTTTAGGAAAAAATATATATCTTTAAAGAAACACAAAAAGAAAATTTTGTTTTCTTTTTAAGAAAACATAAAATAAAATAAAATAAAGGAGGAGGACGCGGAAGAATTTTTTGACATAAATGAATTGTATTGATACATAAATGCAGCCATGGAAAATATATGTGCAACAACTATTAATGAAATAGCAACGTCACACACAGTCAATCAAATTATCTTGGAGATGCATACACGGGGGGCTGGCCCTGTTTAGCTCTGTAAACAATTTCTGGGTACAACTCACAACCACAAAAATGTAAATTATTGCCACGATATGGCCCTTTTTTCCCAAGTCGAATGCTCCCTGAACCAAAGCATCAAACATGACAAACAAGGTCACGCCAAGGAGACATCCCAAAGCACGAGCCATCCAGAGCCAGATCTTCTTCAAACCTCCGGCAAGGAAAGTGCGAGTTATTTCTGATTTTTGAGGCTGCTGGATAGGGATACACCGAATAGGAATCCCGTTGCATTGAAATTTTTGGAATATAGTCGTTTTCACTTGCCCGCGAGAAAACTATTTACATGCACTCTCATTTTACGGGATTTTACCTACTTAATGAGTTAAAGATTAAGGATATACATTAATCCCGCGACATAGGAGTGCTAGGTGACATGTTTCTCTTCCCTTTTAAGCCCATTTTGAGTATTTTCTAAAATTCACATTCATTGATTTTCCCAAATTCTCTCTCCAAATTTGTCCAATTCCACTCGCCATCTATTGCCTTAATCGCCTTTCAATAACCTTAATTGTTTTGTTTTATCCTGCGTGAACTGTTGAATTGCTAGGAAAATGGAAAAACTTGGGACTCTTCGCTTTTTCAACTCTGTTTCAACGTTTTCTTTTGCATTTTTCATTTTGTGTGCGCCTTAGGTTGTTTAATAGAACCCCTTAGTATTGTTCTGAACAGAGTTGTAAATTAAGATTCTAACGCTTCAGAGCGCAGGAAGATATTGCGTCCAGTGCACCTTATGGACAGGTTAGGTATACTGCTTGGAAAATTATAAAATCACTGTTGCACCGGCATTCTTTCCTAGACCCCACAACAGCAAGATTGATTCTTTAAGACTTATAATTTATTAGATTATAACAGTAGAAATATATCCGCATACCCCACTAGGCATACATCAGATTTGAACAGAAAGGCAGCAAAACTATCTCAAACACAGTAAAAATAACCCATGGAAGTTGACAGATCAAGTGAGATATGACTTGCAGCTCGACCTGATCCACACAGCACTAATAATTTTTATGCCTGGCAGAGGGATGAGAAGACACAACGAAAGTGGGTTCAATCACTCACGAGCAATTGCCACCACTTGTTTCCCGACGTTGCGGCCGCTGAAAAGGCCTATCAAAGCAGCAGGGCCGCTTTCAAGGCCTTCCGCTACGTCTTCCACGTAAACAATCTTTCCTTCTCTTATACAAGGCAGCACAAAGTCCATGTACTTGGAGTACTGGGGGAAATAATCCAACGCTATAAATCCTTCCAGGCGGACCCGCTTATAAATGATAGTTATCAAATTGTGCACGCCTTCAAGCTTCTCAACATTGTATTGTGAGATCATTCCACAAACAGCAATGCGTCCATGTCCTCTCATGTTTATAAGTACTGCATCAAGCATTTTGCCACCAACGTTCTCGAAGTAAATGTCAATGCCTTCTGGAAAATACCTGGAAATAGAGAACAGTTACGAGTTCTAATTCTCCGAAAACTGTTTTTACTCCTCCAAGATGCTACAGTTGCCAATTATGCAACAACGATGCCTTGTTTATTACAAGATAATCAATACACTTCATTCAGTGGATTTTAGTTGTGAACTGTGATGCAGACTTCCTCTCGGAAGCTAGAGAAATGGTGAATAATTATCAGAGGATACTTGCGTCCAAAATGCTTATAACAAGCAAAGTAGACTGCTTTTGATGACTTAAAAATATGGAAAAATTATTGGAAAAGTTTCAACTGTAAAATGAAAAAGCTTTGCCTGTAAAATGTTTTAGAGGACTGGTGCTTAAACTGTTGTCAATTTCACTGCAATTTCTTTTCATTGTTCTCAAGAACTCTATTTAGGGCCAGGCACTAATAAAATTGCTGCCATAGATGAAAAGCGAAGTCAATTTTTGGAGACTACAGCAATGGACACTCAAAGCTGTCAAGTTTAAAAACGCCTGCTCACCAATAGCCACAAAAACGCTACAGGAAGAAAATAGGGCACTAGAAGGCGCATTATTCATGAGTTAACTAAAGATAAAACAGTAGACACAATTGATATATGTGGCTGACATTTTTTTTATTAAGGCTTTGTCGAGTTTAAGGCACATTCTCATCAATAAACATCAGACTAGGCATGCCACTAGTGGAATAAATGTATATCTCAGCTTTGCATTTTCTGTTCAATACAAAGCAAGTGTAGAAGATCCATTTATGCTAGTAAATTTTTGCAGACATAGGGAAATGGAAAGAGAGGGTGCAACAAAACACAAAGAAAACGGCCCCTCCTTCCCCTGGGCCGAAAAAAAAAAACAACAAAAAAAGAGTCTAAAGAAAAGGTGAAATTTTAACTAAAGAATTCTAAAGAAAGATTGGCATATTAAAGTGCCTTCATTACATTCACTAACCTTTTCAATGCTGCATTCAAGTTATGCTCCTCTTTATAATTGAAAGCAGCCCCTCTTCCCCCGCCCCCACCCCCAAAACAACACCAAAGAAAAAAAAAAAATCTAAAGAAAAGATGAAAATTTTAGATTAGTGTCTTAAAGTGCCTTCATAGCATTCACTAACCTTTTCAATGCCGCATCCAAGTCATGCTCTTCTTTATAATTGAAAGCGTCATCAAACCCAAACCGCTTCTTCAGTAGTTCAACCTGATATGCAGCAAACCAGAATAGTTTTAGAGTTTGCACTATTACAATTAACTCATGCAATCAGCATCCTCATGCTAAAATTGAAGAGGCAGGGGGGAAGGATTGTGAAAGAACTGATCACCCAGCACGCAGAACACTCTCTCAGGTTTCAATATATCAATTTCATATGAGATGGCTGAAGCATGCATTCCTTGAGTAATAAACATTTTATCAGGATAAGATACTTCACTCTTATGGATTTAGATGATATCTCTGTATTTCAATAAATACCAGACACCGACACCACATGATGATGTAGGCAGTTTGTAAATTCCAATAGTAAACCACATGAATTTTAAGATGCTTTGATCGATATATTATCAAATAGTCTAGAATCAATTGTTGCATCAGAACCATGTGGATGAGACTGAAACTAAATCCAAGGAAATAAAGCATGCAACATAGCTGGCTGACCATTCTTTATAAGTGGTTTGTGAGAGCACGTGTGCACCGTGCATGCATTTGTATGAAGCAAGGCTCACCTTCTCTTTACTTCCAGCACTTCCAACAACATAGCAACCAGCCAGCTTGGCAAACTGCCCAACAAGCTGACCAACAGCACCAGATGCTGCTGAAATGAATACACGCTCTCCTTGCTTTGGAGAACAAATGTCATAGAAACCAAAATATGCAGTGATACCAGGCATGCCTACAAGATAAAATAAAATAAAATAAAGGTTTTAAGGAAAAGATGTAAAATTTACATTTCAATTATCATAAATTGTAATGCTGAAACCTAGATAACACACCTATCCTATAAAAGATACTCCTTTCATTCATTGAGATGGATTCAGCATCAGGTTTTAAGCAATGCCACGCCAATTTGAAGCATGATGAAAAAATAAGTAAAAAAATGAAATGCACAAATTCTAATGGAAAATTTTTGCACAAGTTAAAAACTCAATTAGCTGAAGATTGGAGAAGTTACCAAGAAGTCCAGTATAGTATGAAAGGGGTACATCAGTATGCTGGATCTTAAAGAAGTTCTCAGGTTTTGTCACAAGAGTGTACTCT
This sequence comes from Bruguiera parviflora, assembly GCA_019804595.1. Lineage (NCBI taxonomy): Eukaryota > Viridiplantae > Streptophyta > Magnoliopsida > Malpighiales > Rhizophoraceae > Bruguiera > Bruguiera parviflora. Next base: position 5,974,789 of record CM034046.1, read on the forward strand.
TCCCATTTAGTTTGCCCCCAAATCAGGTCACCTTTCTTGAAGTCTGGGTGGGTGGAATCAACAACTTTTGCCACCCCAAATCCAACCATTGGCTGCTCAATTTGACCAAGAAGAAAACATCAGGACTGATGTCAGAAAGAAACAGTAGTTCATTGGTTGATCATGCAGTTGCTCTAGTAATTGCCCCCATAGCCATCCCAAACTTGCATTCTTGCATGTCACAAAATTGTTCCAGCCAACTTCTTACCATAGTTAATTGAAAACAACACCTGATTCAGACAATTAACTCATTTATGATGACCTTTAGATAAATATTTCTTCAGTTTTAAGTAATACGGGACATACAAAGAATTAGTCCTGAATTTTTACAGATTCTACAATCAAGTCCTAAACCCTTTTGCATTTTTCTTTGAATCCTACACCTTTTCCAAATCAGTCTTTTTTAGGAGAAAGCAGAGATTCAAATGAAAACACAAAAAGATTGAAGATCAAATTGTAAAAATTCATACAAATTTAGACTAATTTTTTGCAATATCCCTAAATAATACTCCATTAAGACAACCCAATAACATATCAAATGACAGACAACCCAATAAAAGTTTAGTTCGCTATCTACATCAAACGTATCAAGACATGAAGTAACAGTTGCGCAACCCATTTTGCTTACCCAGAAGCCAAAAACATCTAAAAAGGAACCTGTTATTTTTGAAATCCAAACAATCAATCAATATAATAAGAAAAAGCGTGGGTGTTAAGCGGGGCTGGCTATCGGGCCCAACTTAACCTACAATTCGCATTTGTTACAGGCAATAATCGATGACTCTTCTTTCTTTTTTCTAGTTTTTTTTTTTTTTGAAGATTTTGTTTCTTGCAAAAGAGAAACCATAAAATGATAAATATAAATAAAATTGAGAGAGAAGGAGAGCTGGGGGTAGTTACAGATCCAGGGACAAAGGGAACCATTGCCGGATCATCGGACGGTTGATTTGTCATGCGACCGCGCATGTACGGATCACAAGACAAGTACAGATTCTTAATCAGAATAGCAGCTGCTGCTGCTGCGTTGCCATTATCGCCTTCAGGAACTCTTAGTTGTTGTACAGCACTAGTTGTGATGGGCAAGTCTGATTCTTTAGGAAAACCCGTCACGTAGTCCTTGAATATCACCTGCTTGTTCCTCACATTTTCTCCTTCCCTTGTCGCCATCTCCAACCTCAGTCTCTTTCCTTTGTTCTCTTCTCTTCTACTTTCTCAGCCCCTCCTCTCACTTTGCTCTTGTATGTACGGCCACTCAAAAGATTAATCTAATGGAATCTACTACGAGGGTCTCTAGGCTGCTCAATTCTGATTCACAGAATGGACTTCTTACAGTGGGCTTCTGCAAAGCTTCGCCGGAACGAGTTGGACCAACTCTCTCCGCAACAATCCAACAACGGCCATCCCAACCCTTTTCTTTTACATTTCAAACCCAAAACGGAAGAGCCCGACTCAATTCATTTCTTTGAAATTTTTTAATTTGGCCCACCTTTTAAATAAATCAAATTAACTTGAAATATAATTAAAAACAAAAAATTCGAATAATTAAAATTTTTTAAAAATTTGTATTATATACAATTATATATACTAAAACTTTTAAAGAGAAAGAGACAAAACTCATTAAAAAGTTTGTTAAATAATAAATTATATAATAAATTTTTTATTATAAAAAATTATATATTTTTTAAAATTAAAATTTAAAATCTTTAAAATTAAAATCGAACTACTTAACCATTTAGTGTTCCCGAAAAAAATAATAATAAAAGAGAGAGAGCTCTCGTAACTTGTGTCTTGGAAATTGTGGAACGACCAATCAACCCATCGCCCGTCAGCAGGACAATTACAGTATGTTTGGTCTCTGAGAAACATGGTGAGAAGAAAACTATTGGAATGAAAATGTGTGAGAAATACAACTTTCTTATGTTTGATAGAAAAGTGAGAAAGAAAAATGATTAGAATAAATAGCACAAAAAAGGATATGGGACGTTATTTTACTTTCTCACCAATTAATTCATCAAAATAACCTTATCCCCTCAAACTGAGCAAAAAAATAAAGATTGTATACCCACTTTAGAGCTAGCCACCAGCTAGGCCCAATGCATGGTCGAGCAGGCAGCACCCACCGCGAGCCAATGAGAAACTTTATACTTTATCCCACTTGCCATAATCGGACAATTTTATTCTCAAACAAACAAAAAATAAAATAAAACAAAATAAATAAATAAATATATAAATATATATATCTATATATATATATATATATATATATTCTCTCAATTCTATGTTATAGAGGTTAGGAATTTTTTTTTTGTTTATACCCTTTTTTTCTTTTCCTTTAAAAAAATTATTATAATCATAGTCTCAAATTATTTATAAAAAAATACATAATTATTATTTTATACACATAAAATTTTGATCCTTTTATAGTTTTATCACATCCAAATAAAAAATTTACTTTCAATTCATTTGTTTCTCTTTTATTTCTAACTTAACCAAACACTTAACGAGAAAATCATTTTCTTTTTCCCAAATTTTTGTTCACAACTTTCTTTTCTACAACCTTTTTTCATACTTCATTTTAAATTCAAACGCACCATCAAGTTTTATGAGAAAAAAAAAAATTGCACACCTAACAAGACCAATTAAATGTGCAACAAAATGGTAAGATGTGTAACAAACTATCGATTGTATTTTTTCAATAGATTAATTTACATTTCAACCTTTTTATTATATATTTAATCAGTTTTCTTATAATATCTAGTCATTTTCTGGTGGGGAACTTGAATGAAAAAAAAAAAAAAAGGCGTGGAGTCTCCACACTGCCACCTCACTTCGTCCATCCTTTTTTTTTTTTTTTTAAATTTTTATGGATATAACTTACTTATAATATTACACTCTGTATATATATATATATAATGAGTAGAATTTATTTAAAATAAAAAATTATAAAATTAATTTATATAATGTAAAATTATAAATAACTTATATTAAAAAAAAAAAAACTACCACCATAATTTTATTGACCAAGATTTTACTCTCACAGTGTTGTCAATATGAATCCTATTCTACTTGGTAGGAAGAGTCCAGCTCTTTGAACTTTGTGGCTGTCAATGTTGTCACTTTGTGGTTGTTTTTATCCCATTAACAACGACTGCAAAGTGTTAAAGGGCATTGAACAAATGTTGTGGTGTGTTTATTTTATTCGAGGAGTCTTAAATTAGTGTCAAACGGCATGACTGCAGAGGACTTTTTGGTGCGTAAATCTCGCACTTGTTAAAAGGGCAAACTGAAAAAGTCAGGCCGCAGCTGCTTGCTTCTGATGCGTTTGTTGCATTTTCGAACTGCATTCATCAAAGATGGAATACCCTTATAAATACCCCCCGAAGCTCAACCCGGTTCATCGATCCCAGATCTCGCTTTCCGGCTCTCTCTTCTTCTCTCTCTCTCTCTCTCTGATATAAGCTCTTTTGAAGCAACACAAAATGGCCAGTCATCCCTTGAGTTTGAGCCCATTTGTTCTTGCACTTCTCTCCATTGTCTTCTCCTCGTTATCTTCAAAAGCAAATGCAGCAATATACAATGTCCTTAGGTATGGAGCCGAAGCAGATGGTGAAACAGACTCAACCGAGGCCTTTCTTGCAGCATGGTCACAAGCGTGTGCCTCAACAAGTCCTTCTACAATCTACGTGCCTCCAGGGAGGTTCTTTCTCGGAAGGGTGGCGTTTGAGGGCCCATGCAACAACAACGCAATCTTGGCACGCATAGATGGAGCACTTGTGGCCCCCTCCGATTACTGGAATCTCGATGACCCTCAAAACTGGATCGTGTTCCGCCGTGTTAGTGGGGCTACGTTGTCTGGTGGCACACTCGACGGCCAGGGCACTAGCTTGTGGTCTTGCAAGGAATCAGCTGGATGGAATTGCCCAACCGGCGCAACGGTACGTCAGCTCATCAACTCTATTTTCTTTGCCAATTTTTATGTATATCTGTCATAACCAAATTCAAGTTAATTCAACAGATCGTTCATTAATCTCAATATATATTCACACACACACGCACACACACACACACACACACAAGTGTTTTCTTTATAATCATCCCTACACATATATGTCATTTTTCGCAAATAGTGTTATGATTTGCATTTGATGGGTCTTTAGTGGTCTAATGGGGGTAGTGATGTTGGGACGGAGGAAACGAGGGGACTCCGTCTCTGAGTTCCAACGCTAGTTGTTGGCAACCCAAGAGTCATTGCTTCCATACACGAGGGACAAACCTGATGTCCCGGCTTTGATTTTGCGTGGGTCTCCTAAGTTTATTATTATTATTTTTTTTTTATAAAAAATTATATAATGTACATGCAATTTTAATAAAATATATAAAACAAGCATATTATTAATTCTTATTTGTATATTTTCTTTTAACTCTCTCACTATGTCTAGGGATCCGTCTTGGATTAATTATCATCCCTTTTCTTTTTTATAAGTAACCGACGTAAAATTTTAAATGAAGGCTGGCTCTTTGGATGCTACCTTTCGGAAAAGTCAGCGTGCATCTTATGAAGCCCAAACAAAAGCTTATTAGGCGTCATCGTGAAACAAGAAGGGTTCAAAAGATTACCATGACAGAATCCAATGGGGCCACGGGTCAAAATTCAAAATTAATAAGCAAAAACGTTCGTCAAAATTCCCAAAAATATACCAATCATTAGTCACCCTACCCAAAAAAATAGATCGTCATTTGTTCTCGATTTAAAATTTCGTTCACAAAATTATAAAACTTAAAAGCTCATATGTCCTACAACTAACTAGGCACAAGAGAGAAAAGGGGGAATAAAAAACACGGTGACAAACGTTAGAAAGACATTGCTTGGATGAATGGGACATTGAAAAAAGCCTAGAGGTGTGGCTAGGGGAGATCGCAGAGAGGAGAGGGAAAAGGATGTGAGCTAAGAAAATGAGAGAAAATGTTCCAATCCAAATGGAAAAACAACCCAATTTTCCTCTCTTTGGCTTGAAACACTAAAAAAATCGACAGACGATTGCAATGCTGATGAGGGTCAGGATTTTGTAATGAAAGATTCAAAAAGAAATTAGAAAGACCCTAACTTAACTATGCCTGTGCGGATAATAAGCCTTTCTAGCTACTCACAAAAATCAGTTTTTCGTCAATGCTTTTTTGCGAGAGAGTGATTACTAGTGAGCGATGATTAGCTAAAATAAAAACAAAAGAACAGAAAGAGAGGTAACGTTACACAAGAAGAAAAAAAAAAACTAATTGAAAAATAATCATAATAAGCAATAATTGAGATAGTCATGGTTAGAATTTTCAAGATTATCAATAATAAAAACAAATATGTTATTAGAAGTATTCAAAATTACTTAAAATGGGAGCAAAGACGTGCCACGTGACATGCCCCTGTCACGGAAATAATATATATATATGTATATATAGATGTGCAACCATAATTAATTGTGCTTTGCTCTTCACTTCAGCCAAATCAAGTTGGATGTTTATTTAATTTTGCACTCGGAGTCCAAGTCCTGGATGTTTGAATTAAGCGTTCGTTCCACCTTTCCCTCTGTTTGCATGCATGAGCAGTCACTGAGCTTTGTCGAATCGGTCAACATTGAGGTGAGTGGACTGACCTCTCTGAATAGCCAACTGGGTCACGTAGCCATCATCGGCTGCCGGAATGTCACATTGCATGGGGTTAGGATCTCCGCCGCTGGCGACAGCCCCAACACAGACGGCATCCACGTGCAATCGTCGACGGGCACAACAATCTTTAACTCGTGGATTGGAACAGGTGATGACTGCATCTCCGTTGGCCCCGGCACTACCAATTTATGGGTTGAAAACGTTGCATGTGGTCCTGGACACGGTATCAGGTGAAAAGTCAATCGATTGTTGTAGATGATTTTTTTTCTCAAGTAAATAACGTATCTTAATCGATTATATCTGGTACTAATTATAAAAGCTTGTGAGTGCAGTATTGGAAGCCTGGCCAAGACTTTTCAAGAGGCCGGTGTGCAAAATGTGACCATCAACATGATTATTTTCGCAAATACCTTGAACGGTGCTCGAATTAAGAGTTGGGGGAGACTTAGCAATGGATTTGCTAGAAACATCCTTTTTCAAAATATTATAATGATTAATGTCCAAAATCCCATTATAATTGATCAAAACTACTGCCCCGAACAAAAAAATTGCCCTGGCCAGGTACCATCTGTCTCCAATTTCACGAAATCAGTCAACAGCATAAAATCAATATTATCAATAATTTACTCTCTTGTATTAAGATGATTGCTTTCACCATGCTCTATTGTGCTGACCCGCGGCGATTGCCTAATATGAAATCTAAAGCACAAAAACGCACACGCACTCTCTCTCTCTCTCTGTTTTTTTTTTTTTTAAAACAAATTATTATTATTATTAAATTTCTATTTTATTTTATTTTTTTTGTGTGGGTGTGTTTAAAACAGGACTCTGGTGTTAAGATTAGTGGCGTGACGTACAGTGGCATCCATGGAACATCGGCAACACAAGTTGCAGTAAAATTCGATTGCAGCAAAAGTGATCCTTGTACAGGGTTAAGATTGAATGATGTGTTGCTCACTTACGACAATGGACCGGCAGCAGCGTCTTGCAAAAATGCTGGCGGAACTGCTTCTGGAGTCGTTTCGCCCGCTAGCTGCTTATAAATTACAACTACTCGGACAGAGTTATATAATAAGTCCTCGAATTAGGAATTCCAATTTTAAGGATATTTAAATATTTAATTTCAATTTTAATATTTTTAGTTGATTTTAATAATTTATATTAATTTATATTTTTAATATTTTAATAAAATTAAAATTTTAATATTTATTTTATTTATTTAATTTACTCAATTACGGTATAACATATATTATAATTTATTTAATTTATATTAATAATTTTTTATAATATAAAATTTGTACAGTATAATTTAAGTATAAAATTTTTCAGAGAAAAAAATTATTTCAAAATTTATTCCTTTGTCTTAAAAATAAAAATTTTTATAATTTAATTATTTTTTCTTTTTATGAAAAAAAATTCTCTCAATTATTTTTTCTAAAATACTCATAATTTAATTTTTAAAGAATATTTTATTTAAATAAATTACAAATAAAATATACTTTTTAATGAATATAATATCTACACACACACACACACAGAGGAATAATATCTACGCAGCCAAAAAACACGACTTGGCTTCGTTAGACTACTAGTTGTTCCACATTCTCATCAGGGGCTGCTATAATGTTACAATGGAAGGGGTGACAATCTCCGCCTCCAGCCAAACACGGACGACATCCACTTGCAAACATCAAGAAGTGTAACCATCTTGAACTCAACCATCGGAATAGGAGATGACTGCGTATCAATTGGTCCTGGTACCACCAGCACGTTGGTGGACCATGTCACTTGTGGTTATGGCCATGGAGTTAAGTTAAAAATTAATACTCAGTCACTCGGTATTCATTATATAGTAAATTTTACAGGGTCGTGTTTAACTTAGGAGAAACTTACATCCCGCACTCTAGATATAATGTTCAGTAACAAGTTAGACCTCATTTTTTACCCGTAACATTTTATACCGTCTGATTAGTAGGAGCTTTTCAACATAGAGAAAAATCGAAAAAAATACTTTTTTTTTTTTTTATTCCTTTGTATTTCCTTTCTATATCTTATTTAAAATTTAAGAAATTTATATTAATATACGATAATAACCCATGCCCTTCAATTTTCATACGTAATAAGTCATACTCTAACATTCGATATAGATAAGAAATGACACTATTGGTCAAATTTTCATAAGGGAATACATTTATAAATTGTAAAACACTTATATATATTTAGAACGTGTAGAATTATTTTGCTTAACGTATATTGACACCTTGGGAAGTTTATGTTATATAATTTTAATTATATGATATTATACAATACAATTTTAAAATACTTTTTTTCTTGAATTTATATAGTATCAATGACACATAAATACTAACTTATTTCTACTCAAATTTTAGAAAAGATAGTTAATAATAGTGATAAGATTAAATGCTAATATTTGAACATATATTTTAATAATTAAAATTTTTAAATCATATTATTTTTAAAAATATAAAAAATTAGAAATTGCGTATAATTATTTCAATTTTAACCAATATTTTTGAATAAAGTTGCACATATAAATACAAATATTTTGTTTGATGTATATTAATTTAATGAAAATATAAATGTTTCATTAAAATTACATATATTATTTATTAAATATAATTTAATAAAAACAATAAACATAGAAAGTACATATATGTTTCAACATTCATATTTTCGTTTTTTTATATGGTAAAGGACATTTTAGTCTGTTTATATCATTTATAATCATATCTTTTATAGTTATTTCTTATAATGATAAGAAAGTATTATCTGTTATCAAAATTAAATATTGGGCGTGACTTATTATATTTAAAAATTAGAAATGTGATTTGTCGTTGCACTCAAAATAAAAGGCACGCGAGATAAATCTCTTTTAAAATTAATTCTATATAATCTTCCATTACGACATGACATAGTTCAAAAGAAAATGTTATGTAAATATACGGTGTGGTGGAAACATTATAGTTATACCATATAAATAATATTTGATATTATAAAATGAAATTAAATAAAAATAGAGTAAATTTTTATTTGAAAATTTATGTGGTGTTGAATATCATTTATGCTGTATTAAATATTAACTCATATAAAATAAATTATATTGTATTTACTAGATAATGTGTCTATGCAATAAATCTTGATTTAAATGTAGTTATATGTCCGGACGCTTCATTTATGTACAGTGCGTCGTAGTCCATAGTTATATATTTAGCTAGAGATTTTAAAGGGGTGTTTATGTGGCGGCCGGTACACCGTTGGGAGTCTAGGCTGGAGCCTGGAGTACAGAATGTGAGTGGCAGTAAAAAGCGTTACCTTCACCGATATTCTGAACGGATTGAGAATAAAGACACGGGGAAGGCCAGCAACGCTTCTGTTCTGTTAAGAGCATGCATCTTGGGCATGCCATTATGAACAATGTCCAAAATTGAATAGTAATTGATCGGCAGTACTGTCCCACCAAGAACGACTGCCCTCGTCGAGTAGGTATCTACGAAACACTCAATTATATGAAGGGGTTGTTTTGTACGAGAACTTTAATAATTTGTACAATTTTATAGATTTGGAATTCGGAGTATCTTTGGAATGACAATTTCCTTGTCCAAATCATGGGAATTGGGAAATTTTCTTATTTGTTTGAGGATAAAGTTCAAAAATATACTCTTAAAATAGAATAAATAAGATTAAACAAAAGAGTATTACGAGAATAGGCTAATTAATCGAACTTAAACTCACCCTCATGGTAGATTTTCAATTTCGCTCAAAGCAAAGTAATTCAATTTTTTCTATAATGGTCAAATTTCCTTCTCTTTTCTTTGCGGGACAAGGCAAGGCAGAGAAGGAAATTTATCCATTCCGAGAAATTTATGAATTCTTACCATCCATCAATGACACTAAATCTCAGAAAATGTGTTGTTATCTTTATAACTAATTTTCTTCAGTTTTTTTTTTTATTTAAAAAAAAAAAGTCTTCATAATGTTTTCTACCCCGCTGACAGGCTTCTGGAGTCAAAATTAGTGACGTGACATACATAAACATCCATGGAACGTCTGGAACTGAAGTTGCAGTGACATTTGAATGTAGCACAAAGCAGCCTTGCACCCAGATCAAGTTGAAGGACGTAAAGCTAAGGTACGGAAAGATAGAAGAAAATATGGGTCTCATGCATTCTCTCTCTGTCTCTCTTTATTTTAAAATAAATATATGACGTATATATAAATAAAGTAAATATTTATATATCATATATAATGTGTACATAACTTCAACATATATACAAATAGGTATCAATTTTATTCATATAATTTTTTTTTAATAATTATATGCACATTTTACTTTACTTATATATTTTATTTTAATTTTACGCATATCACATAATTTATATAAAAAGAAAATACAATAACAAAAAAGATGTGGGACGCACGTCACCGCCTTCACTCCTGTTCACTAGCTTTTTTTCCATTGATTGTTGTGATGCCACAACCAAAACTTCTTCTCCTTTTGTTGTCTGCACCTTTGGATTAATGGGTTTCAGCGTTTATTTTGATGGCCTGTTAACATGGAGTCCACGACGAATCCTTGCATACAGTAATCTAAAATCCATGTTGAGGAAGTTTTCTTAATTAGACCCCATTTCCTGTATAATTCTATTATTTTTGATTGTTATCTGTGATGTGGCAACTTTAAGTCGATCCGTATACTCCGTGAAATTCGCCGGAGCAAGAAGTTTGTCGCCGGAGAATTCACTCACGATAGTTACACTTTTGGCCTTCGGCAAGAGAGCAATCAAATGAGCTGGTGATGTGGCGGTATTTGATTACATGTCGTCAGAGTTGAATCGGATTGGTCAATAGCTTGTGGTTAGAAATATCAAAACTTGGTTTCACTCGAAGGGTTGATTTGAATTTGTCCGAAAAAGTTCAATTTAAACTTGACTTAAATATAGTATGACTTACAAATAAATTGATTCGAAATGACTCGATGCGATACAATATTATATTACTTTTAAAATTGAACATATTTTTTAAGAAAAAAACAAACTTATTATTTAATTTTTTATATTTTAACTTATATATATATATATATATATTATATTTAATTTATATACCTTTTGATTTAGTATATATATTTAATTATTTTACATTAAAACTAAATTATTCATTTTATATAATTATGTATTTTAATTTTTATATTTATATTTTTAAAATTTTATCCATATATATAAATTATCAATAAATGTATTTTTTTACATAAATATCTATTATATACATACATACATATATATTTTTATACATATGTAATAACTAATATAAATATATATAGTATAAAAATGTCATATAATGTATATATAATAATACTATATAATTTGTGTAGATAACATTATATAATCAATAATATATACTGTGTATATTAATACTAATATATAATTTTATTTATAGTATATAATGCATAAAAATAAAAATATAATTCACCTTTTTTAATATATGATAATATACAAAATAAAAAAATAAAAATTAATTTCTTAAAATGTAACATATTGATTTGCGAGTAATTGAAAATTGCCCAAATTTGAGCAATCTAAATATGGCATGACTTCTGAATAACCCACTCTAAAATGACTTAAATCCAAAGTAATTCAATACAAAACCCACCTGACTTGACCCGTTCGACCTCCAAATGTGGTAAATGACATCGCTATTCCTCTTTTTCTTTTTCTCTCTTTTTTTTTCTTTGATGAAAATAACAGAATTCGCCCTTTGCCTTGAAATTTTGGTTCTTTTTCTCCTTTTAACCAATCTTGATTTCTTTTATTTCCATAATTCTTTCGAGAATTAATGTCAAAATCACAAAATTCATGTATGTTTGTGTATCGAGATGCAAGTGAGTTAATATTCTTATTTTTTAAGGGACTTTATCATAGAACAGGAAGATTGTCATTTTTTTTTTGTCTAATTGCTGTTTGTTATGTTAATCATTTTATGAGTATATCAAATAACCAGTTTTATATCTCATAAAACTTAATTTCACTTAGCTCTTTTTTTTTTTTTTTTTCGGTTCCGATCTCATTTAATTTCTTTTTTCTTCCTCACATTTGTTATTAAATAAACTTCACTCACCGTAGAAAATCCATGGTTTTAAACTTATCGGGGTTGTGTGTGCCAATGCAAGCTGATATGATTGGTTATGATATTTATGAGCATCCATTATCAAACGAATCAATACCAACGTATTATCTTAGAATAATCAATATATATTTTCCATGATACATAAAAGAATTGGTCGTAGAAAAACTGAGGCCGGGCTCTGAGCAACTCCAATGTGCCAGAAAACCACAGGCTTGACTCAAGCAATAAACTCCACTCAAGTAACAGCTCCTATCTTTATATGCATTATAGACCAGTATAGTGTCTCTCTCTCTTTTTTTGCATTCTTTTTTTTTTTTTTAATGCCTTGCTAAATCTTCGAGGACTTTAGTATCAATATCCGAACAAATATGAATATAATTATCCACTGTTTGTATATTTCCCCTCCTTGCTCCTTCATCATCACCTACAAGCAGCCATTAGGCTGAACGAGACCCGAAACTGTTCCATCTGCATTTTGACAAGATGCATCAGCCGCTCGATTCTTGTAAGTGAGTTTTACATCTTCCAATTGAATTCCAGTACAAGGATATTTCTTGCTACAATTAAACTTCACTGCAACTTCTGTTGTGGATGTTCCATGAATATCTTGATATGTGACATCGCTGATCTTAACACCTGAATCCTGTCAAACGCATGCGTGACGTGACACGATTACTCAATCAACTTGGGTGCTTGGTTTGAGCATTAATTGAATTGTCAAAAAAGAAAAAAAAAAGTGAATTATATAAAATTCATACCAAAAAATAAAGTGTTTGATGCCTAATGTGCTTACCTGACCAGGGCAATCCTTATTGTCGGGGCAGTAATTTTGGTCAATAATAATGGGGTTTTGGACATTGTTCATGACGGCATGTTGAAATAATATGTTCTTTGCAAAACCAATGCTGGGTTTTCCCCAAGATTTGATTCTGACTCCGTTCTGAGTACCTGCAAATGTAACGGTCTTAACCGTCACATTTTGCACACCATTCTCCTTGAGTTCCTTGCCTAAGCTCCCAATGCTGCATATTTACCAACGAGGGAAAAATATAACTAATTACTTGTCATTGGTATGATATTTATAGTAGATTTATTGTAATCTTTACTATCTGCTAGTAATGGCACGGACTAATTCTCTTTACCTTATACCGTGCCCAGGGCCGCATACAATATTTTCGATCCACAAGTTTGTAGTTCCGGGACCAATTGAGACACAATCATCGCCTGTTCCAATTTTGGAGTGCGTGATCGTGACGCTTGTTGACGATTCCACATGAATACCGTCAGTGTTGGGGCTATTTCCAGAGGCAGAGACCTTAACCCCTTGCAATTTGACATTGTGGCAGCCATTGATGGCGATGTGGAACATCTGACTGTCTAGGGATGTTAATCCGTCGATCACTATGTTGTTTGAATTCGAAAAGCCTAGTGACTGTACACAGGTAAACAACACAAGAACAAGTTCAATCATAATATTATTTAGCTCAAGCATGAGTTTGATTTCCATGGTTTAGTAAAGTAAGTTAATTAACAAGCATACCATGGCACCACCAGGACAACTCTTGCCAGAAGCCTTGCAAGCCCATAAACCGGCACCTTTTCCGTCCAGTATACCGCCAGAAATGGTAACCCCATCAACATTTTCGAAGAAAAGCCAGTTTCCTGCATTGCCGATAACCTTATAATCTGACGGAGCTACAAGAGTAGCATCTATACTGACTAGGATTGCGTTGTTCGTGCAAGGACCCTGAAAGGCCACGTTTTGCAGAAAGAATTGGCCTGGCGGTACATAAACGGTGGCGGGATTAGTGGAGCTACAGGCTTTCTTCCAAGCAGCAAGAAAGGCTTTGGTGGAATCAGTGGTGCCGTCAGGTTTGGCCCCATAATTTAGCACGTTATATTGTGTTGCGGTTGTCAAAGATGGGATCAGAAAGACGACGAGAAGACCCAGAAGCAAAACAGAACTCATCGAAATCGCCATTTAGTTGTCTTGGATGTGGAGTATAGAAGGCTGGAGATATGCTGGGAAGTTGGGAGAATGATATGGTGGAGCGTGGAGGAATGCGGGGGCATTTATAGGGATTTTTGACGTGGATTTAATTGATTTGAATTGAATAAATCAAAAGCAAAGATGCGCCGAAATTTGAGAAGGCTTTCTTTACTTTCCAATTTCCATGCTCTGTTTTTTCCTTTACAGAAAATGGGCGCCCCTTGCTTGAAACTACCGGGTGCCTTGCACTTGCTGTTTCTACTGTGCTCTTTTTCTGTGCTTAGCGTGGCGATCTACGCATGTCAGTAACATTCTCCAGCTGGGAAAAAATCCTGTTTCTGTGGCAGACAAATTAGGTAACATTCATGCGTTGGGATGCATGTACATACGATGTTAGAGTTTAGTGTTTACTTGAGATAAGCTGCGATGTCATTTTTAGTCCATTCTACAGCTATTTATGAATCTTAATTAGTTTGTATCCCTCTACCCGTGATTGCATATGCATGTTGACATTGGCATGGTTAATTGAGTTCGAATGCCAACAACAAATCTCGAACACACTGTATTAATGCAAAACCAGATTAGCTACGAAACAGAAACTGCCTACGCTTTTGTTCGGAAAAGAAAATAATAATAATAATAATAATAGCAAACACGATGTGCCTACGTACGCTACCAATCAATGGGAAAGCAAACTAATAAGCTACACGTGCTTAAACTGGCCTCGGTCGTGCCGAATGGCCAAAAATATAGGAGCTAAGTCAAGCTCCCGTGCTAAACTATTGTCTTTTTTTTTTTTTTTTTTCTTCTTTGTAAACACACTTACATATTAGCAATAAAGTTTATTCATTAATAAAAAGTATATCACTTTTTTTTTATATGAAATTAATCTACGAGTAATGTATAAATGTATATTAAAAATGAATTGATAGTTTTTTTTTAATTATTTATTAGAAATATGTTTCCGGTATGGGACAATAAATTAAAAATTACAGCTCATGCCAATTTCGGTTGATGATCATTCGCGTATGTTATCAACATATCGATTTATGATCTCTGGTGAGAAACATTCAGCATTGTGTTCAAATAGAGTTTTCGTGGCTGATTTAGGCAGGCGTTGTTCCCTTATAGCTGCGCCCGCCCCCATGTGATGCTCGTTGACGTTTACGCTGGTAGGCCAGATCAATTTGTTAGGTACATACACCACATGCAGCACAACTCTCTTCTGAAAGGAGACCAGTGTAGTCAGCAGTCACATTTAGGAATGCCTCTTGAAATGGCCAAACTTTTGACTTGTGGGCCGAGGAAGTTCCTTTTTTCTGCCTGTGGACATCAAACATAAAATCAAGATGTTAAGATCAATTGTACGGTCGGTTTGATTTGCTTTTTTATTTTCTGCATGGTATCATTTAATTTTCCTTCCTCTTCAAACAATATATAAATAGATGCATACATACATATAGCATTATTTGAGGGCTTAAACTTAAGCCACAACCCTCATGGATTAAGATGGTACACAAACTGTGTTAACCAGATGCAAAGTATAAGACCTCATTTGATGAGGGTCGAGAACTTAGAGGTCACCCACAGGGGTGATATTTCTTCTAAAACCATCTAATAAGTAATGAAAACTTACCAAATATTTCCACTTTCTGCAATTAATGGGCTGAATATTAACGGTTCCACCATCTACCCTCTTACGCCATATATGCTTGGCTGCCATTATTTTTAACATTATTATTACCTTAATTACTATTTGAACACCATAAATAAAGAGTAGCAAATGTTGTATACGTACACCACTAAAAGGCCACGAGCTTGGTTAATTAGGCTGACTTTGATCATAAGTATGATCCAAAGGAAATATGGACTACTTAATTTGCAGGCACATTCTTTTCCCCCTTTTTTTTATTTTTTATTTTTATCTTTGATGGATGGCCTTATTTGTATTCACTAAGGCCAGAGAATCCATGCAATCTTGCATGCCTTCCCGATAATTAAAGTCCCATTTGGAAAAATGAACACATGCCCATATTTTGTTTATTGCTTACAGTGAAGGTCGGTGCAGCTAGAGAGAAGAAGTTGGGGTGCAACTTTTTTTTTTTTTTTTTTTTTGATGAATCAAGGGTTAGCTTTTATTAATTGGGAAATAAGGAGAATTCCCAACAACTCTTGATTGCCTGATTTTGTTTAAAAAATAAACAAAATAAAGATGAGCTATTGACAGAACGTACTTTTTTTTTTTTTTCTCTTCCTTACAACAAGAGGGCGAGGAGATTTGAATCATTTGTCTACATGAGTCAAGAGGAGAAATGAGATATAATCTGCACTATAATCAATTCCATAATAACTATAGGAAATAACTTGGTAGCATTATCACTTTGTTACGTGCGCTTACTTTGCTGCAGTGCAACATGTTCACCATTGAGCAACAATTTCATTTTTTTTTCTTTTTTTCTGCTTTTTTTTTTCTTTTTTTAGAAAGAACAAAAAATATATGTAGGCGATTATTTTGCTTCAAAAATTCCTTTTGTTCTATCATAAGATCTGTTGAGCAGTAAATTACATATATAGCATAAAAACTTTCCTCTCTCTATATATATATATATATATATTCTACAACATCTCCTAAGATTTGATTTAATTTATAATCTTAAGATGAATATTTAACTTTTTAACCATTAATGTATTCCATTAGCATTTGACATCAATGTGGATATACTCTCGGTATTTTTGGCATACATCAAATCATGACTTTTGTGGTCGCAAGAGGATAACCCACGAGACTGGCTTGCATCTTCCACACAAACGAAGGTGCACAGCACACATTGACACTGAACATTAGGTAGCAATTCAAATATTTATCCCTCGTGACTTAACTTGAAATTTCAACTGAATCTCTTGGATAAAATACTAGACTATGGGAGGATTAATTTTTCGGGTGTTTTTTCAATTGGATGGTTCATCAAGAAATCTCCACATGGTAAACTTCGGCTGATCCCTCATATGACATATTCTCGCAAAATGCATGAATGTATGCACATGCAATGTACTGATAATTAGTCTATATTTACTAAAAAAAAAAAAAAGAACAATTATAATTAATAATTATAATTAAATATGTTAAAAAATATTTTTATTATTTAAAAAATAATTAAATTGAATAATATAAATTTACTTTATTTATTAATTATTTTTTTTTGGTAACTATGAAACTTTTGTTGCGTAGTCACATCACTTTTACTTTTACCTAAAGGCTTTTTAATAACCGAAAAGCAATTGACTTGATATGCTTGCGTTCTTATCCACGTGTCCCGCCGTCCAAGTTAGTTATATCCCCTCGGCTAAGCGTTGGGCAGGCGAACGGATTAGAGCCAGCGGCCGCATACTTTCTCCGTTTGTTTGTCAAAATAAGTTTTGCCGAATTTTCTCGCCACGGTATCCAGCCGGCCAGCACTAAGACGGAAACGGGAAACGGGAAACGGAAAACGGGATACGATACAAAACGACCGAAACGGCACTCTTGGGGGCACGAGATTTGAGGGAACGCTGAAGAAAGAAGAGTTTTTATATTTAATAATACAATAATTTTGATATTTAACCGAAAAGGTCATGTAGTTTCAATTAAAGCTTAAAAAGAGACAATCTTATTTCCTCTTCGCGTCTCTGCCTTTTGTACTCCTATAATTTCACGGGTAAATAAATATAAATAAATAAAAATTTAAATTATTTAATTATAATTATTAATTATTATACATTAAAAAAAACATAATAACTATAATTTATGATCGGACAATTATAAAATCGAGTCTAATCGCACCTATTCACTTGTATGTTCCCACGGTTTTTTTTTTTTTGTTTTCTTTTATTTGTTAGTAAAAATCTTTTACGGTCCCCGAGTGAGTAACTTGTAATACAAAGTAGAGTAGCGTAGTATTTCATTCTAATCAATATTGTCTTTATTTTTTCAGTTTTTAAATTAATAAATGAAAAAAAAAATCTGTCGGTCAACCCTTTTAATGTATCTTAAAACGAATGGTTTATTGGAAAAGAATAAAAAGCCAAAAAAAAAAAAAGTGCACATTAATAATTTTATACCGATGAAAATGCACGTGCATTCCACAAACGCGTATTGCGCCACCTCCGTCCAAATGCAAATGTGCAATATTTGTTTTTCTTTTATAAATATTTCGTTGAGTTCTCCTTTTACTTAATTCTCTCGGGCGCAGGCGCCCATTTGTAATTGAGAATAAAAATTTACGAAAATTAATTCAAATTTTTATTTCTTTTTTCTAGTTATAATATTATCATTATAAAAAAATTATTTAATTTCATTCATAATTAAATATATTTCCTCCAATGATGATGATGGATCGTGTCATTTTTTTTTATGATTTCATTTCATGATAATCACATGTACTTGGTTAGATGCCCACATGATGATGCGATAATTGGTCAGTCCCCCCAGCTCTCTTCTAATTGAGTCCTCTAAATTCTTTTTTCGTTTTCGAGTCCTCCACCGTTTTAAAATATTTTAATCAAGTCTAATTTCCTAACACCTCTATTTATTTATTTATTTATTTTTATAAATCTATTAGAAGTCCTAACCGCCGTTAATTACACAATAGCCACAGCCCTGCACTTCTCATAAACTCTTCTCCCATTATATTAACTGTTTTCATTCCCCCTTCTATTTGTGTTCACACGGTGACGATGTATAAGACCATTTACAAAGTTTTTATTATCATTATTTTTTTTTTATTTTTTCAAAAAAGACATGATAGCAAATTTGGTCCTCTGATCGGTTCTCTACTTTTTCAATTTTTCTACTTTTTTGTCGCTTCATTCCAAAAAAAAAAAAAAATTAAATGGCTTTTTCAATGCAGTTTATGTCAGTAAGGTAATTAGGAAGATCATTACCGTGCATTTCATTTGTGAAAGTAACGGGAAAAGATAACGATGATATAGAAAGTGGTTACCCGTTAGGGTTTGGGGAGCCGCAGAGGCACAAGCGGTATACATGCCTTCGTATTCTTCTGAGTAACAATGAAAAGAAAACTGCCGTTTTCTATCCCCCGTGTCACGTTGTAGCCCACGTGGCAGCCAAAATGGATAGGTATCCCCTACCCAAAATTCCCTCTGAACGCCGGTTGAATAGGAATTAAAATCGAAATAAAAAAATTAGAAATAAAATAATAAATTTTATAATGTATTTAATTTATTTTAAAATTAAAATTAAATTTTTTATAGCCTTTTGATTAAATTTAAGATTAGAATCATAATGAAAGATTATGATAAGAAAAAATATGTGTAATTAAAATATATCTAATTATTATAAAAATATAAATATAATTTGTACTAAAAAATTTATATCGTAATAATAATATGTATAATAATAATAATAATATAAGGAAGCCCGATCGAATATAAACGAAACTTAAGGGAAACAGAATTTCTTGCGGTTAAAGCAAACAAAAGGACATCGAATGTCAAGGAAACAGAAATCAAGCAACCAATCAAGGGGAGACGGTGATGAATGATTTCGGTGCCACGTTGACCGTTGAAGCCTTTGTCCTGTTGAACCAATTTGCCTTTTTTTCGGGTACATTTAACCAATTAGCTTTAGAAATGTATCCAAAAAAAAAAAAAAAAAGAACAATTACTCTCTAGAAAACCCTTCTTTTGTGAAAATTCAGTAGTAGAATTTTATTAAACAATAAGAAAGAAAGTTGGTACGGTATAAGAACTTACGTGAGGAGCAGCATAATATCCATCCAAGACACAAGCAATTATTAAAGAGACTCGAATCAAAGTTAGCTGTAAAATCCGAACGCCTGGTTGCGGCTTGCTTGATGAGAGTATCAGTAACAGAGTTTGCTACTCTATTAATATGCATAAAAGTGCAGTCATTAATAGAGTGTAGAAGCTTTTTAAACTCAAGAAAAATGGCTCGTCGTCTTCATTGCCTAGAGTTTTTATTAACCATCCAAGATATAACATTAGCCGAGTCCTGACTCCACTGTGAGACGACAACCTTTATAAGCATGTTGCAAATATATGATCTCGATTGCCATTATCTCGGCAACAACTGAGTTTTGAGAGCCCACATTGAGGTCTTGATTGGGAAACAATTTTAGCCTTTGAGAATCTTACTGGCAGAAGACCCTTAAAATTCTTTTAACAATAACGAGAACATGCTTGCAGATAATGGCCCATCAATCTTGTGACATTAAGCATAAACGAGTTGCACGTTTCAATAGCATAACTTCAATACATGATACTTGGGGGTGCAAAAAGGTTTCGATAATAATGTAAAAAGGCAAAAACTCACCCAAAATTCCGGCGCCATACTTGCGTCTGTTTTCAAACCTGATTGATTGGGAGCCCCTATAAATACCCATCTCAACTGCTTTAACTCCCCACATCCCCACTACTCTTCTATCGACCCAATTGTCTCCGTCCTTTCTGCTTCTGTCGCTTTGATTTCTTTCTCTCATTACTTGCGTTTCACTGAAAACAAGAACCTAAGGATGGCACAGCCAGCAATTAGACGATTTTTTTCTGCACTTGTTGTCTTGATCATTTCCTTGACCTCATCTCTGGCCTTGGCTGCACAATACGATGTCCTCAATTATGGTGCCAAGCCCGATGGGAAAACTGACTCAAGCAAGGCCTTTCTTGCCGCATGGACTCAAGCCTGTGCGTCTACGAGTCCAGCCACCATTTATGTTCCTCAAGGGAGCTTCACGCTACGCAATGTGGCATTCCAGGGTCCTTGCAAAAACAGTGCTATTCTAGTGCGTATGGAAGGAACACTTGTGGCTCCATCTGACTATCGGGCCATTGGGAGTGTTGGGAATTGGCTAGTTTTTGAGCACGTTGATGGGGTTACGGTTTCTGGTGGAATTCTGGACGGGCAAGGCCGTAACTTGTGGTCCTGCAAGAACTCTGGAAACAATTGTCCCACCGGCGCTACGGTAGGTTTAATTTAACCTTACACTTTGCGATTGTTTGACAGTATCTTAGTTCTGTTTGTGGCTGAAGATGACACGTTAACATGGACCTTTTTCCGATGTATCAAAAGACAGATTAACCCGGTAAATATAATATTAATTAATTAATTACCCACGTACAACTGCAGTGCAGGCTCGCATGTTGAAACGCCCTGGAATGTTCTGGGGGAACCGAGATTCGTACGTTCGTGACAGTGCTTGGAACATTTAAGTAAAAGAATTTAGAATGCCAAGGAAGAACGTGCAGAGGCCTTATGAATGATTAGTTTGCATCGATTTCTTTTTTCTTTACTTGCATGTGCAGCTGTTGGCCTACGGTACATTAGCACCTTGGATCTGTACAACTGAAATTCATATTTTAACTTTCCTAGTCTCTATGTGTGCTGCGTTGTTGCAGTCGCTGCTGTTTTCCAATTCCCAGAACGTTGTGATCAGAGGATTATCTTCACTAAACAGCCAATTGTTCCACATAGTCATCAACGTCTGCCAAAACGTCAAAGTGCAAGGAGTGAAGGTATCTGCCTCTGGGAATAGCCCCAATACGGACGGCATTCACGTTCAGCTATCCACGGGTGTCACAATTCTGAACTCCAAGATTGGAACTGGTGATGACTGCATATCCATCGGCCCCGGTACGTCTGACTTGTGGATCGAGAACATCATATGCGGACCTGGGCACGGAATCAGGTAAAGAAATTAGACACAAAAGCACATAATCTTATTAAGATGCTGGTAATACATACATTTGTTGACCTAGGAAAAGTGATGTGTGTGGTTGTTTTTCGTTTTGGTTCAGCATTGGAAGCCTGGGGAAAGACCTTCAGGAGGCTGGTGTGCAAAATGTTACAGTCAAAACCACTACATTTATTGGTACTGAAAATGGGTTGAGAATCAAAACTTGGGGAAGACATAGCAATAGCTTTGCCAAGAACATTCTTTTCCAGCATGCCATCATGAATGGTGTACAAAACCCAATAATCATCGACCAGAATTATTGCCCCAGCAACTTAAATTGCCCTGGTCAGGTTTCTGGTGTTATAATTAGTGATGTTACATATCAAGACGTCCATGGAACATCAAAAACAGAAGTTGCAGTGAAATTGGATTGCAGTAAGAGTCACCCATGCACTGGGATTCGATTGGAGGATGTAAACCTCACTTACGAGAATCAACCAGCTCAAGCATCATGTAGCAATGCGGGTGGAACTGTTCATGGGGTTGTTCGACCCACTGGCTGCCTGTAGCAGCCGAAACACTGGAAATAGGCCATAAATTACACGTTGTCTTTTCTGAACTCAGAAAAAAAAAAAAACAAAGGACGATTTCATGGTAGTTGTAGCGCAATTTGAGCCTGAGGCGATCCTTGCAAGTATTGTAATAGCGTGGCTTGGAGCCCGGCCTTTCTGTTAGTGTGCCAAGAATTTGGGTTCTTCTCGTTGAATTTTTATAAAAGAAAATGTACTTATTACACTTATTTTGTTTTGTTGTTTTTTTTTTTTTTTTTGGTTGATATAACAAATGGTTTTCTTATTTCCATCGAATTTCGCTTAAATTTTTTATATTTTTATTACATATAATATTAAATTAAATTAATTTATTTTTTAAATGAATAAAAATAAAAATCTCTAGGAAGAACGTATTCGGTAGGAATTTTTATTTTCTTATTACTTGCAAAGTTCTTGAAGATGCGTTTCTTTAAGTTTATTATTGATGCAACACAAAATCCTTCGCATCTTTGAAAATTTTATTTTTCCGGGAGGACGACCAGCGCAGCGGAATATTCAGACGCGTACGTGTCCAACACGAAACTAATAATTAAAACTTGAACCTTCAACTTTTCATTCTATTCAATTAACCCCTCATACTTTTCAGATTGAATCCATCTATTGGGAAGTTCATAGTTTTCACCATTCTTATAAACTGCTTGCTGCTTAAAATTATAGTTCAAAATTCTTCATACAGAGACCTGAGTTTTTAAACAATAGAGCGTAGTGTAATTAAGCAGTTAGAGATGAATCCACGATGCAATTGATGAATGGAAAGGAGAGTTGCCCATTATGTGGCAAATTTGTTGCGATCTTGCATTGGCAAGAAAGCGCATTTGGCAGGGAAGCTTGTCCATGCCTACATATTCCGCACCGGCCTCTTCACCGACACTTTCCTTTGCAACCGCCTCATTGAGCTCTACTCCAAATGCAACAACACAGTTTACGCGCGGAACATGTTCGATCATATGCCTCACAGGAACGTTTACTCGTGGAATGGCATCTTGAGCGAGTCCTGCAGGGTCGGTGATATGGAGAACGCGCGTGACTTGTTCGCCCGAATGCCTGAGAGAAACGTTGCTTCTTGGAACAACTTGATCAGCGCAATGGTTCGCGGTGGTTTGGAGCGCCGGGCGCTGGGTTTATATGATGAGATGATTTGCCAATGTTTTCTGCCCAACCGTTTCACGTTTGCTAGTGTCTTGAGCGCGTGTGGTTCCCTGGCACATGCGGAGTATGGTAGGAGATGCCATGGTCAAGCTGTTAAGCTTGGGCTTCAGCAGAATATCTATGTCAGTAATGCTTTGCTATCTGTGTATGCTAAATGTGGGTTGGTCGGCGATGCCGCACATCTCCTTGTGGAAATTCCGGAGCCTAATGAGGTGACTTTTACTGTTGTATTGGGTGGGCTAGCACAAATGGATAGAGTTGCGGATGCTTTGGCAATGTTTAGGTTGATGTTTCAGCGAGGGATTCATATTGATAGTGTCTCATTGTCGAGTGTTTTAGGCATTTGTGCTAAAGGAAGATTTGAGGAGTACAGTGCTTGTAAGGAAAACGTAGGGCCTTTGAGTAAACTGCATGGAGAACAAGTACATGGACTTGCAGTCAAACTTGGGTTTGAAAATGATCTTCATTTGAGTAATTCGCTACTTGATATGTATGCAAAGAATGAAGACATGGATAGTGCTGAAAATGTTTTTGCTAATTTGCCCAAAGTTAGTGTTATTTCCTGGAACGTCATGATTGCCGGCTATGGAAAGTACCATTACAAGAAAGCTATAGAGTATCTTCGGAGAATGCAGTCCGAAGGGTTTCAACCAGATGAGGTTACTTATATCAATACGTTAACAGCATGTTTCAAGTCCCAGGATATAGAAACTGGGCGTCAGATGTTTGATTGCTTGGCCTGCCCAAGTGTGAGTTCCTGGAATGCAATACTCTCTGGGTATATCCAGATCAGGGATGACAAGGAAGCAGTAAAATTATTCAGGGAAATGCAATTCCGCATTTTACAACCTGACCGGACTACTTTGGCTCTTATACTTAGCACATGTGCATCAATGAGTCTTCTTAAGGCAGGAAAACAGGTGCATGCTTTCTCACTAAAGGCAGACTTCCATAATGATATATATGTTACTAGTGGACTCATTACCATGTATTCAAAATGTGGGATGATGGGCATTGCACAATGTATATTCGGGAGAATGGTTGAATTGGATATTGTTTGTTGGAACTCTATGATTGCAGGGTTTTCATTCAATTCTCTAAACTATGAAGCATTAACTTTCTTTGGACAAATGCTGAAAGAGCGAGTAGCTCCTACCCAGTTCTCTTATGCTACTATTCTGAACTGTTGTGCAAAATTATCTTCATCATTTCAAGGAAGACAGCTTCACACTCATATAGCAAAACAAGGGTACATAAATGACCTCTTTGTAGGCAGTGCTCTCATTGACATGTATTGCAAATGCGGGAATACAGATGAAGCTTGGCAGTTCTTTGATATGATGCCTAATAAAAATACTGTGACATGGAATGAAATGATCCACGGGTATGCACAAAACGGACAGGGAGAAGAAGCCATTCATCTGTATGAAAACATGATAGGATCTGCTGTGAAGCCTGATGGGATAACCTTTGTTGCTGTTTTAACTGCATGTAGCCATTCAGGACTAGCTGATAAAGGAGTTGAGATATTTGACTCTATGCTTCGAGACCATAATGTGGAGCCAATTTTGGATCACTACACCTGTGTCATTGATGTTTTGGGCCGAGCTGGTCGATTTCATGAAGCAGAGTTGTTACTAGATAAGATGCCATGTAAAAATGATCCAATTGTGTGGGAGGTTCTGCTTAGTTCTTGTAGGGTTCACGCTAATGTGAGCTTAGCAGAAAGGGCAGCCACAGAACTCATTCGCCTGGACCCTCAAAACTCTGCTCCTTATGTGCTTTTAGCCCATGTTTATTCATCTTTAGGAAGATGGGATGATGCAAGGGCCATCAGAGAACTGATGAGTGATAAACATATTGATAAAAATCCGGGTTATAGCTGGACTGAACCTAAGAGTGGAATGCAATATTTTGTAGGGGACAACGATGCGAGGCTTTTTGACGGTGAATTAGTTATAGCACACCAAGAATGACACCTTTTCCTCTTATTTAGTTTTTTTTCTTTCTTTTTTTTTCTTTTATTTATTTATTTATCCTTTTCCGAACACTGCATGCATGCATCTATAAATTGGTGCGGAAGTTCTAGCTTACCAGGATGTTTTTGCCTCCTTTCGTTTGCAATGAGATGAAACGGCAAATTCTAACCATTTAATAATCTTTTCCTCGGAGAAGAGCAGACAACCCAGAAACAGATGATATCGCGCATTGGATTTACCCATAGATTACATCCAAACAAATATTGCCAAAAGAAGATGGCAATTTGCGTATCTTCACGTTATAATGAAACAAATGCAATCAACAACGAGACGTTCGAATCCCAAAAAAGAAAGAAGAAAAATAAGAAAAAAGAAAAAAGTATGTATATGGTATAAAAGGGTATACCGTACACCTATCAAAAGCAAAAATTACAAAAGGGTTCCTGAGACTCTCATCTGTACCGTAAAGATATCCTGATTTGAGTCAGTATTGTGAAACCTAATTTTTGTTTGGTGCAGAGTGAAGCTAATCAATTCGAAAAATATTCCTTGAGATTGGTTGTTGTGCTAATTAATCTTCAAGATGCGATCACTTGGCGAGTTAGTTATTATTATCCTTATTTTTTTGATTCAATTATTTATTGTGGTTGATACGGTGATGTCAGGATGCATTTATATATGGCAATCATATTTTGACATGACCTTTTTTTTTTATTGGTTCCATATAATTCATGATTGTAAACGGAACGTAACGTATATTTCCTTTTTTTTTTATTATCATTTTAAAAAAACGTAATTTAGACCGCAACCAAGTTAGCTATTAAAATTTCTTAATGTTGATTCCAAATACGCAACTTTTTTTTTTTTTTTTGGTTGGTGTATACGTAGTTTCAAATATTGTGTATGATTGGAGAGCTTAAAAAAGAATGAATATAAACGTCGAGTAAAGATATTCCACCATGGCTTAAAAATCACAAATTCAAGTTATAGAAATGGTCTGTTTAGGAAAATGGGGATACTTAAGGCTATATATGACATTCGCACATCAACCTTTGTATATTCAGACGATCGTTTGAGAAAGAAAGAAGTGCATAGCGTTATCAGTCATGTAGTTGCCAAGTCCCCAACAAACAAATAGGAAAAAAAATAAAAATAAAAATAAATGGAGATGAAAAACGGTAGTATTCTTGCGCTTGGAGGCAGCCGGAATCGACCTAGGATAAACGATAGATACGAAGCAAAAATATTACTCGAAGTTAGAAGTCTATGAAGCAAAAACGACACGTACGAGCATTCCAGCCTCCAAAGATACAATTAATGGACTGCAATTAAACGAATTTAACGTTGTGATTGTCAAGAGAAAATAGAAAGAATCCAGAAGAGAAAAACCTCAAAGTTCTCGCAAAGCCAGATATCCTCAGCCTGCCACACACTTTGATTTCGACTCAAGATATGCACGCAGCCAATTTCTGATCCAATGCAGACCCTATTATGAGTTCATTAATCGTCATCAATCCCAGCAAACGTTTCGTGTACTTTTATTGTTTATCTGGCAAAGATAATTAATAACATGAAAGTGTACGTTTGAACATGAAACCACTGGCCGTAGCACGTATTTTCATCACATACTTAGCCTTTGCCTTTGTTTCCTCGTC
The DNA here is from genome assembly GCA_019804595.1 of Bruguiera parviflora. Lineage (NCBI taxonomy): Eukaryota > Viridiplantae > Streptophyta > Magnoliopsida > Malpighiales > Rhizophoraceae > Bruguiera > Bruguiera parviflora. Next base: position 6,001,699 of record CM034046.1, read on the forward strand.
GGCTACTGCCTACAGTGGGGCAACGTCCAACGTGATACGTAGTGGAGCGAAGCCTGATGGCAGAAGCGACTCGACTAATGGCTTTCTAGCGGAGCATGGAAGCTGGCCTGTGGATCAAGATTGCCTTCCACAATATACGTGCCTAAGGGCAGGTGCGTGCTACGCAAAATCGTTTTCTTCGAACCCTGCAACAATCATGCTATTAAAATGCTGATAGACGGCACGCCGGTGGCTCCGCAGGATTATTGGGTCGTCGGAAATTCAGATCTCTGGCCGGGCTTTGAAAACGTTGTTTGGGTTTCAGTCATTGGTGGCACCATCGATGCACGAGGCACTGCCTTGTGGAATTGTAAGGCCGCACACCAGAATTGCCCCAGGGGAGCCACGGTAATTAAATTACTATCTTTTAATTAAAGATATAATTTTCCCTTTTATATTAGTGAGATCAATCAATAACTGATATTTTTCCATATCGTTTGTTAATTAATTGATCGCTCCCTTGTTGTCACCAACTCAAAATATATGGTGATCAAGGGGTTGACTTCGGTAGACAGCCAGCTATTTCACATTGAAATCCACAAAAGCCGGCACACAAAGGTAAAAGGTGTTAGCATTATGAACTCTGATATTAGAACTGGTGATGATTGCATATCAATTGGTCCCGGTGTCCGACGGGTGCTGATTGAAAATATTAGATGTGGACCTGGGCATGGAGTCAGGTACAGCAGTTGAGATATTACATTGAATTTCTCCCCTTTCTCTCTTTTTTTTTCTTCTTTTTTTTTCGGTTCGACTGTATTGCATTTCTATATGTTTGTTCGACTACTCTTTCTCCTATCCAACATACTGTTCGACAGCTTTTGTAGCCAAACGTTGGCTTAATTGGATAGTTAGACTGTTCTACTCCCAATTAGTGGACCAAAAAACTTTTAGCGGTGGGCCAAACAAAAAGATGCGCGAAGGCCTAAATATTTTTGTAAAATTAATTGTTGGATCTAACACTATAATAACCATATATACCTATACATAAAAATTTTATAAATCAATCGCTTGAGGTCATCACAGCGCCAGATCCAATAATTAATTTTGCAAAAAGTGGACATTAATTATGATTATCAGATAGATAGTTATCCACTGTGAATCACTGCAGGGCTAGAATACTCTAAACATCCAGTGCCCAGGATGGTGATTAAGAAAACCTTCTAGCGGGATGTCCTAGGTTCCGTTTCACTGGTTGGGGTCCGGGCAGAGGTACATTCAATTCCTTTATAATCTGGGGAGTAGACTAGGGACATTTTTGCACTGTGCACAGCATGTGAACGATAAATACACAGTTTGCTAAAAACAGGCATTATTTGATGCAGCATTGGGAGCCTGGGACTGCAATTTCATGAACCTGGAGTACAAGATGTGACGGTTAGGAGTGTGAAGCTCACTGGCACTCGAAATGGGGACTGAGAATAAAGAGTTGGGGTAGACCCAGTAAGGGCTTTGTTAAAAACATTCTTTAGCAGGATGTGAAAATGAACGATGCCCCAGAATCCAATCATCATCAATCAATATTACTGCCCTCACAACCAATGGCCTCATGAAGTAGGGTCACATCAGATCCTGAAGTCGTACATCAATTATGTTGCTCGATCCTAATTTACGGAAATGTTCATTACTTCGGTGTGCAACTGGGTGTATACATATAGTATATCTTGTTTGCGTGTAACAGGACTCTGGAATAAAAATAAGCAACAAGAGGTACCAGAACATTTAGGGGACATAAGCAACCAAAACTGCAGTGAAGTTGGTCTGTAGCAAAGCAAAACCATGCACAGGGATACAGTTGTTGAACATGAAGCTTACTTTCGGGAATCGCATGGCTTATTCATGGTGTAAAAGTTCCTATGGAAGATCATATGGCAGCATCCAGCCTCCAAGTTGCCCGAACCGGCCGCCAAGGGGAGGGAAAAAACTTGAAGGCAAAGGGGGACATAATAAAAGGAGCCGAAAAAGCTCTCCATCTCCATAATAATTTAAACTTTGATAGAAAGTTTCTGTATTGGAATGCAAGGAGTTGATGAAAATTTAGGAAATTAGATGCCTGAGGTTATTGGTTGAAAAGAAGTTCCAAGGTTGGAGGTCTCGAAGTCTATTCCAGCTACAAGCCTGCAACTAGCAGCAGCAGCGTGTCTCTTCTCCAGCAGAAGCAGAAGCAAGTCTTTCAGCTCCTAACTTTATGCCAGTGGAATTAGTTTGTTCTCTCCGAGTGTGTGTGTGTGTGTGTGTGTGTGTGTGTAACATGCAGCTGTAACTTGTTTGGAAATTAAACAAGATATATATATATATATATATATATAGAGAGAGAGAGAGAGAGAGAGAGAGACAGATCTCAACTAGAGGCAGGATGTGGAAATATGTACTTAATAGATATTACATATCTAATTTATCTGCATTAGGTGCATCAATGCATACAAACATAAAATGGGTTCACATGGCCAACATTTAAAAAATAACAAGAAAAGTGGAGGGAGAGTGTAGTCACAAAACAAATTGATTGGAGGTGAAGTGGCCATCAGAATAAATTCCTGATGTTTCATAAGATAACAGATTTAACTTTCAAAAATCTCGAGAATAGCTAGTGAACATATTGTGTTGCATTAACAAGTTTGAGGGATACAATCCCAAGTCATCAGAACAGCAAAGATAACTGTTCAAAGGAAAAGAAATCACCTGATTTCTTGTGGATACAACTGAGGGAATGAATCAGTACGTAGTTTCATGGACCTCCAGTTACTTGTGGATTTGATCATAAGTAGATAGAATTGCTGATCGCATGTTGGCTATTTCTACAAGCATCTCCAATGCTGCACAATAACAAAAGTTTAGAACACCTCATGGTATACACTAACAATTTCCACAAGTAGGTTTTGGTGTTGACAAAAACACCTGTCTCAAATGAAAGTTGGGCAGCTCGAAGCTTTGGGGAAACCAGAGTTCCAAAAACAGAAAGCGATTTTGCACGCTCTTTCTGAACCTAAGAGAGAGGAAACTAAATCCATGATTAACCCTGTAAATTTGTGAATGATATTCCTACATGCAACACTGAAAATCCATCCAAATACATGCAGTCGGTGAATATTCAGGATTGATTCAAGCAATCTCCAATCCTATAGAGGCATTAGCGCTCAAAAGAAACAAACTGAAAATAGCACTGACAGGCAAGTTGCTAAAGTGGACATTGCATTGTATGCACAAACATAATAAAATTCAGAAACAATTTTCTAAAAGGATAACAGTTACAAGACAATTACCTGATCATCAACCTTTAGCGTGTCTCCATCCACACAGTCTCTCTCTTCTTCAGACAAAGGGAGAGACACCCCGTTAGCAAATTATGCTAATGCAACTAAGAAATTATTTTTAAAAAAGGCCAAGGAATGTGAAAGAAGCTAGGAATAATTTAGAAGATGATTGTCTGAACAGACGTGCAGTGAGAAACAACATTTGTTTCTAATAGACAAATAAAAGAGATTTCATTGATGTGATGTGGAAAAACACAGATACCAGAAGGGAGAGAATTGGCCCGATGTCGTAGCTGTGAATTGCCAGATTTCTCAGGCAACATGGAGTCTTTTGATACGTGCTCTTCATTGCAGCAATGATCATTCTCCAAGAAGCCCCATTTACGCAATGCGAATTGTGGTTGCTCCGCTGGAACAGTAGATCATATGGATGCCTTCAGTGTGCATGTATGAATAAAGTAAAGCAAACGGAAAAATGTAATTATACGTGTATGTATGCGCATACATATCAGATTAAACCCCAGAGAAGCATTCATATGCATAGTTTATGTCAAGCCCACCAGAGAGAGAGAGAGAGAGAGAGAGAGGGAGGGAGAGAGGGAGGGAGCTGAGACGGAAAAGAAAAAGAAGCAACCTTGGTGGTCTAGGGCTGTGACTTTCAGCCAGGTAGAAGCAGGATGGGAAGTGAGGTCCAACAAAGCAGTGTTGACGCGTGAAGTGCCCATTGAATGTCGAGCACTCGCCAGTTCCAGCCACCCCTGCAAATCAAAGAAAGAAAAAAAATAGAAAGAAAAATTATTTAGCATAAACGGGGAACAATGGAAGCACATTGAACATTAGTGACAAAATCAACGAAAGAATGGCACAAAATTAAATTCAACCAATACAGTGAAAAGGCATACAATTTCAATTTCAGTTTCAATTTCAGATGGAAGGAATCCGTGACCTGGCGAAGTGAAGAAGATAAAGAATCCAAAAGCGTTAGGTAACTGTCCGTGGAATCAAGAAACCGCAACACAATTTCTTCTTCTTCCTTGTCGTCTCGTTCTTCCAGTTCTTGTTGTTGTTGTCGTTGTAACTGTTGTTCACTTGGCATCTGTCTTCCAATTTCAGGGCAGAAAGCTTCTTCCTCCTCTTCTCCCTGTTCCTCTGAGCCCCAGAGATTAATTTGAAATGGATGCTATTGCGCAGTGGTCGTCATCTCCTCTCGTTGTTTCCCTTCTTCTGCTTCGAGTTGAGATTTTCGGCGGCCCGTCATCTCTCTCTTTACCACTTTACGGATTGGGTCTCTATACCACATGGGCTTCAGCCGTCTGGTACGGGTCAAATCATGAGCCTAAGCCCATCAAATATCAGGAGGGGTTTTGTTTTGTTTCTGCTAATACGTGAGGTGGACTCCAAGTATTCGGTCTTCTCTATCACAATTATAACCTCTTGTTTTCGTGTTAGGTGTTAGTAATTTTGTTCTCTCTCTCTTTTTTTTTTTGTTAACCTTTCGTCCTCCTCTGTTATAGCTGCACAGATATATATATTTTTTCAAAATATTCTTCCTCTAAAATTTTTAAAATAATAATAATAATAATTAATATTAAAAATAATGGCAGTAGGATTGTGCATATTAACATCTGTTTACATGTCTGATATTCCGTAGTTGTTGCAGGATAGTTATGGAACCTGTTCAGAGTCCTAGTCCAAAATTTACTGTCTTAGAAATCTAAGTGCCACGCAGTTGCTGCCGAGTTGGACAGAACACACGTCAGTAATCGTAGTGTTCTGAAACCTTCCGGAGTCCAGTTCAACTTCGACCTTGGTCGTTATTCACCTGAATAAAATGATCTTTGGACTTTGCGCTATTCCGCTATCTTTCTCACTCTGTTTTTCCATCATCTTAGCTCCTTGGCTGCACCTACACGTCCTGGTTATGTGTGCTTAAACGCCTCCGATTAACATATTTAATCAGCAAGGTTGCCATCCAATATGAAATTAGAACACCATGCATCTTCTTGACTCAATCGCAATATTTTCTACCCTAAGGAGGACAGGAAGAGAAGAATCCTCCTCTAGGCTTGCGGGAGCGGCGACCATCAGGTCTTGCTCCCTTCCATACCCCCAAGGCACTTTGCGTGCGTGCGTGTGCTTGTGTCATTCGATCAGTCTTTACGTATCGTGGATGCAGTTCTACGTTACTCGAATTTCATGTTCCTCAGTTTATTTCCCACCTTCCTTTTTTCATTTTCTCTTCAACTTAAGCTTTCAAACGAGAGACGGCTTGCCAACTGACCTTTTTTTTTGGGGGGGGGGGGTGCGCGTGGTTAAATATTCTGATAATGCTCTGGAGTCTGGTGACTTTACGTCCTTGAACCACCTAATGTTTGGTGTGTAGGAAAATATACTGATTGCAATATCCATTTATCTACCAATGCAGGACAAGTATTTTATAAATTGTCCGTGTTTGTTGAGAATATTCCTAAAACATTTTGCAGGAGGTTGCTGATAGTAATCGCAACCAGGTGCATCACTCTGCAGAGAATACACGCAAGTATTGCAGGGCGTAATATCCGATCCAAGTCTCCCCCGTACTACTAGACCTGTTCGTGGTGCAGTATCAGGCCATGGTGAAGCTGTCTATTCGCAGGTTAACTTACTCCCATCCATCCAGGCATTTTTAGCCATTTTGCAAGTGTAATTGGAGATACTCCTGTATGGGGTTTACGCTCAAGCATCAGGAGAATAATCCAAATGGGGTGTGCGTGTGTAACTGCAATTTAGTATTGTTACTATAACTATTCCTGGTTCATAAAAAAGATATGGCTGTCTTTGCTTCTTGCAATGACATAAACATCTTTTTTTGGCTTGGACATGCAGGCAACTTCTAGAGAGGAGGGTATGAGGCCGTTTTATGTCTGCTGCAACCCAAATTGTGGGAGTCGTTGGAGAGATTGAAGTCTTGCGGTAAGCTTCAAGAGAGGAGAAGAAGGGGGATTTGCTTTTTCACCTAGCCTTGTAACAAATATGTTGAGAAATACCGTCTATCAGAACGTGCCTGGATTCACGTTTCTGATTTGACCACCATAACAATAATTGAAACGATCGAAGATCTAACTCGGATTGCAACGGTCAAGTCGGGAGCGGGCAGGGCGAACCGAACTCCTCTGCCTCCTGCTTTGCCCAAACTCCCAATATTCCGTGAGGGCAGCAAAGTTTTGACAGGTTTTCAATATACTCGAGCTATATAGAGTTTTTGTGCAGTACAATTTTAGGAGAAATTTTAAGACAAGTTTTCTTTTTCGGACAACATAAATTGATTTTGTTTCTTATAACTATTCTATATCCTCACCTTTTTCAATCTATAAAAAAAAAATAAATAAATCGTGAATTTTCCTATTCGTTGAAATTTTTTTAAAAATTCAGAATTTAATTTCAAAAATATTATTTTAAAAATCAAATTACTTGTATTCCTAAAATTATATAAAATTTTTTTACGATGATACTCTAAATAAATATATATATATATATATATATATATATATATGTTTAATAATTCTCTTTTAATTTTTTAAATTAAATCAAATAATTACTAAATTTTAAATGTAAAAGAATTATGATTAAAATTTATTATTTTTTCTACCATTCTCATATTATGTGTTTGCACCTTCTTCTCCAGTCATAGGATTGAGAAAAATCTCCCTGGTTACTAATAAATGACAACAAATCACCGACTATTTTTGAGTTGAAAGAAAAAAAAAAAAAACAAAAAATCATTCTTAAAAGGATTTGGAAAATAGGCTAAAATAACTTTTTTCAAAGTAAAAAAAAAAAATTGAAAAGAAAGCCCAACTAGTAAAAGGCCGGGCCCATTTCCTCCGTTGGAAAACGTGAAAAACAACCACGAAACTATCAGTCGACCGCACCGGAGACCGGAGAGTGGACAGCCGGGGGGGGTGGAAATTCACCGTCCGGAGACAGGTGAAGAAGAGACCTAAAAAAGCATACATAAAACATACGGACGCCCACGCACACACTTTGTCTCCCTGTCCGTGTGTCTGTCTCTCACGAAGGTTGGAAAAGATGAGTACCATGAAGTTTTGCCGCGAATGGTAAAGATGCTTTAATCAATCGAAGCAATATAGATTGAACATCACTATGGAAACTACACCATTCACGTTTTCATTGATTATGAAAAATCCTTTCTTTTTATGCCTTTTAGAAAGAATTAACTTTTTTACGTCTCTCTCTCTCTCTCTCTCTTTCTCTCTTTCTCTTTTTTTGTGTGCATTTTTTCAAAAAGATTTCTGCTTGATTGTGCAGCAACAACATTCTCTATCCTAAGGAAGACAAGACCCAGAAGATTCTCCTGTACGCTTGCCGCAACTGCGACCACCAAGTCTCTCTCTCTCTCTCTCTGCGTTCTTTTCCTGGGGGCTGGATTATTGTTTATTACGGTTTATTTATGCAGTTCGTTGGATTAAGATCTGTTACCTGTTATAGACCCTAATATCTTCTTCTGGGGTTGTAGCTATTTTCCTTATTTTTGAAGAAATTCTGGCATGACATCCCAACCATCGATCATTTTACCGTTGGCTGTGAGGGACTCATAGGAAAATGAGGGACTCATAGGAAAATGATCGATGGTTTTGGATGGCTGCTGGGGTTTTGGCTAAATTAAGAATGCAAACTTCCCATAACAATGACATTTGGTCTTAAGTAATGGCATTTCTGCCCAGCAGCTTCCCGTGGAAAGGGAGTGTTCATCGAATTGAATTTGTTTGTTGCGATTTAATAGTTCATATCTTCGAAAGTATGTTCCTTTTCACTTAAACACCATATTCTGTGTCCTCCATATGTCTATGTATTGCCGGCCACTGAACCTATTTGATTTTTGGGTGATACAATGGCTGGTGCTTAGTTAATGAATGGTGAAACTTTGGGTTACAAGTGGTGTATTAGCCCATAATCTGGGATTATTCTTAGTGGTTATCGTGTCTAAATACCTGCAGGAGGTCGCCGATAGTAACTGTGTCTATAGAAATGAGGTTCATCACTCTGTTGCCGAGCGCACCCAAGTATTACAGGATGTTGCCGCAGATCCAACCCTTCCTCGAACTAAAGCTGTCACATGTATGGCATGTGGGCATCCAGAAGCCGTCTTCTTCCAGGTTAGTTTCTTTACACTATTTTACCATTCTTTACCGCTGGATATCTAGGGAAAAAGAACCCTTGACATCGATTTCTGGAATAGTTAGCCATGGCTAGAAATTTACTGGTGCACAATGTCAATTACACAAATAAGGGTTTCTTTTTTTGGCTGTTTTTTAACCAAAAGAATGTTCACTCACTGTTTGTTAGATTTGATATCCCTCTGTTTCTCTCTGTGTGTTTGAACGACTGGATGGTTGGATGGCTTGATTATGTGGATTAATGCGCAAATCATGATCTTTAGATGAGCTTCCCTGGTGGACTACACCAACCTGTGTTTACCCCATGCCTACGGTTATCTAGTTTGATTACTTCCAGCTTACTGTCTAAGATAATTGATATGTAAGCTAAGCATTGGTTGTTGGTATTGAAATGGTTTCCTTTTTCAAAGTTAATGAGCCTGTATAAGGATGCCTTGCAGGAGTATAAACTTGATAAACCTGTGCAAATTGCCAAAACCTGCAAGATGTATTTTGGCTTTACCATGACAGAGTCTTTTGTGTAAACGTGCAGGCAACTGCTAGAGGAGAGGAGGGTATGACACTGTTCTTTGTCTGCTGCAACCCAAACTGCGGTTATCGTTGGAGAGATTGAGATTTATCAGGACATCAATCAAAGCTCAAAATGTGTATCTATTTAGACATGTCTTCATATCTTTGTTGGCAATGAATCGATTTTGAAGTCAAATTTCTCTCATTATTCAATGTCTGAAGCTCGTGATGTTGTGCCTCAAGCAAAATTTATGAAAAAACTGCAAGAAAACCTGTTTTTGCACAGCAATGACTAGATTGTGCCAGATCTCTGCATCTTAAAATAACATTCCCCCGTAGGAGCCTCTCTCTAAGATCCGCGGGAAGCTTTCATCAATTTAATAGAGGAGCGCATCTTTAATAGAGGGGCATGTCTTGAAAGCAAATTAGGCATGGAGCTGCACCCGGTTCTTGCGCAACCTGGAGCCTGTGTCGTCCAACTGCACTACTCAATTTCATATTTACCTGTCCAATCCATTGCCAATGGCAGCTCGCTTTCACCACCAATCCAGGGAATGGTATTGAGCTCTCCTAAAATCTGTGCACATGTGCTCATGTTGGCTTTGATTTCTCTATTTTTTTACATTTTTTGCACTCTTTATTTTATTGGATGTCCACATATAGCCACACCTGGCATCCAACGGCCAAACGAGCGGACAGGGGGCAGGGCCTGACAGGTACGTTTGTATTCTATAACTGGGTAGTGGTCTTAAAAATTGAAGACGCCAAGTACTCGTATATTTCTCTGTTATTTAAAAAATGCAGATCAGGCATGTCTATACAAGAAAGAATCTTTGGGCGGAAAATTTTCCACCACAACCAGCTAGTCCTTGCTGAGACCTATATCTCCACGAGAGGCAAATTAAGCAGGGAGAAAATACGAAAACTAGGGTATCGATTAATTAGCTAAAAAAAAATAATGAGAGCGAGAAAACTAAATAACCCTCTAGTAAATAAAAATAAAATATGTATCTACACCTTTTTTTTTCTCCTTTGAAAAAACCGGGGGGAAAACTGCATTTGGGCTACAATGATGATAATGTCCGCGTTAACCAGTTTGATAAGCGCCTCAATTTCGTCGATAGCTCTGCATTCTTCACGAAGTATGACTCTGCATTTGACAGCATTACTTTAAAGTCATGCTTCACTGCATTCAAGCTTCGATAGTAATGGTTCTCCAATCTCAATTGGATCACTTCGAGAGACAATGGAACTGGGAACCTGAAAATTTTTTTAGGATCCATACATCAATATAAGCTTCGAACATTTTGCAAGTCAAATTCAGATTGTAAGGCTCAGGTGTTCGGCATCAAGAAATTGATGCAAGTGGGAACACAAGACTGGTTCAAGGTGAACAAGGTGATGAACAAAATTTACCTGTTTGTATAACTAGACTTTTGTGAAACTTGTCTCAATTTTTGAACACCATGGTAATCCTGAAAATGAGAAAACAAAATTCAGAAAGGCCCATGAAATATATCCAAATAGTTCAACTAGTCCCAATTAGTACCTACAAAAGCTACACGAGACTTCCACATCATAAGGTTTGGGGAAAGGTCATCTATGCAGCCTTACCCTTATTTTTTTACAAGGAGGCTATTTCCGTAATTCGGGCCTCCGACTTTTTAAGTCAGAATGGAGTAACTTTAATGTTACAATAAGGCTCGCCCTTCGTTTACAGAATCTATACCCATAAAAGATTTGTCTCACCAACTACCTGAGCTTTTCTAGCTGATTGATCTAACTTTGCAATGGCAGACAGCAGCTTATCTCTGGTCTCATCATCAATGCGAGGCTGCTCCCACTGAGTATCCGCATCAAAAAGCTCCCAAGGACTGTGTAAGTGTGTCTTTGTGGGATCACTTTTGTACCTAATGCTACAAGTGTCCCATGGACTATTAGGAAATTCAGAGGATTTAGGCTGCACAGAGATAACCCGGCCATCCCACCAACTACCATCTTCCTCACCGTCATTTTTCCACCACACCCTGCATTTATCCCTGTTTGTCCAATTTCTCTGTATAGCAGCATCATATCGAGTCTTTTCAACAAGAAAATCTGGGAATCCAGTCACCTCGGGCAGAGTTAGCCTGAACGATTTCTCAAACAGGCTAGAATCAGGATCAATAAATTTAAGAGTCATTTTACAGCAACTGTCCCCAGATCCTGCTAACGAAGAATACTCAAGATCGACAACCTCACAAAATTCCACTGCCCTTATGTTTCCCTTATATACCTTCCAAGGACCAACCTCCCTTGAGGAACTTTGGTCTATGTATTCCTCATGTCCCTGAGAGAAAGAATGTAGCCTAGGTAAATCATTCCAATTACAACACTCAACAAAATATGTAAATGGAAGAGTTTCACACAAGTTAACAATAAACAGTCAAGAATGAACCTGTCTCAAATATACAACTTTGTCCCCTAGCTGGGGGATATAACGCGAGCCCTCATGCCTTGACAGCATTAACCATCCTCTCTTGGGTAATTGATGCAATCTCCTCCAATCTTCTGGACTTGTTTCAAGAAAATGATAACTGGTTCTCCTATTTCTAGTAGATCTCAGTCCAACTATCATCCTTGAGCTTGATCCCCGTTCTTCACATGATAGTTGACGCAGGTCTACAGAATCATTATGAGCATTTTCAAGCATACCCTCTGATTCATGCCCCTGCCCAAACTTTACATCACTGCCCATGATATTTGGTTCATTTACAGTTGTCAAGGCCCCAGAAGATGTTCTATCAAATCCACCCGTGGTATTTTTATGGAAGTTTGCTCTGGCATTGAGATCATAGTTGTTGGAATATGATGTGCTTTCTCTCACGCTGCCATCACATTCTGAGCCAGCTCTCTTTTTACAAGGCTTTGACCTTCTATAAACAACATTGTACATTTTTTTCGGATGTGATTCCATCAATTTGTCCAAAGCAGGCCTGGAAATCCCATTCATCTGAGATTCTGATTTGTGTAATCCCCTGCCTATACTATTAGGACTAACATAATTAGTTCTATCGTTCTCATCCTCTCCAGAAGCTGGGTTCAGTTTCATGTCAGCAGGACAGTCAGATGAGAGATCATATGTATCATTTCCTAAATTATCTACTGAATCCCTCAGAATCATTTTAGACCTTATTCTTAACTTTGTTGAGATCGGTGGAAGGTTCTCTTCAAGTTCAGGAGGGTTGTCCTTTCCATCAGCCACAAAAGCCTCCTTTTGTGTTTCATCAGCACCCATGCACACATCAGAGGCTAGTTGCTCCATACCATTGCCCACATCAACTACAACTTCAGAGTTATCAGCTCCAATGTTTTTGGTATTAAATTGTGCATCTCCACCCATCTTGTTTGCAGAGTTTTCAAATTCTGAACCATGGGAAACTGAATGGTCATTAGAAGCTTTCAAGTATCTGTTTAGATTGTTCTCTTCGCCATGACCAGCAAAACATTCATTATGTCTAGAGTGTGCACCTGATGACATGAGTTCCCGCACCCTCTGGTGCTTAGAAGTACGAGCCTTGACACCACCCCATCTGATGTCCCCATTATTGTATCCTTCCATTGCCCGGCAGTTTGCATCACCAGAAAAAAATTCTGGATCGAAAGGGCTTATATTTACCCCATTTAACTCAGCTGCATCCTTGGGAGAATTAAAAGATGAGTTATCCAAGCTGACCTTTTCTTCATATTGATTCTTTGCACTCTCTGAGAATGAAATTTTGTTAGAATTACGGACTGGCAGTTTAAGCACCAATCTCCGCCTGTTCTCAACATTCACATGGGCACCTGGAAGTTCACGAGAACCAACAAAGCCTTCAGACTCTTCCCGGAAAACTTCTTTCCCTTTGGAATGTGTGTTTAGCTCATTTTGCAATGATCTATCTGATTCAGCACTCTCAATATTTGAGTCTTGCATTGTGGCTTCACTTTCTGACAAATCACCTTCTGAATCATCTTCATCTTCTCCATCTGTTGCTGATCCTGTTATTTTTGTAAACAAAGTAAGAGCATTGCGGGCAGCAGCTCTTTGAGGTCTCAAAGCCTTCAATGTGGAAGACATCTTCTTTGATGCTTTTCTGCCAATCCTGGATTTTCTAACTCGGTTACTTCTTAATGGATTGCCATCACACTCATCCAAATTCCTCTTCTTGACACGCCTCCCAGAAGATGTCAAGAATTCAACCTGGGAAGAGGTAGGGGAATATCAACTCAAGATTGTGCCACAACTAAAACCTTTAAAGAAATAAATAAATAAATAACACTTACTTCAGCCTTCTGTTTTTTCCTTTTAGATCTACGAAACCCATCATTGCCTTCGACCTCACTGTCTTCTGCACTACAGTCTGGATCACCGGAGGAAGTAGAATTCGAGCTTCCTTGCTCCCCCTGACTAGAATCCTCTTCAGTGACATTGTATTCCGAATCATTGTCATCACTTTGCACTAAGATTTCTGGTTCCCAATCCATGGCATCTACAAATTCAGGCAGTGGCTCAACCAATACATCCAGGTCTACCAATGGCAACATTTGGTAGTCAGAGTCAAGATTGAAGTCAGGCCCTACAGCAAGTCTCGTAGAAGGAGGCTTCCACTCCATACCCAGAGCTCCTAACCGTCTCTTCTGATACATAATCTGATAATCTTCTGAGTACGGAATCATTCCTGGTTTTCCACAAATCAATAAAGGCTTCAGAGGTTTGATCTTACCAGGTATAACAGGCACAATAAGATACCATAGTGATAAAGTTTCCAAGGAGATGAAATTAACCTGAGTCACAGAGGAGATCTTGCATATTTCGTCGGTATGGTATCATCTGAGTTTCCTGAATTAAAAATTTGATTGAAATCAGGATGTAAATAAAGCAGGAAATAAAAGCATCTGACACAGAAAAATGAGCATCATTGACAACCCTTTTCAAAATACAGTCAGTCAGAAAGTTAAAAAAGCTAGACCATTACAAGAACTCAAGTACTTAACCATAGTCAATACTGCAAAGGACACAAGTATCTCAATACACATTTCTTGTGCATGTGTGGATGTGCACACACACACACAGAGACAGAGAGAGAGGAGGAGCCACAGACACTAGGTCTCGGATTTCCGGTGACATGGAAAACTAAAATATAAAACTCCAAATGGAACATTCCAGGGGAAGCTCTTGTACCATAGCGTCCACAATCAAAATGTTCACTCTAAAAGAATGAATTGTTGCCACAAGTGTTCAGATCCTTGGAAGTGCATGGTTCTCATGATTGTGCATATGAAGTAAAGCTTAACCTCAATAAGCAGTTTAAAGTTGATGAATTAACCTGGTCAAGTACGTTTCCATGGGTATCTTGTATCAAGGGGCGATAATCACCAAGAAAGAACTGTCAAAAAAGAGTAAAGGAAGAAAGCACACAACTGAATTATGAGTGGCATGTTGTAAATCGTAATCCAGTTTATCTGTAACACTCAAAGTACCTGATCATACTTAGCATCCTTCTGGGACTCGCCTTGGCCTGTGTTTAATATATATAATTGGCCAACATCATCTGAAAGTATAATGGACGTCCCATCCCTATTACAAAAGCAAGTACACAGCAGTTTACAACAGCTACAGGATTGCGCAAGTCTTAATTTTTCAAACCTAAAACACTTACATCCATCATGCTGATATAAACACAACTGTATGAGAAAATCTGACATAAATTTGCATCCCAATGGCAGTTGATAAAGCTAAAGTGGATTCAAGCAATGAGATCTAAAATGTTAAAGCCTGAGTGATCTACAATCACTAATGGATGATCTTAGGAGAGGGTAAAATGTACTGATGTCAATCTCTATACCATGCTTCACAAGGAGAGTTATCATATACTTACGGTGAAAACTTCCCATCCACCAACTTGAAGCGGGAAATCTCATAAACTCGAATTGGTACACCCTCCCATATCTGGAGGAGAAGAATATGGAAACATTCAATAACCAAATGAAAAAGAGGAGAAACTGGAATGGGCTTAAAAAGATTCAACTCACATCCCAGACTATAGTCCTTCCATCATAGCCAGCACTCATAGCAATTCGGGGGTTAAAAGGATGAACATCCAAAACATATGTCTGTCAATAACACAAGTCTGGTAAGAAACATCTAACTTGTTAAGCACATAACACAAGTGTAAAGTTCTGCAGGATCAAGGAGATCCTAGCGCAAAACAGCAAGGAATTTAAACGCTGCGACATATGTCTGTCAATAACAAAAGTATGGTAAGAAACATCTAACTTGTTCAGCACATAACACAAGTGTAAAGATCTGCAGGATCCAGAAGATCCTAGCCCAGAATGACAAGCATTGAATTTAAACAATGCTTGAGAAACAGTGCTTAATTTTTCTTTTCTTTTTGTGAAACAAAAACCAATCTTAGCTGACCCCAATTGAATTTGGGATTAAAGGTTTGTTGTTGTTGTTGTAGAAACCAATCTGGCACTGCTTCACAGAAGACTGTTACTGCAAAGATGGGATAAAGTGGATCCATGGTTTTTGTAGGGCTTCTATAACGCAAAATGGGGATAATGGCGAGAAAGAAAAACAAAAATGTCAATTTTCTGCAACAATGCATGGGACTTTTGCAGCAATTAATATATCAATTATTTTGTTATTCCCCAGATAAGGTGGAAGTAATAGCAGTAGTAAAATTGATTTCACTTAATGCAAACAACAAGAGTTTTGTCAATAGGCACCTCTACATTTGACAAAGCAACCTATATTGCAGATAAAATGCATCCAATCAAAATATTGTGGCCTAGAACAAAGGCACTGGTGTAATACAGAATACAGGTTCATTGTTCCATCTTTACTTGTGACTATATGGAAAAGAAGGGTGAACTACATAAACATGGTAAACTACACTAATATTACTTATGCACGTTGAATACACTTCCACATTGAACTAAGAAAAGAAAACTACTTACAGATTCAGTATGACCAGTCAAAGAATGCACCAAGCTACCATCAGCAGCATTCCAAACACATATTCTGCAGTCTGCATCATAATACATGTAATTAGGGCTAATCTTAGGCAGCATACTTCTCTAAGGATATGCAAATACAGCATCTAGTCTTGCAGTTACTTGGTGAGAAAAACCCCAAACAGAATGCAGCTTAAGTTCTCCAACATCAATTTTGAAAAACAGTAGATATGAGAAATTGACATGCTCTGAAAAAATTAAGAACAAAATGTTTGCAAGAGATTTTTCATTGTATGAAAAGTAAAAGCAAGAAAAGACCCATTATTCAAACAAAGTAGAAAGCAAACTAGTAACAAAGGAGGCAAATGTATCATTTAATCATATTGAAATTTTTGCAATTTTTGCACTAAGTCTAAGAGGACATCAGCTCTCCCCTCCCTTCAGAACATGAACTTGCACAAGAATAGAAAAGTATCATGCCATTCAAAGGCTAACAATTTACAAGAGCAGATGATAAATCTACCAGTGGAAGTTCAACAGAAAAATTATCTCACATTCTACTCCTGGGGAGTCATAAGATGGTGCAATTGGAACGCCATAAAATCCCTTTATCAGTTCTAAATGTTCTATGCAAAGAACAAGCCTTCTAAAAGTTCAGCTTAATCCTATGGCTTTCCTTTAACCAATTACTTCAACATTATAGACATTCTACAAGATTTTTGTTAAACAACACCAGGGACATTGAAAAATAACCATTAGTTACACAACCTAAAACATAAAATGCCTGAAGTCCAAAATAACAAGATCATGTTCCTTTTTCAATCTGAGCATAACCACAGAAATGGTCTAGCATCTACATTCACCAGATTTCAATTTTTATTACCAAATAAAGGATGACTACTGCATTAATACTACCACATCAAAGCTGAACTTGGAAAAGTGGTTGGGTGAATAGATAACAAACATGGCATGTCAAGAAACCATTCAACCCAAATAGGTTCTCATATCCACACACACACAAGCACAGAGTATGCTTTGATAGGCAACATTACCCATGATAGCGGCAAGAACAAAACGATTATCTAGGCTCCACACTATCATATTTACACCTCGAGGAGTTGGCAGGATTCTTTGGCGTGGACCTCCACGTGGAGGCTGAGAAGGCATCGGTGGAGGAGGAACTTTCAGATGATAAGCTCGTGTCCAACGGCCAACTTTCCCCTGAGAGACAAATATACATTTGTTTTTTTGAATAAGAAAATTTGTGAATGTCAAGTCAATTATACCCAAATTGGACCTCAATGGCAACTGACTTCCACTGTGCAAAAGGTAACTTACATGTGATCTACGTGATTTTGGAATCCAAATGATTGCACTGCCATCTCGAGAACATGTCACTATGTTGTCATGCGAAAACCTGGAGGCATGTCAAAGTAATTACATCCATCTTCATTCTGAATTGCACCAAAAGCCATTTAATAGTCCTCATGTACTAAACCGCTTATGTTAATAAGCAGCAGAAAGGCCAAGAAAGAGAAAAGGGTCCACATACCATGAATTTCTAAATTTTGGAATATTCTCTTCCTTTGGGCTATCTGTCAGGGAAAACCTAGACGCAATGGCACAACCACTGCAAAACAAGACAGTAAAAAACATCAGCATTCAAAATCCAACAGGAACATCTCTTCCACAGGAGCAAACACTTACCTAAACTGAACATAATTGACATCATTCTCATGACCAGATAACACATCTATTTCATGATTTGGTTGGTCTGTATCATCTGGATTGGGTTTAGACGCATTCCATACCTGCAAGGAGATATTACCAAAAGAAATTCCTGATTTATAACTGAATGCACAGGTCAATAACAAATACCATCCACTTGAGAAAATAAAAGCAGGATAAAGATAGTCATGGAATTCAGGTTTACCCTTGCCAAATTGTCAGAGCTGCCGGTTACAAATACACTTCCACTAGCATTGAATGCACAACAAAAGATTTGATGGCTTTGGGCACTACTACTTGTGGATGGGCCATTGTTCCTTCCTGCAGCAGTTCCAATGTCCCTTTAAGTTCTATTGACAACTAAATTGGCCCAATAATCATAAATTTGTAAAATGCAACTGACCAGCTAGTGAATCTGAAGGCCTTGGAACATATACCCGTGTAATGAAGTTTGAATTCCTTGCATCCCATATCCTACATGTACCGTCATCAGATGACCTGTAAAGGATAAGCGAAAGTTATAAAAATGACAGCAAAGTTCATGTTATAATGCCAGCAAGGTTAACTTAATTTGTAGTGTCAATAAGAAAAAGTTTTTCATATGTTTTGAGGTAAATTAGGGTCTGAAAACCAGATAAGTCAAACCATCACGTTCAAGTACCAGCACCTAGAATCACATGAGTGAAAAAGGGAAAATGGAATTAAGCCAAATGGTTACTAAAAATCAATATGAAACCTAATATTCCCCTGAATTAATGAAGACACCATTGCATTTAGGCCCCAACTCAAGGCTCAAGTCAAATTGAACACCTAACATAAGCTTTGGTTAGATTTGAATAGATGTAAAACAGCTCCTCACAATAAAAATCTTATGAAACAAGATCAATTAATTCAATCAATAAACCTAAACATTGCAAGGGAATAAGTAGGCATAGGCTGGTTAAACCTTGACCAAGACAAAGGAAGCCTATAAGTTGCATAGAAGTTTGCTAGCAGTAGAAATTTTTTTGGTCACAGAAACCAAAACATGAAATGTGCATACCCATAGAATAGACAGATATCCAGAGAGAACAGACTTATAAAACATGAGAGGTGGTGATCTCCAGTACATAAAATGTTCACAGTAGACAATAGGATGTACAAATGTTGAATAAACAACAGAGGACAAGAAATCAGCCTTACGATAAAAGCTGGTAAGCAGAACCAGGCCTAGGACTGAATGCAATAGCAGTAACAGCTGCAGTGTGTCCACGCAAAATGGATATTGGCAGCCCATCAGGCAAACGCCACTGTCAAAATCCAGAAAGTCGCTTAAAGGTCAAGTATAAAAAGAAAAAATAATGCAAAACATCCAAAAGTTTGATGAGTTACAGGATGGTAATGGAAGCTTACAACTCGAATAACACAATCATTTGAAGCAGAAGCCACCAAAGTATTGTTGGAACTCACAGCCAAGTCAGTGATGTCACCCTTTTACGCACAAACATATCAATAAATAAATATATGAAAGCAATGAATCCTGATGTTTGAATTGTTTTGAACATGAGAAATTACTTCATGCCCACGACAGCTGGCCAGACAAAATGCAGTTTCCATAGACCAGATCTTTACAAGGCGATCGTCTGAGCCGGTAACAACATATCTTCCCGAGCAGTCAAAGATTGCTTCAGGATGCAAATCAAGACAAAGCTTCAGGCAAGTATTCACAGTTAACATTCAAATTAACCAGCTGCAAAGAGTTTTGCTTGAGAGTTTAGATCCTATACCACAATAGACAGCATTTCGGTGTCCTCGCAGCCTCTTGATGTTTTGCATTTTCTGTACCATTGTTGATGGCTTAGCAATGGTATAGCATGTCATGCGACTAGATGGCGCACGATGGTGCCTTGTAAAACCACCACCAATTTCCCTCAAGGTCAGCCCACGAACCTGATCAGCATGCATATGAGGCCATCGCATGTGAGCAGGGGGCCGCTTGACTTGATTTTTTTCCTTATCTGCATCATCTACAGAAGAGAAAGGTTCCAGATTTATAAAGAAAAAGCATTCATTCAGACGAAAACTGTAACCTTATCTAAAAATAAAATCAAAGATATTTGGCATAAAAAGTCCAAATAAATGTCACCTACGGCTTAGAAGTGAGAACGATCGTGTTCCCAGAAGGGTAGGACCTGCAGCTGCATTTAGAGCATTTCCACCATTGATGCCAAAAAAAGGAGATGCTGAATTGAGTAACAACTGCTTCAAAAGCTTAACCAAGTGATTGTTCTCGATGTGATGATACCTAGAAAAATAAAATTAACAGTGGCAACAACCACATCAAAGATATTGTCAGGAGAAAAAATCAACATGGGGAAAAACTTGTAACATGGAATTCACCAAATGATTATTAGCTCCTTAACTAGCATAGAAGCTTACAGTTCTTTAATTCAAGGGCTACCACAAGTTAATGCCATAAGTAATTAATAGATATCATAAAATTACTTATGTAACGCATCCCATTACAAGCACATTGCATACCTTTCAGCCAAGTTGTTGCAATTTAAAGGCAATGATATGCCATCATCATCTTCATCTCCGCTATGTACTCCACTTCTTGAATACCAGGCATGATACCTTCTAGGCAAAAGTTGGTGTTCAAGAAGTTCATTCCAAAACTGCCCACAAGTTTTGTGACATGGCCCAGCAGAAAGGAAATGCATAATTAAAAAGTAAACTTCTCTGAGGTCAATATCCACATCAGGCTCCATTATCTGACTTGTCTCTGCATCTACAAATGGAGCATTCTCATGTGCCTTGCCTGAAAAATTCAAGGTTTTCATGCCTACAGAAGGTGTATTGCCCAAAGGAACATACTTCCGGAGGGTCATTTTTCCTGCAATAATAGAAGCCTAAAGAATTTAAGTATTGCATAGGGAAGACATCAACTTAATGAAATGGAGTTCAAAGGCTATGGCAATTCTCAATAGATGGCCAACCACTAAGTCCCCTCCTCTCCACAATGTGAAGAAACCCACTATATCTTGACACCTCAGCCCTGTTGATGTATGGTCACTGAAATAGAATTTAGAGCATAATCCTGCCCTTAGCCATACAGTGCCAAAAAACATCTGAAATAAAATTTAGTTGGCCAAGGCTTTAGCAGGAAAACCCACCTGCTTTCTTTTTCTGTTCCTTCTGTAAGATACATTTTTGGAAGTCCATATCTCTGTGTGTGGGCAGGTGCTTGTGCCTGTATGTGTATTCTAAGTGTGTAACAAAATGGCAAAAGCACGAGATCAAGACAATTCCAAATCCCATATTATGACCCATGCCTCACATAGTTACCAGTACATAAATTGCAACACCAGCCTTAGCTTCTGTGAGGCCCACATGAGGCCCAATGAAATAAGTATAACAGCTTTCTCTCAATTATTGCAAAACTCAAAACCCTTGTAGTCGCCCTCTAACCAAACCATTCTTTTAGACATTGGTCGGACTTTTAGCATCTAAGCGATTATCACAAGCACGATGAAAACATAAGATCTCCTGCCACTACTGAAAGAGTGTCTTAAATCTCCTTGTTCGAAATCTTATACAAAGAATAATGAAATAACAGAAAACAACAGCTTCAAAACCACCAAACTGTCGGAAGGATACCGCTAAGAAATGCACTCCAATAATTGAAAGAAACATCTAAACACACAGATCATCTTAAAAGAAACTCAAATAAATTGAAGAAAGAAACACAACCTTTTTTAATGTGCCAGACAGATTAACCAGAGGATTAATCACGCGAAACACGAAGGAGTCTCTTAAAATTTTGAAAGCCGGAGCGGCAAGAATCCAAATGCATTCCTCTCTGACATCCAAGAAACCCTAAGTTCAAATTCTTGGAAGACACTTCCACCATAAGATTAGCAAATCCGCATAAGATTAATAAAATAACACCTTTCTTGGATCTAATTCAGCACATTGCACAATCTCTAACCAGTTCGTCCAGAACAAATAATACATAAAAGAGAACGATGCGTTGAAAAACGACTGTCGTTTTTGACGAGTACCTTAAATGAGTCGAATCTTGATGCAAAACGACGCGCTTTGGAGGCTTGAGGGAGTGCGTGTGTTTTTGGATTGTGAGGCACAGCCACTAAATGGGGATCGAGGTTGCGGGGTTGACAAAACAAAATTTCTGAATTGGGATGGGATTGGCGAGTGCAAGGCACGCGCAAGAACAGCCGTTTAGATTCTTTGGAGGGAGCTCTGCGGTTCTTGTCTGGGATTCTTGGTGGCTGGTTCTTCTTCTACAAGAAGCGATTTGAGGACAAAGGCAGAGCGAAAAAAGGAGAGAGAGAGAGAGAGAGAAAGAGAGTTTGAAAGGAAGAGGAGGGGAGAGAGAGAGAGAGAGAGAGAAACCTCCAAACGAGGACGTTTTATATCTTTGCGGCCACTCCTCCTGTAGAGAGACTCTCTGGGAGGAAAAAAAAAAAGAAATTATTATTATTATTATTAAATTGGATTTAATAGTTAGGAGTATAATTATCTACCAAAGCAGGAGAGGACCCGCGCACGTGCCCGCCGCGGAATCTCTCGATTTTCTTGGACAACCAGACGTCGCCGTACTGGGACGAGCTAGCCCCCGAGCCGGTCTAGACTCGAAAGTGTCAGGTGACCTCCGCGCGCAGCTGCTCTTCAGCTTCTGGTTAAATGCTGGTACGTTTACAGTACTAGTCGCAGCAGCACAAAATGCCAAGCTTTGGGATGACAGGCCCCACGTGCATCTCAAAGTTTTGACCTTTGTCTCTTCTTCCTGTTCAACCTGCAAAATATCGTTCAATTCAAACTGTCCAGACCCGCACTCACCAAACTGGAAATAAATAATTAATTAATTAGTAGTCTTTAATTTTTGAAAACTGCTGCCGGCAATTTGGAGACAAATTGGAGATTTTACTATTTATTAGATACGTCATGATAACTTTTATATTATATATATATATAGAGAGAGAGAGAGAGAGAGAGCAAGTTAACAATAAGGTTCCTCATCAACAAGACAGTGCAAGTCACCGAACGAAAATCAATATAGAGATCAGTATCATGCAAACAATTTAATCTCGAGGTTAAAGGCATTAACTGCTAGTATGTTGTGTTGTGTGTGTGTGTGTGTGTGGGTGTGTCTACATGCCCCAGAACACTCTAAATCTCTTGCAATCATGGATGATTTAGAGGGATTGATGGATTGGTTGCGCTTTAAATTTTAGACAAATCGTTAGCTAATCCAATCCACGAACACTGCTACCTTCGCGTGCCTATGCAAATGGACCCTGGTATATGCTAGCATAACAGATGCCGATGGTAGCCCAAAATAGGCCCACGGAACATCGCTATGTGCTGTTCGCCAGCCCATTTGAGAGCAAGGCGATGCATACGACGATTCCAGACTGTTAACAGGTGGAGAGAAATCAAGTCTCGTTTTTTGCGTGCAATAAAAAAACAAAAAACAACACACCGTTTATGTCCTGTAAGAAAATGGAGAAGCACCCAAAGTATGTGGCTGCTGGGATTCGAGCCCAGGTCTCCACGGCCACAACGTGGAATTCTTACCACTAAACTACAGCCACTACGTGTTACGTTCCTACTTTAATGATATATAATCTTTTTTAACCCGCAACCTTCCAATAGCGCAAGTGGATGCCTCTCACTAAAGAGATAGGAAGCATAAATTTTACTGTTAGTGCCTCGGATAAGCCCTGTGTATAAAAAGTAAATGCATCAAGTAAGGGTTTAATTGATTTTTTCATAACTAAATTATTGGTACTTGCTACGCTGATTTACTTCCTTTTTTGTTTTAATAACAAATTTATTATTTTTAATTATATCTTTATTTTCTCTTATATACAACATTTAAGTTAAATTAAAAATTTTCTAAATAATAATATGATTGGATCAATTGAGAGAGCAAAATGCCATGCCACAGAGACAACAAGTGGAAAATACACTCCCTCCAATAGCTTTCCTATTCTACCGCCCAACACAGTTTAGGGCCCCCAAAAGAAGGCTCTCAGTATTCACCGATACCATCTCCAGAGGCGCTCTTGAGCATTAACTCGGCATCCTCTAGTTGTTCCTTAATTAATTCTTCGGTGGTCAAATCCTATCCACTAGCAAATTAAGGAGATTTTAGCTCACAGTTGGCAACCCACCAATGAAATTCTCAACAATGCAAGAAAGTAATTATTATAAAAAAAAATCTAATTACAGCCACATATTTAATTTTGAAGAACAGACAAAATTAAAGATGAAACAAACTGAAACAAAACAATAAAGAAACTCCTACAAATGTTTGAATGAGACTATAAGTACCCCTTCCTCTTTAAACAGACTATTCAAAGCTAGCCTCTACCTTCCTTTTCTCCTCAATCTACTTGTGTTTCTTAGCTTTCCCTTCCATTGTTTCATCACATCAACAACCGCCCTGTTCTTTGCTACCGTTTTTCTTTGTCTCAGCCATGCTTTTTTCATTGTAGCCTATCATTTCTGCAGAGTCACATGAACCATCTCAGGCTATTCTGTGAAACACACTTTTCCCATTCAATATCAGTTGTCCTTCTGCAATTTTTCTACTCGATTTCCTGGAGTCCTCCCAGTTATAGCAACTTCTCGTAGCATTCCAATAAGGCTATTGCCCTCTTCAGGTAGTAAAGGTTAATTGGGTCCCTTAAAGAAGATGCCATCATCCTTTGTAAAAGTGAACTTATTGAGTTCTGAGACTGATGCAACAGAACAGGTTATAGGCGAGAAGAAAAGGAAAAGGATGATATTAAATAGAGAATCTGCAAGGCGATCGCGAATGAAGAGGCAAAAGCACATGGTGGGCCTGCTTAGAGAGAAAGCTACGTTGGAGAAGAAGTTATCCGAAGACAATCAGAGATACATTGAAATTTGGAAAAGCCGTGTTGTTATGGAGTCGGAGAACGAAGTCTTGGAGGCTGAGAAGAATACATTAGATTCATATTCGAAGCACTTGAACCATATTCTTGTGAATTACAAGGATTATCTGTGTGTTTCAGAGCCACGCTTGAACTCCTGGCAAGTTCATGGTCCAGGACAGCCTATCGTAGCCTCCGGCATGTTGAAAATTTAGTTGTTTTACTCATGTTCCTCTCGTTTGAAATTTTAGTAACGATGGTGTTTCCATTAGCATTATTGTCACAGTCAATTGGTCCTTAACCCTTTATTCATTATTGTCCCGTGCTTCTAACATAATCGGTTAAGACACACCGAAATTTCTGGGTTCCATGTTAGTGTTTGTAACTCTGACATCTTTTCCCTAGCTTTCAGTTTCCCTGGTTGAAAAAGAGAGAGAGCGAGAGAGACCGGGACCAAATTAAAAGATAAGAGGATTATAAAATTTAAGATAAGATTCAAACTTTGATGATAAGAGCAGCGATATATTCCTGAAATAACATGAGGATAGTCGAAAAGCCTCTTTTCTTGCCAGCCTAGCAGCATAACTGTGCTGAGATTGCCATTCTAATTTGCACCAAACACTTTTGCGTATTTGTTATAAGGTTCATGCAGTGCCACTTTCTAATGCAAACTATCACTATCCTCTGAACACGCCTAAATTCTTATCCATAATAATGAAATCTTGTATGTGCTTTTATTTTCTACAACGTGGTGATAAGTCAATATTTAAATAGGAGAGTACATAATTTTTGAAACCTCAAATGCCATTAAAGCACCTTACAAGTTTCAATATAGGAAATACTAATTAATCAATTGTTAATTAACTAACCCATTGATTAATTGTTAACCAATTACCAATGAATTAATTAATGTTGACTGCTTAATTAGCCAAACCTCTTGGCCCTGCCCTCCTTAGGAACTTGTCATGTACTTGAAGAACATTCAATTTCCATTGTTACCTAATTGCCATTTATGCGATCAGATCTTTACCCCCGATCATGAATTTTGCCAAACCAGTGAGCAATTTAATAACATGTGTATACCCGATTCAGCCTGATTATGTTTTTGATTAATCCTCTCTGAACTAAATAGGCGGCGGGAGTGCTTATCCTACTCAGAAATCCTTGGGTAGACACAGTCTGCTGTGTTAGAAAGCTGTGAAGAAAAAGGCTCATAAAACTCAAGTTATGATTTATTTTTTTTTTTCTTGTGTCTATTAAAAATTTATTGTACTATAAAATATATAATAACTATATATATTTTTTATTTTTATAATTCTCACCCTTCTCTTTCTAAAATTAAAACTTAAAACTTCAAAAATAAAAATTAAAATTTTAACTATTAGTTATCTCTCGAGGAACAATCACAAGATATTCTGTATTGGATTTATAGCACTAAAGCTGGTCTGCTTACATATCTTTCCCATTCAAACCAATTAATTGATGGAAAATTAGAAATGAGTTCCTCGGGCCAAGAGCAAGGACTCCTTTAGACAAAACTTCCAAGTTAATTGACCAAGAAAATAATTCGGGCCAACTTTTGACCCATTAAATGGACCGTTAAAGTTTGGACGGGACAGGCCATTGACCAAGAATGATCATGTTGGGTATGGTGGCCATTAATCCCTTTAAGGAGTACCACTTTTCATAACTATGATATTGATCCGTCAACAGCGGATTCCAAAGCTTGGCATTTGGCTTCACAGGATCCTGGTCTATCCAAACGAATGTTTTTCCACACTACAGAAATTATGAAGGTGTCAGGCAGCTTAAAAGGAACATGAAGTTGTCTTCCTGACAGCTCTGGTGGACATGGACAAAGAAAAGAAGGTTCAGATCATTTGCCACTTCGCTGATCACAGTGCTCCTGGAGCAATTTTGTTGCCAAGGAGTGCACATGGTGGTCGAGCATTTCTATATCTTGTGATTAATCCCCACGATCTTCATGGCTTTGAAGCTCTTTCAGCCTTTCATCCTACTAATGAGATCATAAATTCAATCTTTGTCGCACATAAATCTCCGAGGCTGTTCCATCGGTGCAATCAAGAGCTTGATTCCACCATATTCTCTAGCAAATGATCTGATATCCGTGGCTTCGACCCTTTAAGCCATGAAAACAGGTTTGAAGAACTAGCCGTCGATGAGCAGCAGTCCCGAAGTTTCCATTTCACTGCATCCCTTCCCTCTTCATGTTCTTTCTCTTGCAAGATAATTTATCCATGCCTTTCTTTATGTCCTTGCTCTGTTTTAATGGCTACTTGATGAAGATTCTTTCTATGTTTTCAACCTTTTTTCATCGCCAGAGAAAAACATCTTGACGTTTATAAAGCAACGCATGCATGGAATCAAAGACCTTTCCTTCACTTTACACAAAAAAGACCGTCTATAGTATGGACGCATTTATATTTGACATTATACAAATGGAATGGTACATTGGGGTAAAAACATATGATGAGGTGCAGCACCGTGTATAGTGCGTCAGCAGTTTGTGATATAGAGATGCAAATTCTACCAATCGCGTTTTACCCCTTCCACGCCTAGGCACTAAGCAGCTCTAGTTTTGCATTCTGTCTTCTGGATCTGCAACTTGCAAAATCAGAAGGAACTCAAATCAACATCATATAACTATTTTTATGCACTGCCATGATAATAAGTTCCTCTAATTTTAGTTCATCTAATAGTTGGAAAGATGGTTTTTTTGAATTTCTATAAATGATGCAAAAGTTTCTTCATGGTAGTGTACAAGTTATCCATGAAGCATATATTCACTCAGCCACACATGTTTCTAAACTGAGATTCTCCTGGAAACTTGATATATTGCAGACTACTAACTCTTATATGTATTGGAGCAGGAATTAAGAATGAACACGTTGCTGTAGTTGTTATCAGGCTGTTTTCACATTATGTCTAATGGTCATCACAAACATTCATTGTTATTTTGGATTATATATTTGGTCATTAGGTCTAATATTTCAGAAATCTCCCTACTACTAGGATGAGAATGATCTTGAGCCAAAAACTCATGAACTGTTCCATTGAGCTCAATTGAACTGCATCCAGGTATCTTTGTCAAGCCTCTCAATTTCATCTCTCTCCTCAACTTTCCAACGATGCCCCATCTATTAGCCATTGCACAGATATTCGACAAAAGCACATAGTTCGTGTAATTTAACGGCTCCATCTCAATAAGAATTCTCCCTACTTGCTCTCCCAACTCAACATCCCCATGCAGTTTACAAGCACCAAGTAGGGATCTCCATACATTTCCATCAGCTTTTATGGGCATGGTTTGAACAACATGGAATGCATCTTGTAACAAACCTGCACGACCAAGAAGGTCCACAAGGCAACCATAGTGTGCAATTGTGGGTTTTAGTTTCTGATCCCCCACCATTCTATTAAATATTTGCAATCCAGAATGAATGAGGCCCGAATGAGTGCATGCTGCTAAAATGCTGATGTATGTAATCTCGTTTGGTTCTATTCCCGACTCTATCATCCCGGCAATTAGTTCAACAGCTTCTTCCCCAAATGAGTGCATTGCTAGTCCCCCTAACATAGCATTCCACACAAACACCTCCTTATCTGCTATTTCCTTAAACACCTTCCGAGCCATCTCTATTCTGCCACATTTACTGTACATATCAATCAGAGCTGTTGATAGATGGGCATCAACTTTAATCCCATGTTTATCAATGTAGGTGTGGAGCCATTGACCTTGATCCAAGGCCCCCAATCTGGCACAAGCGGAGAGTAAGGTTGTTATGGTGATCTCATCCATTTCAACTTTGGCAACTTGCATCTCTTTGAAAAGATCCAAAGCTTCACCATAACAACCCATGTGCATGTATCCATTAATAAGCGCACTCCAAGAAACCATGTTCTTTTTCGGCATCTCATTGAACAAACAGCAAGCCTCAGTTAACAAACCGGCGTTAACATGCCCCACAAGCATTGTAGTCCAAGACACGACGTCTCTTTGCGGCATTTCATCAAACAACCTCCGCGCCTTGTCCAAATTCCCCAACTTCACATAACCATCAACCAAACAATTCCAAGAAACGATATCAGGATTCTCAATTCCACTGAACAGGCGATGGACCGCGACTCCCGCTTCTCCAATCTTTACATAGAAGTCCATCAACGAATTC
Source organism: Bruguiera parviflora (assembly GCA_019804595.1). Taxonomy (NCBI): domain Eukaryota; kingdom Viridiplantae; phylum Streptophyta; class Magnoliopsida; order Malpighiales; family Rhizophoraceae; genus Bruguiera; species Bruguiera parviflora. The sequence continues at coordinate 6,030,486 of CM034046.1, forward strand.
AAAGAATGAGTCCCAAACTTAACAGGGCATTTTATCATCTGGGCATGAGCCTGCTTGCCTTCAAAGACAGCATTAAACTTAGAGCAAGCAGAAAACACAAAAGTGAATGTAAAATCATCAGGACACACGGTGCCTTCACACAACATTCTTGAATAAACTACAAACGCCTCTCTTGGGTTACCGAAACTAGAATAAGCTCTCATCATAGTATTGTACACGAAAGAGTTTCTTGGAAAATCTACATTATCGAAAAGCTTTCGCGCATAGTCGAGAGCATCCGGACCGCCGGACGAAGAAAAAGACAAGAGAAGACGGCCAAAGGCACGTTTTTCCTTAATAAGAGATGTCTTGATGAGAAGGGCATGCATTTGTAGTAGCTCTTGCGCAGTTTTACACAATCGCAGTAATGAAATGGCAGTATCAGGCTTCTTTGGCTGAGGTTTTTGTTGGGAGATGACAGTGCTTTTGTTTGTTAATGGCAAGAGGCAGGGAGAGGCAGATGTGCCCATGTTTGCAAGATGTCAGCGTAAATTTTTAATTAACGTTTATGGGTTTTACGGTTTTTATGGCTTCTGTTTTTTTTAAGCGAGAACTGACCGGCTGAAAGACACATTTATTCAATTATTGCATTTTACAAGGATAACCGTTGGCTTTCTTTTCAAACAATAGATGGTGTTTCAAAATCTGAAAGAAGAGATGCGAAGTTTCCAAGCAATCATTTGCTCGCCAAGTCGTTCACAGATGTCAAATACTTTCTCTTGCCCCAAGCTTTTCCATTCCCAAAGCCTTCCTACGATCAGCTGAAATCCCATTAACGAACCCTCTGAATGGCAACTCAAAAGACATGCAAGGCTTCCTTACCGTTCCCTCCTTGAGCGTTTTTGTCGACGGAACTTCCAAGCAGAAACAGAGAACATTGGAGACCCCTTCCAACCGCTGATAAGGCACTTGTCATTTCTGCCAACTGTACATGATCTCCCGGAAGCAAACTTCTTGAGCAGCATCTCTGATTGGTAGAAAGCTGACGTGCCAAGCTCTCTTTCCACCATGTGAAACCTTGAGAAATACTCTCTCCAATCACTAATCTTCATGTGCCGGAACACCCTTTCTTCATCCTTAAGAGCAACAATGTCTCGGATCTCCTGCCCCAAGTATTCTTCCAATTTTGCCCTCCATGGATCATGTCGGTCTGTGCATACTTGAAAGCAATCAAAACAAGCACTGTAGTAAAGCAGCGCCTCAAGGAAGCGGTCCATGAATATCGTTGATATATGATTTGCCTCAAGTTCGATGATCACCATCACGCGAGGCTTTAGAATTCTCAGCACCATTAATAGGGATTCCAAGCCACCAGGTTCTGCTTTTATGTTCCTTATTATAGCCCAGAAGTAGACGACAATATCTTCACCGTCATTCGAATCGAAGATATCTTCTTTGACGTCTTTGATGTTTTCAACCACCGCACTTCTGAATAGAAAGGGAATGTTAAAAGTCTCGGCAAAAGCTTTCAGCCTTTCACCTGTCTCTTGAATGTCCTTGTTTGATCTTTTTCCCACGGCTGTTACTTTCAGAAGCTCGACTGGCCGTTCATGTCTGGCTGCAAGAGCTTACATCAGCAGCATGCAATTTCCGCCACTTCTGATTGCGAGGTCAATTAAATGAACCCTCTTCGCAGATCCCAAACTTTCTGCGACTGCTTGGATTCCCGCGAAGTGAGCGACTTGAACACAGGGAATTTGTACAACACACTTCACGAGAGACAGATTCAAACTCACTGCCATCTCTTCTGGGCAAAATGGCTGTTTTCCATTTTGCAATCCCCTGGATGGGGTGGTCCCGGCTTCTCTACCAATCCTCTCCCGTAGAGCTTTTGTAAAGTAGTACACAACTCTTTGAACTGAATTTCCCACATTGGAAGCCAGGAAATCACCCAAGTTCAGGAACCTACATGCGTCATCAAAATGTTGGTTGCTAGAATTATGAGCAGACGCTAAGAGAAGAAGTGCCAGTTCCACATCTTTGATCTCCTCTCCGGAGAGACCTCTCTGAGCAGCATCGAAGAAATGTTCAATCATGGAGACATCAATTCTCTTCTGGGAAGAGAGGTGGCTGAACCTTGCTTTTGCGACCTCCATGACTTCTTTAGTTGATATTCTATGGGAAGCAGCCATGGTTCAAGTATAACAAAGCTCACCTAGCTATACTACCACTTCCTTGATACAACCTGAACTTGGTTGAGCGTATTTGTTCTCTCCAGAAGGCAACTCCATGGATGTACGGTTTTCTAAGACAGAAGAACGGTTTATAACTGCCGAAGACCTTCAAGAATTAACATCAATTCTGACACTATGACTAGTACAATATTGATGCTCCTAGAAAGAAGCTGAAAGTCACCTTCTGGCTGATTCCGTCCCCTTGGGCAGCGCTGTCAATGGAGAACCCATATGAGTAAACATGATGCCCTTCTGTTATATTTCCTCAGCGAGATGAACTAATTTCTGAGGATAAGTTTTCTCAATAAAATATTTTCCTGTCCTCCTCATGGCAACTTGCCTTATTCTAATGTCAACGCTCCCTCTACCTCTATCTTTCTCCAGTATCTCATTTCCTCTGCTTGGAGGCAGTCCAACGCTCAATCTAAGCAGCTGAAACCTCGCAGTCATCGAATCAGCCTGCAATCTTTGTATTCAAGGGCAAGGCATAGAACATTGGAAATCTTGGTAAAAGCGGCCGGCAATAACATACATACTTGAAACAAATTCACATTTTGAAAATATAAAGCCACGAGGATGCCATACAAGAAAATCATACTCCAATCACGAGTTATCTCTGAGAGGAAGGGTTCTTCCTCGAAGAACTAAAACGGCATAAGAAAAGGTCAATGTATACGCGAACAAAAAACCTTGTAAGTGGTCCTTTATTATTATTATTATTATTATTATTTTATTAGGTTAATGCGGTCCTTTATTTAATGGAAGCAGAAAGCAAATAACTTTGAATTTTATGCTTTTGTCCAAATTGTCCATGATGCTGCCAAATTAAAAGTATCTCTCTTCTTATTTCCATCAACAACTAAGCCGCACACAAGGGCAGCGAAGGAGGAGTTTGCAAGGTAAATGTCTCCGGGACCCGGGGGAAAAAGGACCAAAAAATAAATAAATGAAAGAACAGAGTGGCAGATGGAACCAAATGGGAAAGGCAGAAAATCCTCACGTCAGTTGCAACCCCACTATGATTTTGATCATTTTTTCCCTAAAAGTTCTAAACATTTCAATATATTCTCTCTTTAAGATGCAGAGCTAACTCACATAAGCCGTACATATTTGTGAAAAAGTGGAAAGTCAACAAATTTGCAATTCAACTATATGAACCAGAATGCGAGTGGAGAATGAGAAGGTGACGAAGGGTTTCGTCTCATAATGTTATCGACTTTGATTAGGAAAGCATGTGTCTTCTATTCAATTGCGTAGGCTAAACGGGTGTGCTCATCACTTGAATACGTTACAACTAGCATTTTCTTGCTAGCTGAATTCATCTTTTCTTTCTTGAAGCCGTTTTTTGGCAGTCGAACCTTCTATTCTCTTTCGGAAGTTCTTTGAATTTTTCGGTAATGAACGAGGAGTCCTCGTAGCACACGGAACAGGAAGTAGCACTTGAGAAAAATTCAAACGACTACTAGAGCGCATACGCATATAGAGTACGTTGGAAAAGTGAAAAAGAAGACTCAGATGGTCATGGTGACACTGATAGGAAGTGTTGGGATCAATTTCCCAAATTTCTGCCATCTGCCCCCACCAAAACTTTCAATCCGGAGAATAAATTGATTTGGTGAAGAGCCAATTTGCTCAATTAATGTGAATCGGGATTGAGCCAAAAGGACAAAGAGAAGATGGCCAATGACACGTGGCCAAATAAATTAAGATGTAACTGAGACTTAAGGAGGATGAGGTGGGATGTTTCTTTCAAACTAATTTTAAATTCAATGCCCCTCAAATTAATGGAGCCTGGAGATTGGAGACTTAGACTATTGTTAGTGAGAACTCAAAATCTTTTTCCAGTAATTTTGATTTGTAAAGTGGACTTCATCAAAACAAAGGGTTGAATCTGAACGACTCCTCCCACAAAATTTTTCAGGCCTCAGCTTGATCTCAATTATTGCAAAGAACCAGACATTACACATCCAGCTTCACTACGATGATGTTTCTGCCATGTCCCATTGTCCCTAATATCTCGGTATATGGTCTAAAATATACGGAACACAAAAAAATGCTCAATCATTGAAGTTACTAAAATGTTGCGATGGGACAATGGTACGAGAAACGGAATGTTTTTGGCTTAACGGTTGGCTCGAATTTTGATGACTGCAACAAGATTCCGAAGCTAAATGGAAACACGAGACTCTGGACAATACTGGAAAAAGAATCGTTTGGATTGCTGGAATTGAGAATAAAATCAATAATGTTGAATCAAAGACTGCAACCAAAGAAATTAAAACAAACAAGGTCAGGTAACATAACTGCATTGCAAAAGATTCCAGTCACAAATGTGAAGCTTTATTCCGGAAGAGACAGAAAAAAGTAGCTAGCGTGTAGCAGGAAATTCATGTCAGCAAAAGACTATATATATATATATATATATATATATATGAAATAAAAAAATAGAAAAAATAGGTGTGGCCGTTCGTTGTACTGTAATTGTATGTGCAAGGAGATTAAAATGATAAGTAATAACACTGTTGTTTATCGAATGACCCAAGGGATTAAAGGAATAAAATTATCAGGACTTTCTGATCCGAGAAGCGGACAAGCCGGTAATAAACCAAGCCTGTTCGAACATTATCAAAAACAAAAATTAGTGGCACCTCACTTGCTCTAAATCCAAAACAACAGTTTTGCTGAATTGTAGAGGCCACTCGGGGAAATTTTGCAATGAGTTTTTTCACCGTTAATTATGCATTTATAATTTTTATTATTATTTGTAACCATGACTACAAATCTACAATTAATGATTAGTGTAACGTGACACTTTGTGTATACCTGCCTGGGTTGAGATCTTGAAGGGTCGGGATAATTGTCCAACCCATTGTCTTCTCTCCCTCCACTAGTTTCCCAGGGTTTGTTGTCATGAATTCAAAGGCTGACCAAGAATTTCTTCAAATCCTTGACAGATTGCCCGTTAAATTCCCTGGTAAGTGCCAAAACCACGTCCATCGCAGCGATTATTGAAACGTATAAAATGCCCTTGTGGAAATCGACTCCATGTTGTAAGGGACAGTACGCTACTTCGAAGTTTGAACTCACGACGCTTTTTTTTTTTTTTTTTTCCCCTGTTTGAGATGAGAACTTCTTGCGAGCTGGGATAAATGGTACTCGGAAGGAGAGCTAGGAAAGGACGAATGACCCCCCATGTTGTCAATTCACATGCCATTTTAGGCTATACCCGACCAACCCGGACAATGGATTGGTACCGGTCCATTTACGGTTTGAGTTTTTCTTCAATCAACCCTTCATAGCAACTAGACTGACAGTTAACCCTCTATTTACTTAAAATTTTCTGTGATTCTATTTCTTGATTTATAAATTATTTATAGTCTTGCTCTCAACATTAATAATTTTTACGTCAACTTTTAATAGTTTGCTTATGTTATACTCATCCGACGCGATTAAGATAAATTAAAGAAAAGTTATAATTAATAGAAGTTATAAAAAAAATTGTGTTAATCAATCCATGAATTATAACTCAACGATAGTAAAATTATTTTTAAAATTAAAAATTTTGAATTTAAATCACAATCAATCCTCAATTAACAAAAACAAAAAAGGAAAGAAAGTTGTGTTGGTCACTATAATGCATCTGTATATATGAAGATGTTATTTCATTTCTTTTGCTTGTTCTCCAACGTGTTCTTTCTTTGTTTTTTGTTTTTTGTTTTTTTTTTTTCGTTAAAAAACTTACTGAATTTTGAGTTATACAACAAAATAACTCTCATTCCGTCTCCCCGTCTCCATTTATTTTTAGCATTAAGGGATAACGTCAAGGCAGAGATGGTGATGCAAAAGAAAACAAAGATCGTGTATGCTTGAGAGAACTCCAAATCTGCACCATTTTGAAAAATAAAAAGTAGACATCAAGTGGAAAGCCAACAACAACAAAACTGTTTTGCAAGATTTTTTTTTTTTTAAACAAGTTTTGCAAGATTTAAGAAAGACTCATATTCACTTATTATATTGATTACGACATGTTTACAAAAAAATTCGTCTAGAAAGTTGAATTTTTAAGAAGGGCTTGAACCAGCGTAACACCGAGCCCTCATTTCCAATTATTTTGCATATCATTATTCTAATTTCTTTGCTAACATTTCAGACATGATCTTTTCTCAGAATCCTTTACCATTCATAAAAAAATTAAAAAATTAAAAAAAAAAAAACATGTTGAACATGAAAAGTAACTATACTGTTGAAAAATTAAAAAAAAAAAACGTTAAAGTAAATAGAGGTGTCATACCAAATTGACTTGACTCCATGCCTGTATGAAAACATTAGAATTAAGGTCTCGTATTCTCAACTTAAATTTAGACTGACCCAAACTTAAACAACCCAAAAACGGCAAACACTTGGCATTGTTTTCATTAAAGAACCCAAAATTTTTTTTTCAAAAAAAAAAAGATTATCTGAACAAGTGTTTTGTGTATTTCAAAACATCAAGTTTATTATTTAATATTTCTTTTTATTTTTCTTTACCACTTTACTTATATCTACATTCTATATCAAAGCATACACATATTATACATACAAGTTACTTTATTTGTGTACATTGCATGAGTATATATTTGCTATATTTATTTTAAAATACTTATTTTATATAATCATCTAATTTTACACACACACACACACACACATATATATATATAATGTAATATAAACATGTATAATACATAAAATATAAACATTTAGCTAATCTTATAGATTACATACTTGATAAAAGCTATTATATGAAATATAAAAATAATAAATAATAAAATACCCTTTTACATATTTTAATATATAATAAAATAAAAAATAGGCAAAAAAAATTAAAGGAATTAAAAATAATGGGCCGAGCATGATTTAGAATTTAATTTTTACAACCAAAATGTCCAACCCTCTTAAGCCTCTGTAAATAATAATTATTACTTTTGTTGTTAGTTCAAGGGATCACTGTAACAAAGCTCTTTCTTAAGTTAAGTACATTCAGTTCAATCTAGAATTGCTGTAATCATTTGACTTACTATTTAAAATATGATTCGACTCAATTGTTATTAATTAAAAAAATTAATAATTCAAAATAATATCCTCAAAATTCAAATAATTCGAAGAAAAATTATTGGAGGAAACCGAGCCGACCTGTGCCACTTCTAACTTTGACCGTACTGGAAACCGACAAGAAAGCCGAATATGCAGATACCATTTTAACCTCACCAGGCCAGCAGAAGGCCTCGCGGCCTTAGCCACTAGGGTTCAGCCACGTAGGCCGCTTTGTATCAATTGACGTGTCAAAGTCTTCATCGTCTTCAGCCAACCACTCCAAAAAAATAATAATAATAAAAGACGAACACATGATACGTCGTTCACCGTAAGCTGAAACCAACTAAAATTGTATATCCTTTCATTTATTTTTTTTTTCTCTCTCTCTCTCTCTCGATCCATCGTATCCAGTAGAATAATCGGCGAATTGTAATAGCTAGGTGTGTGTGCATACGGTGTCGACTGGTCGGACGGTTGCGGTTGTGATCTAATGGCGGAGGACAAGTACAATCGGAAGAATCCGGCGGTCAAGAGGATTTTGCAGGAGCTGAAGGAGATGCAATCGAATCCGTCCGATGATTTCATGAGCCTGCCTCTCGAGGTTCGCGTTCCTCGATTCCGAAAGCTCAATTTTCGCTTTTATTATTTTATTTTTTTTCTTCTGATGTATTTTTTCCTATTGTTATATACTGAAAGTTTTCTTTTTTTTCTTTTTAATTTGCATATGATGTGTTGTTAGGGATTGAGTTGTTTGATTTTCTGTGTGGAAGATTTATGTGGTTTTAAGATCGAATTGTTTGAATTTGGTGGAGAGTTAAGGAGTTGGGATGTGAGATTCTGAAAATCCAACCGAACAAACTTTGAATGGATCGAGTTCCGTATATATGCAACTGAGATGTGAAATTCGTGAAATATTCCATGCTGATATATGTTTTGTGTTTTTTTTTTTTTTTTTATATATTTTTTTCATAAATTATTGTCTACTTTTTGTTCGGTATTAGGATAGTGCCAGGTGTACCTTTGCCATTTGGTTTGGAATGAGAAATAGAACCGTTCTGTGCCTGGGTGGATTCACTTGAATTATGTTTTGATGATTTTAGTTCTGGAGGCCTTCTGTATTATGATGAATGATGTGGTGTCTACTACTGGAGTCTTAATATTGCTCATCTTATATTGCTTTGAGTTTAGGTATTTATTAACCACTAGGAATAGCTTAGTGGACACCAAGTTTAAAACTTGAGTAAGATCTGGGGTTGGATGGCTTCTCAGAAAGAAAAAAAGGTATTTATTTTGTATACTCCATGTTGCATCTCCAGGTGTTTAGAGTCTTTGATCTGTTGCTTGTAGGAAAATATATTTGAATGGCAATTTGCCATTAGGGGCTCCTGTGATACTGAATTTGAGGGTGGCATTTATCATGGAAGGATCCAGTTACCTGCCGAATATCCATTCAAGCCTCCTTCGTTTATGCTGTTGACTGTAAGAGTTTCCTTTAGCCTAAAAATGTTCTCTTATGTTTCATAATAAGCAATGCCATAACTAGTTATCTGCTGTTTTCAGCCAAATGGCCGTTTTGAAACCCAGACAAAGATATGTTTAAGCATATCAAATCACCATCCTGAGCACTGGCAGCCATCATGGAGTGGTAAGCTTTTATCTTTGCTCCGCTGGTAGTTGGATTGATGCAGGTGTTCTACTAGCATATGTTATGTATTGATTGGGTTGCTTACATTTTCATGTGCTTTACTTTGTTGGAGATTAAACTATGAAATGGGGTGACAGCAACTGAAAAAGTAGGGCACACCTCTGAATATTAGTCTATGCATTATGAAATATTTTGTTGAGCGACCTGATTGGTTTTAGCACTTTGATTTCTGTAAAGCTTCTGCTTTTTCATCAATCTTAATTTTAACTTATAGTTTCCCTTTTTTAACATGTCAAACATTTATTTTTCCACTTACGCTAGAACTTAAGCTGAATGCATGAACATATGCATATTTGTCAAATATTCTTGAGGAACCTGAAGCACATTTCCTCACTCGGTGAGTTCATGTTGACGTGGGCATACCTTGATTGGGAAATGATGGAGATAGGGTTTGTTGAAATGAAAATCAGTTCCTGGAATTTCTGTGAAATGCATTTTTATCTTTGAAAAATTTTTTGACAGTAGAAATTCTACATGGACTCACATATCGGTATCTAATAGTCTCTAGAACTAGAGATATGCTGCAGGACTAATGTCACGTGTTTCCACATTCATGTTGGCAGTTCGGACCGCCCTGGTAGCACTTATTGCATTCATGCCCACTAACCCAAATGGTGCATTGGGCTCTCTAGACTACAAAAAGGAAGAGAGGTGTGCTTTGGCTATCAAATCACGTGGGGCTGCACCAAAATTTGGAACTCCTGAACGTCAAAAGTTGATTGATGAGGTTTGTACTTCTCCATGGAATCTTCTTTACTTCATGTTAACTTAGTGCTAATAAATTTCTTGATAGCACAGATTCATGAGTATATGCTTAGCAAGGCACCTCCTATTCCTCTACCAAGCCCCTCCTCACAGGGTTCCAAAGAAAATGTTACCAATAAGGAGAGTGAAGCCCAGGCAGTTGCGCAAGATGCAGAGACTGTAGCCACTGGGCAGGAGGTTCCAAATCTTGCAGCCAGCGAAATTCTGGCGGAAGGTGAAAGTATTATTGAAGAAGTACAAGAGGCTCCTGTTAACGTGAATTCTGGTCCTTCAACGGTTGAGGCATCAGGAGCGACTCCTGTTAGAGGCTTCGGCGATCAGCTGGTGCAAAAGACAGAGAGAAGAGCTCAAAAACAAGCTGATGATCGAATATTCACATGGGCTGCTTTAGGACTCACTCTAGCAATTATGGTTCTTCTTCTGAAGAAGTTTATGAAGGCTAGCGGATATGGCGCTGTGTTCATGGATGGGTCATAGATGTCTGGTATTTGTGTCACAGATTTCACGGGAAGAATGAGAGAGATCTATGCCAAGATTTTCCCAACGAGACAATTTGTAACGTATCTGCCATTTCAATATGCTCAATGATAAGTAATAGCATGGATTAAGCAACCCGGTTTGTCATTCTCATAACCATGGTTATAATACTTTCCTGATTGCTGTAATGTCTTCATTTGGTTCGCTTGATGTTCTTTTTACCTATCAATATTGATAAAGATTCGTTATGTACGATATTGACCAACTTGATAATCTAACCCCAGTTCGCATCTTTAGAAATAAAATGGATGTACAACCCCAAGAGCGAGAGGGATTATTAGAAAACGGCAGATTAGATGGGTAAATCACTAAATACTCGAAGAAAGCATCAATTACAGTATAAACAGTATAGATCTAATGTAGGAGCTCAAGCAATTTATAACTTAGAAACAACAGAGCTCCCGAGATAACCACACTTAGATTAGATGGGTAAGCCAACGTGTCACCCTGATTAATACGCAGACATCAATCTGAGTTAACAAAAAATATCCTTAAAATATCCTTAAAAATCAGTTGATTTCCCCAGAAAAGGGTATTGAAATCAGCACGTAATTAAAGATTGCATCTCTCCGTGTATTGCTCGGTAACATTGCAGACTGCACAAGGGAAGTTTTGACTTGGAATCACGATATTTGTATGCATTTGTACAGTTTGGACCCGCACATTTTTCCCGCGGAGCAGGATAACTGGAAATCAAAAGAAAACGCCATAAGTGCATCAAATAGATAAAGCTACTTTCGGCGAAAGGCCATTACATACAGATATATCTCTGATTAAAAATGATTGGATAGGAGAGCACAGGGTGATCTTGTACCTGCAAAGTCCCGAATTGAATATATTCGGCAGACCAATATCATTGGAGAAAATAACAACAGTTCCAGTGGGTCCAATAACCCATCTAACAGTATTTGATTCAAGCGCATTTGTTTTGGCAGCCTTTTCCTGCATTAAGAGACATTTATTCTTGATTAGAATTCTGCTAATAAATGCGGCATAGAGGTAAGAAGGTCATAATTTTCCCAGCACCTGTGCCAATTCCTCGCGCTGTTTCTTGATCTTTTCTTCCTTCTTCTTTCTTCCAGAATCTTGACCAAGTATCTTCCTGATTGCCTCAGCCTAAAAGATAGAAAGTTAAAATAATGTCCATTTATTGCCAAGCAGTTATAGAGGGGACGTGGAATGATTAGACCTCAGCCTCCCTAGCTGCCTTCTCCGATTGCATTCTGCGCCTCTGTGCAGCCTCGGCTTTCTTCAGGTGCTGTTCCATGTCAGACAGTTTCACCTTTTCTTCTGTTGTCAAGTTTACAATGCAGTTAACAGCCAAACTGCAGTATGATTTGTGTTTTAACTTCCAAACCATTTTTTTTTTTTTTCAATCTTATAAAAGAGAGGGAGAAATGCTCACTTTTAGGAGGGGCAGGAGGTAAACCATTTGGGTACTCGATAAGACTAGCACCAGACCCAAGAGTAATATGATCAGGAGACTGAAGAGGCTGACCATAAGCAATGCTTGATTCCTTTCGTCCTACAATAAATCCCAGCTTCCTTCTTTTATGTGCAGGTTCATCGCCTGATGTTGGTTCTTCTTGCTTGACATAGTCTTTATCATCAGTAAATTTTTCAGATCCAAACATCTTTCTACCATTTCTGCTGGACTTTGATGATCCAAAACTTCCCATATTAGCATAAAACCATTCATCCATTTGCCTACCATCATAAATCTTGTTTCTTGCCTGTTTTCTATTGTTTCTTTCATCTTTCTTCTCATTATAAAACCTAGAAGCCTTATGTCTCCCAAGGTAGCGGATTTCATCATCTACTTCATTATTGTCTTCACTAAACTCCATATCTATTACACGTTTCTTAGGAATCCGCTTACTCTTACGAACTGGCTCATATCTGTAAGTTTCATTCACAAATGCAGTTTCACTGGGCATCTTTCCTAAACTAGAATCCTAGAAATCATGTCACAAAAAACAAAAAAGGGAATAAGAGAATGCACAATTGTCAAACAGAATTGGAAGCTAGTGAAGTCTATTCAAAGAGAAGAAATGAGTGAAAAAAGTCATTGAGACCAAGTCAAAATCACTGCTCTTACAAAAGCAGTGATTGGCAATAGAACAGGAACATTTAGTATGATCCTGAACCAAATACTAAGGACAAAAATCCTTGAATTGTTCCTTGCCATTGCAGAGAAATCAGAATGCATCTTAAATTAAAGAAAATAATGGTTGAAATCAAATTGGTTGCATAACATCCCAATCCCTTTAAAAGGTCAGAAGAAAACTATCAGCAGGAGCACTTTTTAGCATGAGATTTACCTGAAGAAGAAACTCCTCTCGTTGGTAAGAAGCATCAAAATATTGAAAAGAACTGGGGATGTAAGACCCACCACTGACAGCATATTCTGTTGCAGAATTAGTGTGTATTGTATGTGTAATACCACCCAGCTTGAGCTTAAGCTTCCTGAGCTTGTTCTCACTTCTCACTCCATCAGAATTAGCTGCCCGTTCCCCAAAATAACAACCTTCCTCATTATTGTCAGTGCCTGAGGGTAGTGAACACAGTGGCAAGAAAGCACATGTCTGTAAAAGTTTCTGAGAATCAGAACAAGGCTGACGAGATACAGTACTCCTCTTCTTCTTCACAGCAAAGCTGAGACTAGCGAAATCAGCCACCCCAAAATAATCCATTTATGCCAAACCTTCTTAGTTTTGAGGTAAAATGCTGCCTCCTAAAAACAGATGCAGGGGAAAGAAAACCAATAAAATCCGGTGGAAATACCTCAGCAGACCTGAGAATATATTACAGCAGAAGTAATATCCCCGTAAGTGAACAGTGACCAGAAACTGAATATGCGACAAACCAAGCTCATTCCACTAGAAGTTGTGTGCAAGATAAACCAAAACTCAAATAGAATCCCAAGTTTAGGAGCGTAAAGTAACAAGAAATTTTGCATGCTTATGGGAACACATTTCTACAATAATGAAGCCAACGGGAGGGTACTTAGTTCAAGTTCTACCTGGAAATTTTAAAAGAATCATTTCTTTACCTGATTGGTGAGCAAGGAGTGGTGAATAAAAAGATACGATTACGGAGTCTCATACTCTGATGTCATTCCGACTAAATGGACTAACATGAACTAAACAATTCAAGTTGAATTACCAGAGAAAAACACGCTTGACTGGACATTGTAGTCTTCCAAATATGTACTAAATTGCAAAAAGACAGTTCCGACATCCAAAAAAAAAAATGGGAAGAAAGACTTGAAATGGTTTAAATAAACGCATTTACCACAAGAAGAATTTCCTAACCAATAACCACGAGATTAAGCATTAAAGTCCATGAAAAGCTTAAATTTTCCCGCATTTTCTCGGTAACCAGACGGGAAAAACAAGTACTCCAGCAGAACCCAAATGACCCAATTTCAAATTGATACAAGAATCTCGCCGCGTGTTCTTCCTTGAATCTCAAAGCAAATAGTTCGAAAAAAGGTAGCCTTTTTCTGGCTGGTTTTTTCAAAGAATTTAAAAAAAGAATAAAGAGAGAGAGAGCCCTCTTACGTCAAAGATTTCAAAACACAATATCAAAACCGCAAAGAAGAAAACCCAACAAGAACAAGCAAAATGTAGGTGCTTACACGGAACAGATGGCAGCTAAAACCCTATAGCAGGGAATGCTTGGAGTTCGGAGCAAAGAGGTTGTCCGAGAGAGGAGGAGGGAGGCTCTCTCTTGTTTATCTCGTGGAAATTTTTTGGAACGGTGTCGTTTGGTTGCCCACGAAAGTGAGGTGAGCGTCAGAGACAAACAGTGGTTTTTGCCATTACGGGTTCCGGCAGACCGGGACGGCCTAAGAAGTGCGATTCGACTTCTTTTTATAAAATTTAGACAAAAAGAGGATTTATAATTTAGGTAGTGATAATTTTGATTAATTTTTTTTTTAATATTTAGTTGTCTGATATTAAATTTAGTAAAAAATAATATTTTAAAATTTAAATTTTCATTTAATGAAAAAATATGCATTATCTTAAAGTGATGAATTTCATACTTCGCCGATTAAGTTAATCAAGGCACGGACAATTAAGGTGGGAATCGTGAGGCAGCAATGTAACGTTAGAGGCATTTTCCGATATTATTGGCGGGCCAAGGAAGCTCAGAGAAAAAGGCGGCTGACTCATTTTGATAATGTCGAGCGGACAAAATGAGTGGTGGTGACTCATTTTGATAATGTCGAGCGGATAAATGCAGACCTATAGCAAAAATTTAATTTTTTAACATAAAAAAATTGATATTTTAAAATTATTAATAATTATTTTTATGAATTTAAATTGATGTCACTTTTGGTGAAGAAGATCTTTCGTCCTTTTTTTTAGTGGATTTCTTTTCGTACATCTAGCACTACTAATCGTGGGGTCCAAACCCGAGGGTAGACCCACCCCAGCGCAACTACCCATTTATTTATTTGACGAGGGGGCACGGGCAGGAGAGTCTAACATAGGTCAAATGTATAAAAATTGTACAGAATGGTTACCAAATTTTCGCTTTCAGTGGTAAAGGAAAGCAACGAGTTTTAATTTCTATCGTATGCGGCTTTCTTCGTGCATTTTTGCAACCTTATGCTGTCAAGGCTCACCCTCACGTACAATGCATTAGTCTGGCCAATTTTGCTAGCTAGATACTCGTCTAATTGAGCGTCTCATAACATCTCTTCCGTTCAGCAGTGGGGAGCATTAGATTTTACAAAACTGAATCACTGGATCAAGGAAGCAATGGCCAGGCAATTGCTAGTCATTTGACGAAGCTTCTCGCCATAGCTGGCCATTGGACTCTGTCCTCTGAACCCATCATCACATGTCCCATAATCTGTCATCGCCGCACTAAGCATAATTTTAATAGTGCCAGTATCATGGACTCGAATGGCCTCCAATGCACCCTGGAGACTGGCCAAAGCGTCCTCATAAATATCGCGGCAATCTTCCAGGATGGAGACCTTCCGTGATGGTGTATCCATAGCTGTTGCCAATTTGGTGGCTGCTGTGATGGCCAATTTTGTCTGTTGAGTAATGCCACTTATTGTCACCTCAAGAAAGGAAGCAACATCTGTTTTCCCATTGAAGGAAGGGCTGAGTGATTGGCAAAGTTCGGGATAATCGGTTGAATCGCATATTTTCTTGATGTCAAGGTTGATCCCGAATGGTGAGGCAGAGGGTGCATCGTCAGAAGACGGTGATTGATCGGCCTCTGGACTACTAGCAAAAGGATTTTCTGGAGATGGAGCTGGGGCCGAGATAAAGCCACTTGGAGGATCTGCAACTGAAGGTGAAAAGGCTGGATTTGAATTTGTTTCGGGAGACGGTGTTGAGGCCGAGATAAGACCAACTGGAGTATCTGCAATTGAAGGTGAAAGATCAATTGTATTTGGTTGTGTTTCAGGAGATGACATTGGAGCTGAGTTAAGAATAGCTGGAGGATCTGCAATTGAAGGGGAAAGATTAATCAGACTTGATTCAGGGGATGGGATTGGAGCTGTGAGGCTATCTGAGGGCTCTACATCTGAAGGAGAGAGATCATATGGATTTGATTGTGTTTCCGGGGATAGGATTGGGGCCGAGATAAGGCTAGCTGGAGGGTTTGCATTTGAGGGTGAAAGATCATCAATTGAGTCTGGTTGTGCTCCAGGGGAGAAGACTGGTGCCATAGCTTGATCTTCCTCCTCAATGGAGTCTAGTTGCGCTCCAGGCGAGGGAGCTGGTGCAAAAGTTTGATCTTCCTCCTAGATGGGGTCTAGTTGCCCTCCAGGCGAGGGAGCTGGTGCAAATGCCTGATCTTCCGGTGATGGAGCATCGCTTTCAGGTTCCAGAGGATGAAAAGTAGGCTCTGGCACAGAACCTGGGGATGGAGAGGGTTGACCAAAGTACGTCGAGCTTTGTGCCACGCAAATGGCTGCGGGATTGAGCAGCACGAGGATGAAGGTTAACCAGATTATCAGATTCTTTTGATAATTGTTAGGTTCCATATCTTGCTGGCTTTTTTGCACGGTAAACGAAAGAACAGGAAGGAGAAGTTCAAGGAAGGGCAGGCGAGAAGATATATTATTTGGGAGAAATATGCTGAGTTGCATCAACATTCCTTCGACTAAGAAGATACCCCAGAAAATAGGACAACCATGACACATGTACGGCTTTTACATGCAAAAATTCTAGAGGCAAACACCAGCCATTGTCTCTTTTTTCTCTGTTTTGGCATTTTTTTCGGGGCTTGTCAGCGGTGCTATTTTCTTCTCATATTTGGGAACCACAACCGGCATCCCGTGTCCTAATCTGTTGTGCAGGCACTATGTTCATGCATGAAACAGCTAATTGTTTCCAAGCGAGATTGAATCAAAATGATTTTAAAATCAGGTCCTAATCACCATCTTGCAGCACAACTTTATATTGCCAAACGCATACGGCACGTGATTACCTAAGAATGTAATATCAACCGTTGTGCTCTTAGTTTTTGTTTTTTAAGCAACAACAAAACTCGGGAAAATGCTGAATTACACATCATTATGAATAAAATACAAGTCTTGAATCACTCACCGACGGGCAAGTTGGCTTGAACAACATAGTAATTGCTAGTTGAAACTCCGGCTATATAGAAACCAGAGCAGACTTCAACAAGAGAAGATACAAACAAAGACTTATTTGATACAACAGAGTTTCAGACCCCAAGCAAATTAGGACTGTGGCTGTCAAACGAAATCCAGCTCAACCGGAGACAGCATTGCAATTATTCCTTAAGGTACAAGTGTTCTTAGGTACCATGCTCTGTACCCTTCACAACTGTCACAGGGCAGGACCCATTATTTACAACATAGTTGCTCACACTGCCTAGTATAGCCCTGCAAAAGTATAAGCAAGCAATGACCACTGAAACCAAGTCCATCCATGAAGGTGAATTTAAATTACTCTTAAATTGAATCACAACACCACAAGTTCATTTTAATCCATGTCTTTCCACCTTTTGTACAAATGTTGATCAGTCCCGGGAAGAAACTGACAAAAAGTGATCGTAATTAATTAGAAAGAGGAAATTGATTAACATGGTGAAGAACAATTTTCTGAAATAGAAATATAAGTTAGATTCAAGAAGTAAGTTTGGCATTTCCAAGGGCCAAAGTCGATTAGCATCATTGAAAAGTCCAAAGCTTGATCCAGTTCAAAGCATGTGAACTCACAAGACGTGTCTTATGTGAAGAAAAAACATGGCAGACAAACACAACCACCATTACAAAATTCCAAAATATCGAAGCAAAGATAATTAAAATTAACGAATTATGATTCCACAGCAAACAATTAATGGAAATTTCTACCTCTTTATCTTTCCAAGTCCTCTGTTGCCGATGACGAGGCAGTCCAGAGGGATCTTATCGATTGCTTCACAAATCTTCTCCCGGGGATCTCCCCAATAAATCTTCATAACCACCACAATCTGCCACAGAGAAAAAATTAAATAAAATAAAAGGGGATTGCTCTGTTTTAGCCGTGTTATAATACTATAAATCATAAAACTGAATTTGAGCCACTCATGCATTGCTTTTATACAGACCTCTTTTTGCCTAGCAACGGTGCTGACAATATCCAGGGTTTCTGGATCAGGATTCACTCCATACTTCTTCATGATTGCAGGTTCACATAACTGAGGTAGCGGGATCAAAGCTGCCATACAGTCAAAAGTCAAAAAAAAAAGAAAAGAAAAAGGAAAACACTCTTAAAAGAAATATGAAATTTTCGTGAATTCAGCAGACGTCCGTTTCATGATCTACTTCAGTTTACACAGTTAACAACAGGAAAAAAAAAACAGGGGGTGTAACCGAATTACCAAAATGATGAATACCCAGAAAAAGAGAGAGAGAGAGAGAGAGAGAGAGAGAGAGAGGGAATGAATGAAAATATGGAGTATTGAAGGAGGAGAAAGAGACTAGAAAGTTGAGAGATGATTTACGGGAACCGGAGACCTCCCAGAGCTGAACCTCGCCTTCCTCATAGTAGCCTTCGGGGCGTATGGTAACAAGGATAAGGTGATCTCCGTCGCGGACGACGTTGTCGACCGCCCATTGCAGCGCTTTTCTGCTGCACTTTGAGAAATCCACCGCCACACCCACCCTCCTATCTCCTTCCATCTCTCTCTCTCTCTCTCTCTATCTCTCTCCGCGTGCGTGTCACTCAGTCCAAGAGTTTATGGTCTTCGCACCGTTAGAGAACCGTAACTTCTTCAACAGCCGCGGGAGAGAGAAAGTGAGAGAGGGAGCGAGAGAAATCAACGATACGTATAATGGGGTTCGTTTGACCGTACGATGTAGGCTTACTAATCGTCGGTGTTAGTTCCAGAGCAGCCAGCCGTGATGGCAATCTGAACAAACGATTGCGTGTCTTCGTGGAATACCAAGTACACGATTCTTATTTTTCTGTCCTGAAGAAAAAATCACATAATTTATGTATATATATATATATATATAATTCGAACCCTATCTTTTGTCTGACATGAGACCATATAAAGTCAAAAAATTTAAGATTTGAAATCTAAAAATTTAATTTCAAAATTTAAATTTTTTTTAAAATCCTGCAGTAACTTGTATGCAAATAAATAATCAAAATTAGAAAGTATTAATAGAGTTGTAAATTTTTTGAAAAAATTTAAAAATATTATTTTGAGAATAAAATATAGATAATATATTTGAATATAATATCTTAGCCCCTTTATAATAAATAACTATAACTATAAACGCTATAAAATTGTTGCCGTTGAACTTCTACTTGTTGAATTCTCATAACCATTTTATAAATTAAACAATAGTTACAGATTTTATAATTTATTAAAATAACAAAAAAACAATATTTTATTTTTAATAATTTAAAAAATACAATAAAAAGTACTGTAACTTGTTTCATCTCGATTATCTCTTAAAGTGTCGGTTTCTTTTTTTATCAACATTTGAGGATGAAAGTTTTAAATTGATAAGATAAATTTTGATAAAGTCGTTGGGTTTGTTATTTAGAATTTCATATGATATATATATATATATATATTCTTCTTTTTCTTTGTATCCTCCCACGAGCACGAAAGAAGACCGGGAAAACATAATTGACTACTGTGCTTCGGTTTACTTTGTCGGGGGTGGGCCTTGAACCACGTTATTGCCTTTCTTGGCGGGTTGTGTAAAATAAAAGTCAGAAATGATGTTGTCAAACGAGAAATGACGCGTTCTGACTTTGTGGTTTAATGAAATCGACTTCACTTTGATAAAAAAAAATAAAAATAAAAAAAATGTTGTTATCAAGAAAAAAAATATATAAAAAAAAAAGATGAGATAAAATTCAATTGGGTGCCAAACTTGAGCATCTTACGTATAAGTAATTATAGTATTCCAATATAAGTCAGGGCGGTTATCCAAAGTATGTATACTACAGGCGTACCGCTTAGGATGGGACGTGTATGTAATAAAAAAGTTAATTTTTATTATAGAAATAAGAAAAATAATTAAATATAAATTTTATTAATATATTTTTATATTTAATAATTATAATACCCTCGTATCTTTTTCTTTTTTTTCGATTTTTAAATTTTTTTTGTAGTTTTAATTAATTTTCATGTGATTTTTTTTTATTTTCAGCAGCACCTCATATTTTAATATATATGTTTATTATTCTTTATTCTCATATATATATATATATATATATATATATATATATATATATATGAGTGATACCTATAAAGAGAATTGTATCTAATTAAGAGAATAAACTGTATATTTAATGCAACTCAAAAGCAAACTGTAATGGCAGTTACGGTAAGTAACGAATCTTTTTAAGCTTAAAAAAGTCATCAATCTCCACCAAAGCCAGCCGAACAAGAGGGAAAGAATGTCATATCATCGATGGCGGCGGCGAGAAAATGAGAGAACAGAAAATGAAGTTCCAATAAGGGTGAGAAAAAGGACCAAAATAGTAACAAGAAGCACCAAACGCAACATGGGATTTTCCCGATAACGGTTCTTCAGTCTCTTAGACAAGGCATGCAACCTGGTGCCTTTGTACCCTTTCACCTGCTCACAGAGCCTATCGTAGTAGGATTCCTCAAGGTCCACCTCCTGGCAAAGCCTGTCAAACAGTTCGGCTACTTCTTTCTCACTGGCATCATAGTTGTTGAGAATGCCCTTATGTTGGAGCAGTTCCACGTCTTTGACGCTGCAAATTAGGCTCTTCATGAGAACAGCATAAGAGGTGATATGCTGCACATCGTCACTGGAACATTGCTCTAGCGCAATGAGGTTCCTCAGGAGATTTTCTGTATATTGATGCACTCTTATAGGTGGGATTTCTAGAACCCCATTGGAGAAGCTTATGTCCAGTAAGTTTTCTCTTCTGGCTTTCTTGGTCCTGATTCCTGCACGCTGGAGCTCTGTTGCGCAATGTAGATTTTTCTCTGACATGGGTTGCTTCGGTTGCATTCTCTGATATGTTGGAAGGAAACAGTGGCAGATCAGGTCAAGTAAATGGTGCCCTTCTTGGTTAAACTTCTCACGATGGACTTGGTGGTCTCCTGGTATCATATTTCTGAAGAAACGAAAGGCAAGTTCGGCGAAGGAATAAGTAGATTGTTTAGGAATTGGCACCAATTGAAACAACCTCTGTAGAACAAGTAAGGGAAGCTGGTTTTCTAGCAGTATCATGTCACACCTCAAATCATATAGCATTCCTGGTGTGCTGAATATGGGATCGTTTCGGCGCCTTAGACTCTTTATGGAGTACTTGAGGAAAAGTTCAATAATGAAACAGCCATCAACCAACAATATTTGCAGGAAATCATTGTCCTTGAAATTAAGCCTTTCTGCATAGCATGTCTGTGCTCGCTGTTCCAACTCTTTCAGGGCAACGACACAGTCATTCAATATCGCTTCTATGTTCGGCTTTCGGCTGAGGAGTGCGTAAACGTAGCGCCACTTTTGATCTTCCATGTCTTTCAAATTCTCGTTTCCATGGTGATAAGGTCCAACTGAAACCTTTTCTGGGATATATGCCTTCTTGTTTGCATTTCGAAGACTCTCCTTTATCTTGTAGATGGAATGGGAAGAAGATACGCTTTCCATTTTTCTTCTGATAGAATTCACAAAATTCTCATCTGGGTCTCTGATGTCAACTGTAATACGGTCCGTATTTTGCGCCTGTACTTCCGTTGAATCAGCTTTCTCCATGGCTAAATGGTTCAAACCAGCCTGCAATAACATCCATCTATGCATATGAATGTAAACTTGAAAAATGTTTCTTTGATCAAGCCGTTGCCTTTTTCTGACTTTAGTAGAGAAAATCTGACTGTCTAGTTTTAGCGTTGGCCCTTTTTCCTCGGCCCTCTACAATGAGCATAAGTTTGCAGTTATTGGAAAGATAGGGAACGGACGAGGAAGTGTTTTAAGCTACCTTGCTTAAGCATGCAATCATGTTTCCCTTCGGGTTTGTAAAAAGGAGGTCACTGTTAAGTGTATAAAATCTCAATATCACTAAAGTATAGGGATCTAACCTCTAAATCAAAAGAAAACTACAATAATCTAACCTCACTTATAATGTCCAGTAGCTTTCCCACTACAAACTTAAGTTTTTGGGTTCCATAATTGTAAATGAATATGTGTGTGTGTGTGTGTGTGTGTGTGTGTGTGTGTGTGTGTGTGGCTATATATATATATATATATATATATATATATATATATATATATATATTCCTTTCTGGCCAAAGAAGCAGAACCTTCTGGGCATCATTGGAAATGTATTTGAAAGCGAAGAAAATGAACCGGGAATGCACTCCAAAGTGAATAAGACAACACTGCTGGCACAAAGTGAGTAAAGATGGGGACCGAGTTTCGAATATATATACCCCTGAATAATCTGAAGTCCATTAACCAATAGTCAGACAGGCATGAAAACAAGTAACTAGATAGAATTAAAGCGGTAACGTGGAAGGAAACTAAGAAATATGATTCAAGACCCGCGTACCTCAGCAACGTAGCCTCTTAGCCTCCTAAATTACCCAAAAGAAAAGAAGAAGCTGACGTCTTCTGTGTTGATATCGTCCCTTAACTAGTCCCAAAGAAGAGCCAAGAGGCTATTTATACTCCAAAAAGAATCCAGGATAACTTGGTGAAATAGAAGATAAATATGATATGCTATCGTAACTTTGTACAGGAAGCTCCAACAGAATGCACACCTTCGTTCAAAGCAGGGATAAACTAGTTGCGTTAAAAAAATAGGAATACAAATAAAATAATAATAATAAAACTAGAATCTAGCTGTGAAAGTAACCCTCTGGGAAATTGACCCATGAAAGAAAAGAATTTAAGAAACTCGGAAAGGCTTCCCAAACAAATTTCCAGGTTTGTAGCAGGGGGGCACCGATGACCATCCCGCAAGAAAAAGTTGGCACGGCAAGATGCCTTTAACTCGGTGATACTCTTTTGGCTCAGGAAAGGAAAAAAAGAAAAAAAAAAAAAAATCAAGACCAAAGTAACTGGTTAGCTCGAATATAGAAATATTAAAGGTGGTGTGCGATGAAAGAAAAGTATAAACGGGTAACTATATAAAAAAAGTAATTATTGAAAATAGAACAAAGTAAAAAAAAATAAAAAAAATAAAACAAAAAAATAAAGCATCAGCTGCCGCCTTAGAGCAGCGATTATTATTAATTTTTGTGATTGGTTCAATTTCTTTTTTCTAAACCATTACGCGCTCTTAATAATAAATAAAATAACAACATAAAAATATAACCAAACAGCCGTATACTGGACTAAAAATACTTATTAGCATAAATGTGCAGGCCAGGAAGCGGAAAATGCGTAGTTTATACTTTTTGACTATCATAAAAGGAACCGCCGCGAGTATACAGTGAACCGAAGGAGAGAGGAGTCTGAGAATCCGAGAGAGATCGGCACATTGTTTTGTTTTGTTTTTGAATATATATATATATATATATATATATATTTTTTATCTGTGGCTTTGCTTTCGCTGTTTTCTAAGAATCGCCGCAAAATCGAGGGAAGAAAAAGGCAAAAGAGGGTGGGGCGCGGGGTGGGGAGGGGAGAGTTTGAAATTGGAATAGACAGTGCACGATTCCAGTGGCCCCAAGCATTTAATTTCTCGCTCGCTCTCGGAGCCCCTCGATTCATTCCGTGGCTTATTTTTTATTTTTATATTTTTGGGTTTCAATCTTGATCTATATTTTCTCCGGAGTCGCAGAGAACGACGACATGCCGTTTTGGTGGCCGCTGATCGTTCTCGCTCTCGCTTACGCGATCTGTCGTTTCCTCCTCATGCTCATCCCTCTCAACGTGCCTTCCATTGACGTCGACGCCTCCGACGGTATCTTTTGTCTTTATTTTACAACATTCTTTACTCAAATGCGTACACAACATGCGACTCTGTGTGTGTGTGTGTGTGTGTGTTTGTAGAGTGATGTAGTAAGTATTGGTAACTGATTTCTGATGCGTTGGAGTTTTTAACTTGTAACTACAGTGTTGGAAGGGAATCAAGCGCAAGAGAACAGCTTTATTTATGTAAGTTGTTCTCATTTTCTTTACTTTGATTTTTAATTTGAATATTATTTCTTTTGCGTTTTTGTGATATATTTTGTCGATTAGGTATTTTTTTAATTAAATTTTGGCTTTAAAATCGAGTGGGAGTAAGTTTACAAAATTATTTGAACGAGAATGCAAGGAATTTAAGTGAATCACGCTCGATTTGATTACCACGAATGTCCTTGATTCTGTTGTTTGGCTGCGGAATTTATGAGATTGGAAAAATGAATTTATTCTTTTCCTCATGAGTCAAGCATTCTCTAGAAATGCTAAGAAGTGATGCTTTGAGTATCAACCATGCGCTCTTGCACTGTGGGATTGGGTTTTCGATTCTGGTTTTTGGCTATTGTGCAGATACCTCCAAGAGGAGGACGAACCCCGCAGGCAGACAAGAAAGTTCAGTGCTACGAGCCTGCAACCATGAAATACTTGGGATACTTTCCTGCCTTGTCCCAATCTGAGGTTAGAAATGATATTGTTCGCATCAGAGGGATGCTCAACTGCCAAGGAAATGTGCCACATATGCATTTGTGAACTCTTTGCCAATGCTGTTCTATGTTGTACATGGTAGGTTAATGACCGTGTTGCACAAGCAAGGAAGGCTCAAAAGATATGGGCAAAAAGTAGTTTCAAGCAAAGACGCCAATTCTTGAGGGTACTTCTCAAGTATATTATTGAACATCAAGAACTTATATGCGAGTAAGGATGGAGGAGGGATCCTTAGAAAGTATTTTTTGTTATCATCATGATGAGTTATCTTTGGTATATTAGTCTGTTCAATGCTTTATTATTGTTGACACTGAAAGTTGTGTTGAATTAGGCATGGAATTATCATCTGAAACTTTTTATGTCATCTATTGCTGCAATTGTAGTTGAGGACGTGCGTGTGTTCTGATGGATGCTCTGTTTTGATCAGAATCTCTTCACGCGATACTGGAAAGACGATGGTAGATGCTTCTTTGGGAGAAATAATGACAACATGTGAGAAGATCACCTGGCTTCTTTCGGAGGGTGAACGCTGGCTGAAGCCTGAATACAGGTACCTGCTCCCATCCCATTTACCCAGTTCTTCAGCCATAACTTTGGCACACCATATCTTCGATGACATCATTCATTATTTTGCACATTATGTGGTTATTGAAAATCTTCTGAGAAATTATTTGTCTTCTCTCTTCAGCAATATTTTATTATTTTGGGTTTGTAACTATTGAAAAATGCTTCATGTTCCAATTTAGCTTGGCTGCTGTCATGTTACACCATGTGTAAGTGCTGAATCTTTGGGGATCTTTTCAGATCTTCGGGGAGAGCAATGCTACACAAGAAAGCTAAAGTTGAATTCTACCCCCTAGGTGTCATTGGTGCCATTGTTTCATGGAACTATCCTTTTCATAACATCTTCAATCCAATGCTAGCAGCAGTTTTTTCGGGAAATGGCATTGTGATTAAGGCATGTAATATCACCCAGTATTATGTATCTCTGGTTATTGTGCTCATATGATTTCATGGACAAGTCATAATCACCAAGTTGATGAGAAGTCTCTGCTTGTAAGTGCAGATTTCTGAAAATGCAAGTTGGTCTGGATGTTTCTACTTCCGAATAATCCAAGCAGCTCTAGCTGCTGTTGGAGCTCCTGAAAATCTGGTTGATGTGATAACAGGGTGATCATTTTGTCTAAAATGTTTGCAGTTAAACTTTCTGTGTGTATATAGTCATAATCAAAGTTTTCCTCAATAGGTTTGCTGAAACAGGAGAAGCACTGGTGTCTGCAGTCAATAAAATTATATTTGTTGGATCACCTGGTGTGGGTAAGATGGTATGAGTTTTTTTAACAAGTTATCTATGTTGCAATTTATTTCTGTTCCCCTTTCTAGGGGTTTTGTGTGTTTTTTTTTGGGGGGGGGGCAGGGGCATGGTAGGCAGATTGAAAGATTAAATTGTTTTCTGTATATTTCATGCCTTTAACTTGATGCTTGTTCAAATTTTGGGATATACATTTTATTGCAGATAATGAGAAATGCATCTGACACACTTGTACCAGTCACACTTGAGCTTGGTGGAAAAGATGTTTTTATAGTTTGTGAGGATGTAGACGTGCAGCATGTAAGAGCCACTGCACCTTTTTTCTCGCAGAGAGCTTGAACAATTATTTGGATCCTAGCCAATCTGTTATTTACTGTAGGTTGCACAAGTTGCTGTGAGGGCTACTCTTCAATCAAGCGGGCAGAATTGTGCTGGGGCGGAGAGATTTTATGTTCACAAGGATGTATATTCTTCATTTGTTACTGAAGTCAGTAAGATTGTGAAATCTGTTTCAGCTGTAAGTACACCCATTTTGACATTCCAACTTCTATATTTTTGTGCTACATTCATTTGATATTTTTTCTGACTTGATATACTTGTACAGAAACCTATATCCTTCTTCTGCTGTGATAGTGCTTTACCTTGTGCACTCTATGTTTTCTGAGTCAACCTCTTCTTGGATTAAGTCAATTATACCTGGTAATTCTTGCAGGGGCCACCCCTTGCTGGAAGGTATGATATGGGAGCAATATGCTTGCAAGATCATTCTGACAAGCTGCAAAACATCGTCAATGATGCCCAGGAAAAGGGTGCAGAAATCATTGCACGCGGGAGTTTTGGCCATTTAGCCGAAGGTGCAGTTGACCAGTTTTTCCCTCCCACCGTGATTGTAAATGTGAACCATACAATGAAATTGATGCAAGAAGAGGTACTGTGAATCATTTTAGCTTTTTGAACGTTGCATCTGACTTTGTTTGAGAGTATTTATGTCAATTTTGGTGATTTTTTCAAAATTATCATTAAAAAAAAAAAGTGATTCTGTTAATTTTGTACTATTTTGATCAATGGTTTTCGGCCTTGATTCTGCCATCTAAAAGACGTACCTCATATGGTGTGAAAATAGCATGCACATTAGTTAACTGACAGTTAATGTGAATAAATTCTTATATGCATTTACTGTAAATTGCCTCTTATTAGGGCAAAGTTATTGCTAAAATCCCTCCAAAATTTGATGTATGCAGACTTTTGGACCAATAATGCCAATAATGAAATTTAGCACTGATGAGGAGGTTATCAAGCTTGCAAATGACTCAAAATTTGGACTCGGTTGTAATGTTTTTTCGGGCAGTCAGCGGCGTGCTAAAGAGATTGCATCCCAGATACACTGTGGACTGGCTGCAATTAATGACTTTGGATCAACTTACATGTGCCAGGTACTCTATTTCTAATATCAAAATATGGGATCCTGCATTTTGCGATAGGTTTGTTCCAGATGTCTGAAATGATGATCTGAGACGTGTGCATCCTCCACTTATTGTATCTCATTGGGCCATTGATCCCTTCTAACATTGCCTCTTAATTTTTCAGTCCTTACCATTTGGTGGTGTAAAGGACAGTGGATTTGGACGATTTGGTGGTGTGGAAGGATTGCGAGCTTGCTGTCTTGTGAAATCAGTCGTTGAGGATAGGTGGTGGCCATACATAAAAACCATAATTCCAAAGCCTCTTCAGGTTAGCATTTATGACGGGGAAAAATGTACTTTGCCTTTGTTTAATCTTTACATACCACACTGACTGACCATCTCGACAAAATGTTGTTTACAGTACCCTGTTGCAGAGAACGGCTTTACCTTTCAAGAGTCACTTGTAGAAGCACTGTACGGCTTGAGCATATGGGACCGATTGCGAGCTTTGGTCAATGTTGTGAAGATGATATCAGACCAAAACTCGAGTGGCATCAAGAGAAGAAATGACTGAGGGTGAAAACTGACAGTTGGCAATTTGTTCGTAGATTTTTGGGACTTTTTGCAATTTATGAATTTGCATTCCCATTTTCACTGCTATGAGCCGTCCTCAGTCTGAGGGCACTCTCTATTCTCTTTCAATCTTGCTTTGCAAAATTCCTTGTTGCTGATGCTCGTATTCCCCAGTGCCTGCAGTTGTTTTTGGGGGATCTTGAGTGGTTTAGAGTTGGCATGGGAGTGTGGTTTTTTTCAGGGTATATCTTGAAGCCAATTCGCGGGTAGCTTTGCATTGTATTCAGCAGGGGGTTCCTCCGTCGCACATTCAGAATTTCAGATATCATTCTTCGGAGGTGCTGCAATGTTTAAGGTAGTGCTTGTCTTCAGAGAAGGCAATAGAGGTGCGGATAGGATGGCAACGTGGGCCAGCTCGCAATCTTGGGGTTTCGGCATGATTGCACAGGCTCCTCCAGGGGTTTCAGTATTTTACAGCAGGACAAAGTTGGCGTCAGCTCGCGCAGGCGCGCAATATATGACTATTTATTTCTTTAGGCGTTTAGCCTTCCGACCTAAAAAACAAAAATGAGGGATAAAAAATGGCCAATAACCCAAAAATGCTCCAACACAGAGGGCGGCGCGTAGCATACATCTCGGAACTGTTGGCTCAAAAACTGAACAGGGTAGGATATATGAACAAAGAGGAAGCATTGACAACGTACACATCAATAAATTTCTTAATAGACAATAAAAGAAAAAAAACGAGAACCCTCAATGCACCGCTGCGATTAAGAAAGCAATTTTAGGCACATAATTAAGAATTCTACAGTGTTGACGGCAGAGCAAAGGCCAACTCAGGAGGCCAACCAACGCTGGTTATGGTTCGAATCCTAACTCAAATCCTCGTAAGGTTTATTTCTCGTGAAAGATTAGGGCAACTTCAGGAAGCAACAACGCTCAGAGTTATAAGGGATGCGTTTTGGTGTTTTTTATTTTTCCTCTTCGCTGCACTGCAGATTTCAACTCCTCTCTGCAGACAATGATGACGCGTATTCTCCTGTAATCACGCGCAAATTGAAATTGTACATGTCCTGTGGTCAATCTCAATTTCTCTTTTTGCTTGGTACTATTCAAGAAATTACTATAACTGCAAATCATCGGATATTGCAATTTGAATTCCTCTTCTATTCTGGGCAGTGCTGCTTCGTGAGTTGTTCTGTGCTCTGTTCAACGCTATTCGCACCTTAGTGCACAAGTGATCTCCCACGGGACAACGTCAGTGTCTGAAGATAGAATCTGACCGAGTCCATAACCTTGCCTTTTGCAGTTGACCAATGCAACTATGAAGCTTTCGTTTTCTAATGAAGAAGGATACATAAATTGCTCTTCCTGTAATGTAGAAAAGAAAAATGAACTATGAGTGAGAATTGTCTCTCCCCGATTAGGAGAAATTAGCATCAGCAAGGGGGTCTTTGTGCTAGTACATGGTAAATTTCAGAACACAGAATAAGGTGATATGCGTGCAATTTGGAACCATGGAAGGGTCTTTTGTGCTCAAAAAGTCTTCAAGAAATGGAAATTTAATTGATGACTGAGTATTCAAACCACAAACATAACAGGAATAGCAAGAATTGGAATTGCCAGGAATTCAAAACAAAAGAGGCTGAATCATTCTCAGGATCATTAGTAACGTAACATTCAAATGTTAGCATATGTATGTATGTGCATTATATGCTTTTAGATGCAATCCAAAATCTCATGGAGGAACTATTCCTGATTGGTAAAATGGGTAATCATTGAGCTCAAGAACTATTACCTCAGGTAGGTCATGGAATTCATCAGGAGATATTTGCAGCAACTCTGTTGCAGTTTGACCAGTGCTCCATGCAAAAATCTTTCCACTGTCATCTGCAAGAGTTATTTTCAGCTGGAAAGTGCATGTAACTGCAGTATCACAGTTACAATGACAGAAGCTGCATTCAGCAATCCCATTCATATTCTTATTAACAACATGGCCACAGAGAGAGTGCGAAAATCTTGTATTTACATGACATTGATCAACTTGGTCAAGCCGAACTCGACATATCTGTGCAAATAAATTACAGATGTAAGGACAAGATACTTATAAACAAGAATAGCATCGTTCAGGATTGCAATTTGTAGACTATTTATGTAATAAACCAGCATTGAAGACGGGTCCTTCCCACTAACATGAAAAAGGCTGAAACTAAGGATAGCAAGTCAGATGCCAGTGACATATAACTGAAATCATGACAATAGAGTAATTTATGACTACATATATCTGAACAACATCAAGGGTCTGTTGCTACAATATATGCCTTGCTTCTACCACAACCGCAGATAGCTTTGATCATGCTTTTCATGAATGAGAATCTTAGGCTTGCTACTTGCCACAGAAAAAGAAAAAAAAAAGAAAAAGAAAACGAAAAAGAAATAGGCATAAGACCACAGGGAATATACCCAGACATTTAACCCCCACCAGCTATGATCAGCCATTAATATGAACACTAATGAGATTTATGAGACAAATCAGAATAGATATATAAAGATGATTTAGGTGGTCAGGAATTGTAGGATTCATACATATGTACAACTACTCTCACTGGATAGATCAGCAAGGCATGATAACTTATGAAGACAGGAAGAGTTGAGCAATGCTGCCAAGCAACTGATGTTCACAAAGGAGGCTCCATTGTTATTCTCAAACCAGAATACCTCGAGGCTGCCAAAGTAAAAGAAACAAGATGATGGGCAGATATCTCAATTGCATGATAAAAACAATAGCTAGGTGAAAAGATAAACAGAAAAACATCTGGAAACCTGCAAAGTCAGAACCAATTTAAATTTACCCATTCATCATTGAGTGAATGTAGTTACCTGCTGTTTTTCACCACGTGGCATGACAAGCCAGATATATAAACCGTGTGACCAAGGCCCAATCTTCCCAGTGACCTGAGAAGCAGTGAAACATGTGAGGGCAAAAACTTAAGACAACTGTGTCATGATTTTAGATATCAATCAAACTTCCAGTAAATACCAAGATCTTTCAAAATGTAGTTTTGCCCAAACTGCTCCTGTTGAATCCTCGATTTTCAAAGAGAGAATAATTGCCTTTTCTCTTTCACAAAACATGTCTATGACCACACCATAGAGGCTGATGCCAGTCATCTTGTCACGAAGGTCAACTATAAGTGACTGCAAAACTTTGACCAAGTGAGACAAGTTATTAATGTTATGGTCAACATCAATTTAGCTTTAAAGGACATGCACGCACTAGGAGATGCATAAAGCAAAAAAGTGAGACCTAAAAGTTAAAAGCATGAAGCATGAACACCTTATTCAAATGATACTTGACTGTCAAAATAGCATACACTGGAGAGGAGTCCAGGATGAAAATGGAAAAACAATGTGTAAGGAATACGTTTCCTCCTGTTTAATAAAAAATATGACAACAGGCCATCATAACAATACAAGACGCATGTAGTTAACATAACATTGCCAACTAACTTGCACTTTAGTGATCTAGGACTTTACAAGTAAAATAAGGCCATGTTACATCCTTCAAAGAAAACATGCCAGTCACTCCTAAGAGAAATACAGAACTGCGGATCATGTAATAGCATCCAATTAAAAGTGATAGGATCATAGTCACTCACTTGAAAAGGATAATTGCTGAAGTCAATAGATCCTTGAGAATCACAAAACAATGTCACCTGCGAGACCTTGGGACCCTGACTGGGGTCTTCTGCATTCATCAGCTTTGATCCTTGACATTGGTTTTGTGTCAGGTGTACACATATCTAGAAAACAAAATAAGACAGTCAGTTTGCAACCTAAATAACAACAATGTCAGAAATAAAACAATGTATGACTTACTTGTTCCTCATGCTGAATGAAAGGCACCAAATAAAGTTGTGTTGCACTGCCATATTCAAGGCAAAGCTCATTATTTGCCTCAGTAGCACCATCCATTGAAGTTGAGATATATGGTCTATCAAGTCCAATCATGCTTCCTACACTGCAAATGTCAAACTCCATAGGTATTAATACACAAAAGAAAACAGTATATACAGTCTAATTCCTGAGATTACCTGAAAAGATTGGCCAGGAGAACCTGCTCGCCCCACAACAAAAATTTCATTTCGGAACCATCATTGTCAGCAAGAGTGATTTGTTTCTGCTGTATACTACCAAATACACCTTGAACTTCCACTGGTACAATAGATTTAATCCTACAAAAAGAACAGCAGAATGGTCAAAACTTGATAGATTTAACCAACATCTCTTGGATAAAGTATCTAAGCACTAGCATGCATCAGATTGATTTTTTTTATTTTTATTTTTATTTTTATTTTTTTGTTACAAGAGAATTTACCTTGCATATAATGAATAAGAAACTCCACTGTTCACCGCACTGAGAGAAATGGAAGAGAAAGAATCTGAACAAAACTGAGCAGCTATCAGCATTGCATCATCATCCTGATCCTGCAAAATATAAAGCAACTGCTAAAGTGTACAGGACATGCCTAATTCAAGGCAACACATAATGCAATTCTAGAAACTTGGATTAAGTACAAAAGCTGGTCCTCAATCGGAAGCTTGGTTATTGCTCAC
Organism: Bruguiera parviflora; assembly: GCA_019804595.1. Classification (NCBI taxonomy): domain Eukaryota; kingdom Viridiplantae; phylum Streptophyta; class Magnoliopsida; order Malpighiales; family Rhizophoraceae; genus Bruguiera; species Bruguiera parviflora. Next base: position 6,062,773 of record CM034046.1, read on the forward strand.
AACAGAAACTAAAGTGGAGAGCTTGCAAATTAGTTTTTGACAGTTACATCATCCAACAATATCACAAGGTGCTCAGTTGGCAAAAGCCTGGGACAAGCACATCCTTCTCTAGCTGTTCGAAGATGGCAACCTGTTACAAAAACTTCCCTCCCTTTCTTCAAAATCCCATTATCAGTATCCACCAAGTCGTAGTATCTATCACATAAAAGTGGAACAAACAACTTAGCTACACCCTTGACAAGGAATGCAAAGTTTTAAATAGGACCCATATGCAGAACACAACAAGGATAAAAGAAAGGCGCAGATGAAGAATATTGTCAAATAGATAAACATGTCATTATTTTTCCTGTTGTAGTTGTTACTGCTTGAAATGCACATTCCCATATTACACTGCATCCAGTAGATGGACATTTAAGACATGGAACCGCCTATAGTCTATCTTAGCCATAAATCAGAGCCACCATAAATCCAAACCAACATTTTCCCCTGTTTTCCACGCATCTAGATTAAATTAAATATATATAAATAATAAAAACTTGACAAATGAAAAGAAACAAGAGAATAACATATGAAACTGAACAGGAGAACAATGGTAGGCAGTGACTAACCTCCTATGGAGATAAAGTTCAATAGTATTGGAGCTCCAAATATCCCCCAAAGTAAGCATGCAGATGTTGGTACCTGAACCAAAAAAAATAAAAAGAGAAACAAAAGAATTGTGCATTAGTCCCATAAAACAGTACTACCATTATCACCAACTAATCACTTGCCCAAGTTTTTGAGTTTATGGCAATACCCGGGAGGACAAACGCATCAACAATGACAGCCTCCAAAATGCTACTTAATGATATGAAATTCTTCTCATATATAGAGTCAATTGTGACAGTGTTTGACAGCTTACTTCTCCTGTGCTTATTCTTCAATTGATTGATAGTTTCCAGCCTCTTCTTTGGTCTCCCACTCCTATGTTGGTCGCTCCACGCCTTTGAAAGAAAATAAATAAGCACTCAACTCGTCAAAGAAAACAATTAGGAGCAGAAAAGCCTTTAAATATCACTAGGCAGTGTTACAGAGATGCAGATTTACCAACTTAAACAGAGAGAATTGCCAAAATGCAGAGCTTATGCAAATCTAAAGGCATGCCTCCTTCAATTTGTTATTTATCATGAAAAGGAAAATGAGAATTTCAGTCACTTAAATAATTATTCAAAGAAAATCCAAAGAATGAGATGATTGTATAGATTCGGAATCTTCACATTTCTTGCATCGGCTCTGCAGCCAATGGAGCGTGAACTGACAAGAAATTACAGTTATAAAATCACATTAAGCATCGCCCTGTGTATCACTCCATTTATTTTAGAAGTATGGACAAAGATACTCACGCTTTCCTTTTCAAAACTAAAGACGATTCAGCGCAGAGTAAACACAAGGACTCAGATTTTCCTTTGTTGATTGCCATTTCTCGCGTTTTATCCGCATATTCAGATGCTTATTTGTGTCAGTCATCTCTTGCATTTTCTCGGCAACCAAGCGGAACGTGACCTAAAACAGGGAGAAAATAATACCTGAGAGAGCTCCGAGAGCAGAATTGCGGCAGTGACTCCGCTGGAATAAGCAATACAAGTCTTGAGGATCCGAGAGACGATCCAACTCCAACCAGGTCCACTGGTCTCGGATCCAGATCCATCCAGACCATAACCTCCTCCCCCTCCGCCTTCCTCTTTATCCTCCTCCGGAAAAAGCACCGACTTGGCGTAATCCACGAACGCGAGAAACGGATCTTCGGGTTCTCGTCGTCGTAGTCGTTGTTCCTCGTCCATATCCATGAGCGACTCTCCATTTGAACCGCGACTGTTGATCGGATTGGCTCTCAGGCGACGACTCATCTGTTAGAGTCGACAAGCTGCGGCGGAAACCCTCGGGCTCGGGTCAGGGTTTGCGCTTTTGTGAAATGTGGATTCTCGCGAGTCAGTGACTCTTTGCTTCTCTAGTTTGTAACGTTAGCGAACATGATAATTTTTGGAGGGAAATTTTATTGTTGCGAGGCATTTTGGCGCGGAGCTTTCCATTTTTGTTTTTTTTGTTTTTTTTTCGATCGGGAGATAGAATTTCGCCGGCCTCTCGAGCTTCCATTGGGGTTGGCCTAGCAATTGAGTGGTCTACCTGGGCCTGGCCCAGCCCAATCTAAGGCATTTTCGGGTGATATGTACAGATTCTACAGTAAATCTATCAAACAGATGTTTGATAATACGAGAACAAAATCTTGTGAGAATTTAGACCCTAAAACAATTATGAATCTTGGGCAACTGCCAAGGATTCTCCGTCTTATAAAAGTAATGCTGAATTTGGCTTAAATTGATAGTTCGCAGGAAAATGTCCAACACATCATACAGTCGTTATAGGATAAAAATTTGAGTTGTACCAAGGTTTAGGAGTTGCCACGGCAATTTTTTAAGAATGACACAACATAAATGTCGACTTTCATCCAGCGGACCTTTCATCATGGTCAGTACTCAATCCCACATTTCGATGCGTAGCCTAGAGCAAAATGGTTCAAAAGTCAAATTGGATAAAAGAATCCTCATCAAATACTTGGGGGGAAATACAATAATTAAAACAGAACGATTATAGACACAAAGGATAAGACGTGTTGTACAAGGAATTTACAGAATGTTGCATATTCTCCACTCTCCAACATCAGCCCTTTGACTTCAGAAATAAGCCAGCCCCAACTGAAAGCCTCTGAATGCCTCCCCCACACCCCCAAAAAAGACCTATAATGGGGGAGATGGAAATGAAAGCATAAAAAAATGGGGTATACCACAACAAGCTTGGAGACAGTCTCCTGTAAGCATATCTTGGAGGACTACCACACGCAAAAGAAGAATTTACAGCAGCTGAGTAACAGCAGTCAAAGCACAGTTTTCAGTGTCACGTTGATTATCCCTACATGAGACATGGGCCGGAAATGTTCATCAGTGTTGACCTCCTCGATTTCCTGACAAGACATAGCAGGTCGTTCAGATTTGATCTAGCTATAAAGATCAATTTGCTCATTAAAGTACATATTTCCTACCTGTACCACATCCTCTCCTTTGACAACCCTTCCAAACACCATGAGCTTATCATTTAGATCTGGAATTGGTGCAGTTGTAATGAATAGGTCAAATTCTTTTCTGCCTTTAACTTTTGAAGTTCCAACCATAAATGCCTCGTTCTTTGGGCTGGTTATCCATGCATTAGGATTCACAATTAAAATGAGAGTAGAATGCCAGCAAATGGTACCGGAAAAAGGAAATACACAGCTAGATAACCTTGTAGCAAGCCGACCCCGAAGCTTCCCTTTTGCTGTCCAATCTTCAGCAGCTCCAAGCCGTTGAGAATGTCCTCCTTCGATAACGTAGTGTTTGATCACATGATGAAAAGGCATCCCATTGAAGTATCCCTTCTGGCTACAAAAGCAAATTGTGATAAGAGTAAGCTTCAAAAAATATGAAACCAACTAAATTAAATAATTTTCTTAAGAAAAAAATTCCAATACATAAGACTCCCATGCTGTGAGGTCCAGGAAGGGCCAGATGTACAAAATCTTGTAACCTCTAGGTCACAATAGAGTAGCCTTAATTAGGTACAGTAAATTGACAAAATATTGAGTGAGTAAATACTTTGATCTTCTAGTCTTAGCCAAAATCATAAAAAACAATTTCAAAAAAATAAAAAAAACCCAGAACAGAGTAAGAATTTCCAAAAAGAATAGATTTGGGCTTCAAGCCACTCTAGAATTTAACATAAAGCAACACATTTGTGTCTTTTATTTATCAAACAACTTCTATTCCAAGAACCCTATTTCCATTATTAGGTACAGCAAGTGCAGCTAGGAGGATGCTGTTATGTAGGCACTTACTGCAAATCAAGAAATTTGTCCACAATGCCAGGAGATCCATCCTTGTGTAGCTCCACTGTTATATAACCCTTTGAGGTATTTAGAATCTATAGGGAAACAAGAGACCAAGACAAGGCAGATACAAAGAACATTAATAGCATTACAGGAAAGCAGATAGACTTTTGTTGATACCGAAGACATAATACTGGACTTTTGTTGGCACCAAAGACAAATACCACTAAAGGAAAAGAGTAGAAAATCCTTGTTAATAGCTCAATATGAGAATGAGTTGACTCAAGTGATAACAACTAGGTTAAATCAATCACAAGTGCTGATCCTAGATGCTGATGGGTATCTGAAAACTACATAATTTACTACCTGAAGTTATTTACTTGAACCAAGTTATACATACTTATCTAATGAAGAAATAGGGGTTTTTCCCACCATGCACAATCCCTCCTTAAAACTGCTGATTATGGTACTCATCTCTTTCTCCTCCAATTTCATTCTCAACTCAAGCAACTGTGTGAACAGACATGTAACCTCACTCATCAAACAAATGGGCTGCCAACAACACCTCAACAAACAACCGCTACAATAAACTTTCGCAAAAAACATAACAGAATTAGGGTCATGCACACTTACAGCATAACCAGGGAGATCATACTTCTTTGAATCTGTGAAACCATCAGTTGTGTCCTGGACCATAAAATTAGAAACAGCTTAGAAATGAGGATGACTTTAACAAAGAGAAGACCCATGATATGCCACCAGCAATAGCATCACCGAAGAAGCACTTAACTCTTTTTTGGAAAGATCTGAAACATACCTCAATAGTCGACGAGCCACTTCCTGTTTGCTGCCTTGATCTGCAACATTGTAAATTCAAAACAAAAGAATCATTCTTGGACAAGGCCCATAAGTAGATTCTAGTTAAGGAAATAGGCAGAAGATAAATAATATTCACAAAAAAAAAATTTTTTAAAAAAGGAACAAAAAAGCGGCGGGTACAGATAAATAAGGAGATGGCAGCAAACCTTTTTGACCAATGCCTGTACGTGGCGACCAGGGACAATACAATCAACACAACAACTAGATTGCACAGAATTATTGTAGCGGCTCTGATACGCGTAGGCCCCTTCTTCTTTTTGCTTTGAACAAGTAGAGCCTGAGGCTTTATCCTTGCCATGGAGTGGAACTTTGACTACGTATCTAATTCCAGACACTCTTGGTCCCGAGAAGGCCGCAGCAAAATTCAAAGTACTCTCAGAGGAGAAGTGAGGAACAAATATAATTTCCAACATAAAAACTAATTCTCCTTAATTTGAAGAGTTTTATGTACCATTGCTCTCGTTTCTTCTAATTACCAATCCCCCATCAAGCATGTTTAACTTCCTTTTGCATCCACTCATCTTCCAGAAAAACAAGTCAAATCGGCGATTTCTACAGAAACTTGTTCAAAAATTTCCAGACAAACAAAAATTTTTCATCCAGATCCCGGATCTTGTCTACACAGATCACACGGACCATCAAGGAAACTCCAACACCGAGAAGTGAAAATTAAGCGTTTGTGAAACTGTACCTCAGATTGTATAGTGGTCAATTATGGTGAAACTGTGCCTCGGATTGATAGAATTCCCGTCTCCTTCTGTGCCTCGGCCGGTGACTTTATTATCCTTTTGCCTGGGACGCAGATAACCGCGATATACTGGCTTCGTTGAAATTGTATCACGGTCGATTGAGTGATGTAATTTCCGAAACTCTTTTTGCGGATTGGTTTGTTCTTTTGCTGGGACCATTCGAGTTTGCACCCATCGAGGTTCGAACTTCGAATGATGGTTCCGCTCCCCCAGGGGACCTACTATTCAAATAAAACTACAAAACTATCCGAAAAATGAGAAAAAAAAAAAAAATCCTCAAAACAGGAATTTGGGCGGAAGCTAAGACAAAAGTAAAATAAATATAAACTGCAATTAATACTTAATTTCATATGTGTGTAAATTTTAATTTTTGATTATTTCCATAATAATTTTTCGTTCATGTAACTCTACGTAGAGAAATTTTCAATTTAATATTATATACATAATAAAAATAAAATAAAATAAAATAAAAATAATATATAATTTAAAATAATAAATTTCTTCAAATAAATAAATAAATATAATTAGTACCATCAGTCAAATCAGAATCATTTATTCTGATTATTCAAACGCCCTCCAAGGCTCTCTTTTTTTTTTTAATTTTAATTCTATAAATAAACTTTCCCGTTTTCTTTTTTATTAGCCCAATTTCCATTTCTTCTCCTCAAACTCTCGCTCTCTTACAATTATCCTCAGTTTTCTCTAATTACAATGTATATTATACTAATTAATTTTACTTATTTACTTATATTATTATTGTTGTTGTTGTTGTTATTAGAAAAGCTTTTCTTTATATTATTATTCTACGCTAGAGGAATCCTAATCGAACAATAAGTGATTGAGAAAAATAAATGATTAAAAAGAAAAAAGAAAAAGCATTAGCGATCAGCTATAACCCAAACAATAGATGCATCTCTCAAATCAGGATCCGAGTTCGTTAGTTTTGATTTTACTTTCTACGCATACATGCTATTGTGTGTGTGTGAGTTGCGTTTGTGCTTTACAGAGAAGAGACCGCGAGAGGACGCTTGTGTTTCTCTAGGAGAAACCCTCGTATATTTGAAAGGACCCAATTACACGAATGGTGTGAAAAAGATGGTTCATATCAGTTTCGTATTTGAAAAATTAATTTTTATTTTTTTATATAAATATACTGTGTACAATAAAATTAAATATAACCTACAACAATTATGTATAAATATATAATAAATATGATTACAAATTATATGATAGTCATTGTACAATTTACATTAAATCATAATTATTATATATTTTATATTTAAATAAAAATTAAAAAAAAATTACAAGCAAAACCCACGTATCCCGTCGACACGGTGTCCATATTTTCACCTTCCAGCTGTCGCAGAAGCTATGGTTTTTGTTTGTGGGTGATCGTACGGTGCCTCTACTTGTTGCTTGGTTGACATTTTTGTTGTCCTACTCCATGGTATGCCAGTATAAGAACACAGGGCAATTCAGCAGAAAAAAAGAACAAAAAAAAAAAAAGAATTGTAGACCAATTAATTTCTGGGAACATATTTATTAATCGGCAAACTAATTTTCAGCCAGATGACAAATTCACATTTTTTGGAAGATCTCTGTGACATATTCCTGTTTATTTCGTTATCTTGGTCTTTCGACCACTTCTGCCGTTGAGGTACTATTGCATTTTCTTTTCCTCTTTTTTTTTTTTTTTTCCCATTCTTTACAGAATTTCACAAGATTTCATCCTGCTATCGTGATTTGGTTATTATTATTATTATTGCCACATGTTTTCGCGAACAATGCAAGAAGAGTAAAAGTAAAGTCTCCCGAACTGAGATGATTAAATGCCGGACTTTGGAAATGTTGTGGCTTTTCTTCTCTCTGGCATCCATATATTTCTTGGCAATCTAGCTCTCCACGGTGCTGGACTCCCGGATATTTCCAGCTGAACGTCTATCTTGTTTGCATTCAGAGACAATCTTTCCTTGACAAAGTAATCCACATCCAACTCGCTTCTGCCTTCCATGGCATTGCCATCATAATCACTTGAAGATGGACCAACCAACTTGTCATCTACGTTGCTTTCACTAGCTTCTGACTTGTTTTTTATAAATTCCTGTGCTTTGATATAAGGATCCTGTTCCAAATTCAGAAGTCTCTTTATGCTGTCAAGTGCGGGGTCAATGATGCCTAAGAATCCGGTAACCCACGAAGCATCATCAACAACTTCTGTGCGCTGCCACATATATACATATACATACATATATATATATATATATATAAAAGAAGAACGTTAAAGATTTGAGATTTCAAATTGGAGATTTCACATTATTTTTCCAAATTAAAAAATAATAACAAGAAGAGACTAACTTGCTGGAAATAAAGATTACGAATTTCCTCGGCACGGATGGAGTTGCCTTGATCTTCTTCTAATTGTGCCCATGTCATCCACGTTACATAACTCTGAGAATTCACATTCAGTGATGATCTAAATAGTCTTCTAGCCGCTGACAGATTACCAACTCTTTGTTCTAAAACACCCCAGGCCTGCAGAAAGTGATAAAACAAATGCACTAGATTCTACCAAAAACTGGATTGAAGTAACGTTAGTGTGAAGCTCCATGTGGATCAGGACAATGGGGCATTACCTGCAGACTTCGAGCAGCACTCTCAGTAGTTGAGTCAATTGAAAGGGCCTTTTGGTATAACTCCCGTGCAGTCGATATGTTTCCTTCCTTCCATTCCATCCATCCCCAAGCCTAGACAGTTTGCTACCCCAATCAGTCAAACCAATTTTTTAGGTTAATCTACGCATAGAGAAAACCTTCTGAATTTCAACTCTTGATGTGTAGATAAAACAGCAAATTCCTAAGTAGACTTTCATTGAAATCTCAGGTAGTGTGAATTAAATGTCAGTGGTGAATTAAATATGAGTGGTAGAAAGATCCACAGATCATGCTCTACAGAAGGATAACATCTAGAACAAGAAAAAATAATCTGGAAAATAAGATCCTAAGTCGTGTGACCATATTAGAATTTCGAATCATACTTGGAAGGGAAAGAGAAAGATGAAGGCAATATCTGCAGTATTAGTTCCAAAAGGACGAAGAAATGACAAGAAACTGCAACAAGTTTGATTCAAAGACATTGGCAATGCAGGAAGCAAGATCTTACAATCCATACTGGTTGGTGCCTTGGGTCCAATGTTGATGCCTTTCTGAAGAGCGCTCGTGAAAGATTTGCAGTAGAATGCTTATATTCCAATAATGCAAGAGACTGAAGCAGTACCGGATCCCGTGGATTGAGCGCATGACCAATCTTCAGAAGTTTCCTTGCCTTCTGGACATTGCCAAGATTAGCTTCAAAAATTCCCCACACATGCCAGGCAAATCTATTTTTGGGGCTCGCCTGTACTGCTTTCTAAAAATCAATAGGAAAACAAAACTAAAATCATTATGAAAAACATAACTAGGTGATGAAAAGAGGGTCAGCATGATCATTCAAGTAAAAAGAACTTTAGTCATATAAAGGAGCACCTCAAACAGTTGCCTAGCAGTCGTGTTGTTTTCCTGCTGCATCTCCAACTGTGCCCATGCCTGCATTAGAAAAGTTCAATGGACTGAAGAAATGATTCGTTTGGTTCATTGCATCACAAAGAACAATGCAAGGGCAACAAGTACTTACAAGCCAACTAGCGCAGCTTTTTGGATTACATTTGGCAGCTTGCCTGAACAACTGACGGGCCTGATCATAACGTTTCGCCCTTGTTTCCAATAATGCTAGTGTTTGGTATACGTACTCGTTTCCACCACAAAATTTCAGGCCCTTAGAAAGCAATTGCCTTGCCTTGTTGACATTGCCCTGTTTGACCTCCAGAACTGCCCAACCATGCCAGGCAGCAATATGTCTTTTATCAGCAACTGTGGCAGCATCAAACAATTCTCTTGCTCTCCTTACATTACCCATCTTATTTTCCAAAACAGCCCAGCACTGTTTCAATAGCACACGTAGAATTCACTTGCATTAAGGTCGAAAATGAAAGCAATTTCCATTGATTCAAAGCAATTACAGTAATCTAATAATTTTGATGCTTGAAAACAAGTTGCCGATTTGTTCAATCAGTTGCAAAAAGTAACCCACTTTTCGTCTCAGGAAAGAAAAGGAGCCGCTTGACAAATCACCTACCTGCCAAATGTAGGGATTTTCTCCTTGAGTCGCCTGGCACCCTTTCTCGTATACAGCTCTAGCTTCTACTACTTTTGATTGCTTGCTCAATATCTTACCCAATGCCACATATGGCCTCCCATCTTCCGGCCAGTAAATTATACACTTGGAACAATATCACAGAACACATTTTGTTAACACCATCACCAATCCCCTAAGAACCAAATCTAAACCAAAGTAATCATCATTGGTGTTTGAACGTTGTACCTTTTCTAGTATCTCCTCAGCTACTTGATACCTGTAGCTCCTGGCCAAAACCTTGGCCTTGTACAGGGCCAAATCCAGATTAACCAGGAGAAACGGCTGCTGCTTTTCTTGAGAAGAACCGGCAGAGTCGACCCTCCGTGGCTCAAAAATTGGCATCTTCTTGGCAAACTCCTCCAGACTCGCATCGACGATAGCCGACGACGACGACGATGACTTTTCCTCGTCACCAATACTGTCACTGTCACCGTCGCCGGAAACATCCACCGCTGGCCGGCGAACCACGAGCACTGCCTCCAAAGAGCCTTCCTTTGCTTGGATATTTTGGTCATTCTCTTCGTCCAGTTGTCTGGGTCCCGAGGTCTCCGAGGACAGTGGTCTCCGGTCTAGGATCGACGACGGTTGCCTAGAGGAACATGGGATTGTTAAGGTTCCCGTTGTGGGAACTAACTTAAAGTACAATATGTTGTTGTTTTTCTTCTTGTTGTTAAGGTTTTGAGAGGGGTAAAAAATGGGGAAGCTTGCTTTTGTTGTTGAAGAAGCGGAGAAAAGCTGCATTTTATTTTGTAATAACGAATACAAGTGTCTCGGTTTGCATGAGAGGGAGCATTTTGCAAGGAAGGAGAGCCGTTCATCTATGGCCCATATGCACTCTAAATTAGTCGAATCATTTATAACTTTTTCTCATGGTTCGAGTGTTGATTTACTTATTCATTTAGTAGGAATTATTATTATTATTATTATTATTTTAAAAAATTTACTGAGATTACTAATTCGTAGTAACTGCACTAGGAGCAAGAATTAAATAGACTGATTTTGAAGTCTGCCTAGATAAAATACCTGGGCGTTTGAGTAACTGCACAGCTAAGATGTCACTGGCTCAAAACCGGCCACGTTGGTCACTATTTCGACTGGCTTAGCTCTCTGATCAACCAGGTGGATTTTTTTGCCACGTGGAAGAATTTTGTTGGTGGAGAATCATGATCTATCCGTGGACTCTTCGGAATCAGTTGACAACAATCAGCCATCTCAAAAACAGCGCTGGAAAAAATGAAACAATGCCCAAAAATATTTGACTTCGACCCACCAAAGCAACTATATTTTTGTTACCTATGTTTCCCGCCCCCAACTTTTCTCAGCTCACACAGCGATCTCTCATTTCTTTCTGCCTTTGGAAAACAAAAGGAGGGCAATTTAAGGAGGGACGAAAGGAGACATCTGAGGGAAAATAAATAAGTGACAGAAGAAACTGAAAATATTGTGTCAAAAAATGTAAAAAGTAAAACCCCATTAAGAGCTAACCAGAAAAAAAGAACGAAAACAAGAAATTATCCACCTTTATACAGACTAATGATAGGAAAAAGATACGTCGATGATGGAGTGGGAACGGGGGACAAACGGGTCGGCGCAAGACCCGTTCCAATATTGCGTACTTTAGTTTTTTTTGTTTTTTTCTATATATATAATGTGCATAAAATTAAATAAAAGATGCGGGAAGATTAAAAATGTACATCTAGCTAATAAAAATAAGTTATTTATAAATTGTTGTTATCTGTATACACATTATAATTGTTTGTACATTTATTTGTCTATTTGTACACCAACTATTTTTGACAATGGAAATCATAACAAATCGAGCCCTTATGAACACACAAGCGCCATTTCTCATACCTGCCAACCGAAGAAGAAATTAAACAGTCATAAGCGCCACAGATTTCCAGCCCACGTAAAGGCATTAAACTTCATCAGATTCAGGGAAAATTGATGTAAAGCTAACTGGCTCCACCTAAGTTCTGTTGAATGAAAAAAGAGTCCACCTGATCCGCAACTGATATTTATACCCCACATTGTGTGCACTGGGAAATGTTTTTGTTGCCTGGCTGGCCAGTGCTGCTTAGCGCCTAAACAAGGGGGGGGTAGTTACGAGGGTGTTCGGTTTAACATTTCAATCCTGCTGATTGTTGTTCGGTTTGTGAACAGCAGCACATGAGGGCTTGGCTTTTTTTTTTTATTTTTTAAGTTTACGTAAACAATGCAAGCTGGTAAAAGGAAGAATCTCCCAAATTGAAACCATTAAATGCAGGACTTGGGAAATGTTTTAGCGCTTCTTTTCTCTGACCTCCATATCCTTCTTGTTGGCAATCTAGCTCTCCACAGTGCTGGACTCCCTGATATTTCCAGCCGAACGTCTATCTTGGTGGGATCCAGAGACAATCTTTCCTTGACAAATGAATCCACATCCAACTCCCTTCTGCCTTCTGTGACATTGCCATCGTAGCCACTAAAAGAAGGGCCAACTAATTTGTCATCTATGTTGCTTTCATTGGCTCCTGAATTGTTTCTTACAGATTCCTGTGCTTTGATACATGGGTCATGTTCCAAATTTAGGAGTCCTTTTACGCTGTCCAGTGCTGGATCAATGATATCCCGTAATCCAGTCAACCATGAAGCATCATCAACTTCTGTACACTGCGGCATTTTTTTTTTTTTTTTTTCAAAGTGAAAGATTTGGACTTTCAAATTGGAGCTCTCACATTATGTTTTAAAATTAAAAAATAATAATGGGAGACTGACCTGCTGGAAATAAAGATTACGAATCTCCTCAGCACGCACAGAATTGCCTTCATCCTCTTCTAATTGTGCCCATGCCATCCATGTTACAGATCTCTTAGAATTCAAATTCAGTGATGATGTAAACAATCTTCTAGCTGCTGACAGATTACCAACTTTCTGTTCTAGTAAACCCCAGGCCTGCAGCAGATGATAATACAGATGCACAAGATTTTACTAAAATTGGAATGCAGTCACATTACTGCGAAGCTGCATATGAATCAGAACAATGGGGCATTACCTGCAGACAACGAGCAGCACCTTTGGTAGTCGAGTCAATTGAAAGAGCCTTCTGGTATAACTCCCGTGCAGTAGATATATTTCCTTCCTTCCATTCCACCCATCCCCAAGCCTAGAAAGTTTGCAACCCCAATCAGTCAAAACCAATTAAGTTACATGGAACAAACCCTCCGGATTTGATTCTAGTAAGCAGAGAAAACAGAAAATTTTTAAGCAGACTCTAAATGAAATGTCAGCTACTGTGAATTAAGCATCAATGTTACAAAGAACAACGGATAATACTTTACAGAAGGGTGATATCTAGGAAAACAAATCTAGAAAATAAGATCCTAGACTCCAATCTAGTTGTGTAAGCATATTGACACTTAAAATTGTAATTGAAAGGGGAAACAGAAAGATGAAGGCAATATTTGCAGTATTAACTGTGAAAGGATGAAGAAATGGCAAGAAACTGCAACAAGTTTGATTCAAAGACACTGGGAATGGAGGAAGCAATGTCTTACAATCCATACTGGTTGGTGCCTTGGGTCCAATGTTGATGCTTTTCTGAAGAGTGCTCGTGCAAGATTTGCAGTAGAATGCTTATATTCCAATAACGCAAGAGACTGTAGCAGTGCTGGATCTCTCGGATTGAGTGCATGGCCAATCTTCAGAAGTTTCCTTGCCTTCTCAATATTTCCAATATTAGCTTCAAAAATTCCCCACACATTCCACGCATACTTATTTTTAGGGCTCGCCTGCACTGCTTTCTACGAATCAAAAAAGAGGCAAAATTACAATCACTATGATAAGCACAACTGGGTGATGGAAAGAGTGTCAACATGATTAATGAAGTGAAAGAACTTTATTCATATAAAGGAGCACCTCAAACAGTTGCATAGCAGCCATGTTGTTGTCCTGCTGCACCTCCAACTGTGCCCATGCCTGCATTGGAAAAGTTCAATGGACTGAAGAAATGATTCATTCCATTCACTGCATTGCAAAGAAGAATGCATGGGCAACAATAACTTACAAGCCAGCTAGCACAGCTTTTTGGATTATATTTGGCAGCTTGCCTGAACAACTGACGGGCCCGGTCATAACATTTCACCCTAATTTCCAGCAATGCTAGTGTTTGGTATATGTACTCATTTCCATCACGAAATTTCAGGCCTTTGACAAGCAGTTGCCTCGCCTTATTGACATTACCCTGTTTGAGCTCTAGAACTGCCCAGCCATGCCAGGCACCAATATGTCTTTTATCAGCAACTATGGCGGCAACAAACAATTCTCTCGCTCTCCTTACATTACCCATCTTATTTTCCAAAACAGCCCAGCACTGCTTCGACAGCACAACAAATGTAAAATCCACTTGCATTAAGGTCCAAGATGAATGCAATTACCATTGATTCAAAGCAATTAACAGTAATCTAATAACTCGATGCTCAAAAACCAAGGAACCAATTTGTTCAATCAGTTCTACAAACAAACCCACATTTGATATCGGGAAAGAAATGGGCTACTTGACAAATCACAGACCTGCCAAATGTAGGGATTTTCTCCTTGAGTCGCCTGGCACCCTTTCTCGTACACAGCTCTAGCTTCTGTTAATTTTGATTGCTTGCTCAATATCTTACCCAATGCCACATATGGCCTCCCATCTCCGGGCCAGTAACTCATACACTTTAGAACAAAATCACAGAACACATCTTGTTAATACCATTACCAATTCCCCAGGGAGCAGAATTTAAACCCAGATAACACATACTCAATTATCCCATTATTGATGTTTAGTTTTATACCTTTTCTAGTATCTCCTCAGCTTCTTGATGCCGGTAGCTCCTGGATAAAGCCTTGGCCTTGTAAAGGGCCAAGTCCAAATTAACCAGGAGAAGAGACTGATGCTTCTCTTGAGAAGAACCGGTAGTGTCGGCTCTCGCCGGCTCAAAAATCGGCATCTTCTTGGCAAACTCTTCCAGATCCGCATCGATGACAGCCGATGATGACGACTTATCCCCATCGCCAATACTGTCACTATCGCCGTCGCCGGAATTATCCACCGCTGGCGGGCGAACCACGAGCACTGTCTCCAAAGAGCCTTCCTTCGCTCGGATATTGTCCCGTAGGCGGGGTCTTGAGAACTCCGAGGATAGTGGAGACTGTTGCTTGGAGGAACATGGGATTGCTAAGGTTCCTGTCGTCGGAAGTAACTCAAAGCAAAATCTTCCGTTGTTTCTCTTCTTGTTGTTAAGGCTCTGAGAGGGAGAGAAAATCAGGAAGCCTGCTTTTGTTGTTGAAGAGGAACACGAAGAAGCCGAGGGAGAGGGACATAGAAGTTGCATTTTATTTTTGCTTATTTTTTATTTCTGTTCGTTGTTTGTCATAACGGATAAAAACTGTTTCGATTTGCATGGAAGGTAGTAAGGTTATACCTTGCAACGAAGGACAGCCCATTCCACAATGGCCCGTACGCCCTTTAAATTAGTTGAATTGTTTAAAACTTTTATTATTAATAATAATAACAATAATAATTATTATTATTATTTATTTTAACGGTTGCAGTGTTGGTTTACTTATTTATTTAATTTGAATTAGTGAATTTTTTAATTTTGGAAATTTTAAAAAATGATTTCGAGTTAGCACTAATTTTTTAGAATAATTACTTAATGTAAACAATTTTAAACATACTGAAATAATGAAATGAAATGGGATTCCTAATTTATAGTATTTGCAAGAGGAGCAAAACTTTAACACCATATCTATATTTATACGTAAATATATATTATAGAAATTAAAATAAAATCTCAACTTTATTAATTTATAGATTAAAAGTAATAAAATATTTTATAATTATAAAATTATAATTATAATTGAAATAAAAATGTATAAATTAATTAATATAAATTTAATTATAATCAAATAAAAATCATACTGATTCGTATAATGACAACGACGGAAAATTGAAGTAATGCCCAAGCGTGGGAAATTAAATACTGAAATTGGAAACATTTTGTCGAAAAATGTAAAGAGTAAAACCCCGAAAAGAAGTATTCAGAGAATACAAGATAAGAGAGGAAATGAATCAGCTCTATATAGATTATAGAGTACTAAAAATAGCCAGAATGGGAAGCAAAAACACGCCGACGATCGATCACTTTTGACTAGAAGTTTGACTGAAACAAACACCCCCAGAAAAAACCAAGTTTTTGACTTTCGAGTGAAGAAACAAGCAGATTGAAACGAAGAGGAATGGAAAGTGAGTAAAATTAAGATGAAAATGAGGCATTGGCCTTCGCGCTCTTGATCATTTGCAGCTATCATCAGTTTACAGTCACCCAAAAATTTTTACAATGGAATTCAATATAAATCAGGCCATGAGTATCGAACAACTGCCATTTTTCATACCTGCCAACCAAAGATGAAATTAAACAGTGTCATGAGCACCGAAGATTTCCAACCCATAGAAAAGCATTAAACTTCATAAAATTCAGGAAAATATGGTGTAAAGATCAGTTGCTCCACCTGGACTCTTTTGAATGAAAATAATTCCCCCTGATCCAAGTACTCCGCGATGTGGAAGTCCTGTGTACCGAGCCATCCTCTTTAAATACTCTAGAAGCTCCACTAAAAACCCAAAGTGAGAGATATCTCTGCAATTACAAAACCCTAACTTCCATTCCACCGTCTCTTTCGTGCTGGCCTATCTTGCTTAGCTTCATCTGTAAAAAGTATTCGATCAGCCTGAGACTTGGCAGACTTATCTGGTTCTTTTCTGAGGGCAATGGGATCCTTAAAACGCTCCCTCCGTTTCTCCATCTTTGCCAGTGTTTCCAGTATTCTTTTGTTGTCATACACTTTTTTATGTGTACTTCTAATGGGAGCATTTTCAGGACAAAAATTTCTCTTCTTTGCATTGTGCACTGAAGCCAGATTTTCAGATTCCAAACCGTCTTTCATGTTTGGTTCTTCAGTTACTATTTGACCCTCCTCTATGTCTAAATCTTCATTGTGCTCTGTAAATGAAACCCCTTTCTTATCATCTTGGTTGCCTGCAAGTTCTGTAAAGTCAGTTTTCAATACTCTTCGAGATTCATTAAAAATCTTCGAAACTTTCTGCTCCTCAACAGACTTCAGATCCTTCAGTTTTAGTTTACCATTGCGTATGAAACTTCTGTCATTGGTAGATCTTTCATGGGACTGCAAAATTTATTGCCATAGGAAATGTTATGCACCTATAGCTTACCGCACATTTTAGCCAAGATATAAATAACGTACCAGAGAGAACTCAACAGACTAAAAAACATCAATAAATGAGTGCACATATTCGAACACAATGCATTGGAATGCATGATAAAAAAAAAAAAAAACATATATCCTCCAAAGCAAACTATCGAGAGAGTGAAATTGCAAAGGAATCTCTAACATGGCCAGAAGCTGAAGATCCAGTCATCTCCGCATGCGTCTTGAAAAGATGCCAAAAAAGGAAAATAGACAATCAATGCCTTCCATGTCATATCATTTCTTTCCAAAGCATCACTACAACATGCAGGGGCAGTTAATTATGCATCTAAATGTTGCAAGTAAACAGTCCATTGAGCAGTACTTGTAACGAATAATAATTAAAAACAATTTCAATGAGTAATGATTTCCACAACAAGTAACAAGCTATTGCTCTCAATACACATCCATACTCTATTTCTATATGCTAACCAACAGTATGTGAGTGTCAAATTGCTTGTATCCCACGTAAATACTTTCCCAATCCATGATAAATGCTAACCAAATGCATCAAGAAACCAGGACAATTGAAAGACCTCGGACTATTTGAACATATGAGAGAAATTTCTTTGCAAAATGCATAGGAAAAAAAGCATCCTAGTGCACGAGAATTCCTCACTGTGGGGTCTAAGGAAGAGTCAAATGTATATAGCCTCACCCTTGTTTTCACAAAGAGGCTCTTTCCTAACTCAAACCTATGACCTTCAGACCATAATAAATCTTGCCATTATACCGAGGTTAGCCCTCTTGCAAAATACATGTGTTACAATATAAACTCTTGACAAGTAAAATCTTGACACATCAAAATCATTCACTATTTAAAGCTACACATAGTCCAGCAATACAATATCACAGCTATTTGGAACATGCCCCTAGCATTCAAGATGGACATTAAAATAACAAATGATAATGAGGGGACTGGTGCTAGTGGGCAGTAAATTCATGACCAAAGCATAATATTTGGCCAAAGTACAGCAAACAAAAGAAGGAGAAATCCCAGTTTAAAGCCAATTTCACAAAGCTTATTGCTTATCTAAATATTTTTTTCCATTTTTCAGGTGGGGGGCATAAATCTGTAAATGAAGAACAGGACAAAAACTGAGAAATTGTCAACTATTAAAAGGATGCACCAACCCTCTTCCACCATGGAAGGAACAAGAGTAATGGCCTTCTAATTCATTTGCATAATGCACCCCCAACATCAAAATCTCAACATACATGCACAGGCTCTTACTACAGCCAAAGTTCCTTGTTTGGTTAAGCCACAAAAAAATGACAACCAGTAGTTGTATTGGAAGTCTGTACCAGACCATTGACAGAAAGATGCTCATACATGTCTAAACAAACATTACAGAAAGAAGGTAAATATTTTGAACCATTAAGCATCTCTACAACCACTTATGCTTGTCAAAACTTTCCTCCATGAAACAAATAATTTCGAGAACATGTATGTCAGGCCAGTTTTCACGACCTTTCAACGATTCAACAATAACAGCTTGAAAAATCTCTTACCTCAACAGCGCCATTGCCCTTGCAATGGATACACAACATATTAAAAACGAATACCTACCAACATGGCTGGAAAATATCAACTTCTGGTTGCATAACTACATATCATTGCAAAACCTGCCAGTTTCATCAGCCTGAAGGGCCATGTGGACCCTCAACATGTAGAGATAAGATATAGACGAGTCAAGAGCTGGATGAAGTGAATTACATTGAAAATGTAATATAGAAAAGGATTTACCACAAACAAGCAACAGGATAGTGCTAATGAAGACTTGCTCAAAAGTGGAGCACCCATACATACAAGTACAACCATACAAATTCTTGACAGTGGTTTCCCCAAATTTACCTTTGCTTCCCTAACAACCAACTTCTTTGGATCACTGCATCTCCGGATCAGCTCACGGTCACCTCCACCCATAACGTTAGAATTATTATGAGTGAAATTGGTCCTACTTTCTTCTCCAATCATGTTACACTGGTGCTCCTCTAACTGCAAACTATTAAGACCAATCCATCCAGCAGTAGATCTATATTTAGCACGAGCCCTTTTATGTCTCGAACTTTTTCCATGGGAATGCGAATTCCTTTCTGCACAAATATCATCACTAGGATGTGCTACTCTTAATTGGCAACTGTATTTTCTTCCAAAATGAACCTCACCAAGATGCATTATATCAGCTTCAGCGTAAGCATCATCACTGTAACCATGAACACAACCACTTCCCTTGGATTCCTCATGATATATTTGTCTTATATACCTCCCATTTCTTTTGGTAAATCTGGATTCAAACATCTCACTTTTTGGAGGTTTCACAGCATGCCACCTTTCTTCATCAGGCATGCCAGATACTCCACAATACTGAGCAGGCAAATGTTGATGATCCAAGTTCCAATAATCATCCCCAAGTTCCACACACCATAAATTTTCCAAATTCATGGGGAAACCATCATTGGATCTCAATCTTCTTCTAGAGGGAACCAGTTCTCTCCCAGTGAAAGAACTTGGGTGGTCACCTCTCTTATCCACATAGTCTGTTCTCCGCTTGGCAAATGGACTGGATCTTCCGCATTTTTCATGAATTGTTAGATATTTTCTATTTTTAGGATCACACAAACAGTTATCAAAGTTGGTTCTCTTTTGAAATTGGGAATTGCTGGTTTTACTTCTCCATTGCATGTCCCTTTCCTTTAAACTGTGAGATGCAGAAACCAATTGCCTGGACTCCCTGTAAGTGTATGGAATCATGTGCTCAGGACAGAGCTCTCTTCCCCTTTTATGCCAATCTCTATCCACAACATCCTGGGTATCATCTCTAAAACTTCTTTTGTGGAAATACTCCTCACTACATTCCCTTCTGTTAGGTAGTTTAATCCCACCTATAAAGCTCTGATGATAATCAAGGTGACCACAAAATTGATCTCTCTGACCAGAATATGAGAAACGTTCTCCCTCATGATAATTGTGCATTCTTCCTATCTGTCTGTTACAACTAAAGGGTGACTTATCCCTTGGCATGGGGAATACTTCACCATCATGTCGGCCAATCCTCCATTCAGCAGTTCTATGGTGTCTCCCAGGTTGATGCTTCTGGTCCTCCCCAACCAGGCCTTTATTTCCTTGATTGTTTCTATGACCTCGGTTCCTTCCAGGACAAATTTTTTCTGGGCTCTTGTAGTCAGTCTCCTGCAACTCCATATATGAAGATGGCCTTCTTATAAGACTGTGATACGCTATGGGGCTGCCATAGACACTGTCTGTTGAGGCATCAGAATAACTTCCAGAATAAGACAGACTCGGGCTAAAATGAATTCTGTCACCATGTGCTAATTCTGTCTCCACAAGACATGGATCTGACTTGCACACATCACCAACAATTTTTTCCTCTGCCTTATATGCAGTTTCCACTGCCCCAGAAACATTATCTGAAGCTTGAGCATGAACCTTTTGATGACAATGCTGATTGGCATCATTCTCATCCCCAACTTTTTCAGGATCCAGATGTACTTTATTAGACTCTGGCACTGCCTGAGAACAACTAAACCACTCAAAATCAAACAGTTAATTCATCAGTGTCTTCAGGGAAAAAGAAAAAGAAAAAGAAAAAAGGATATGGAATGCCACACAAAAGGAACTCCAATCATCATTCTCCTTCACTATAACATGCAAATGAAAGTAGCACAAAATTTAAGCTCTTAATCACTTGTCATTAAGCATTTCATGATTAAACAAGCAACAGATGATTTATAAACTCTGTTTTTACTAAGTACATCAAAAACAATTAATGCTGCAACTCTTGAACCTGTGATTAGGCCATGTAATTAACCACATCCAATACTTTTCTGATTAGGAGAAATACTCCTATGTCGTCCTTTTCTTCATCAGTCTTCTTTTTATTTTTTCAGTTAGGGATGGGGAAAAATAGAGTGAATATTTTCAAGACGGAGTACTTCCACAGAATTCCAGAACCACATTATGTTGTAATGTTCACATACATTCCGCCCCATAGAGCCAACAATTTGAATGGGAGAAATACATGCACACCAAATGAATTCAGGAATTAGAGAGAATATGGTTCAGAAATTTAAAGGTATAACTATAGCTTTTGATGCAAAAGCAAGACATCAATGTCAAGGTGGAACACCTGATATTTCCTTCCACAGAATGTATGGACACTTCATCTTCACTGGCATGCTCAGAATAGCAGATATCTTTCAGGTCATCCACAGTTATATCTCTGCCTTTTGATACTTCAAGGCCGATGCTTTCTGTATGGCCCAGCTCATCCTTGACAGAGCAAGAGGAATCATCCCCAGTGATATCTCTTCTTTTTGATACTTCAAGTTCACTGCTTTCTGTGTGGCCCAATTTATCCTTGACAGAGCAAGAGCCATTCTCTACAGAATCGATCACATTGATCTGCTCACTCCTCCAAAAAGAAATTGATGAGAGTAATCTAAGGATGGGGTCAAAATCATAAAATAAGCACAGTATATCCAAACTGAGATAACACCTGTATCACAACATCAGAATCCCAATAACTTGGATGCCTTGAATCCATGCTAGCTTGACGTTCCCCAGTGCCATCTTCAACCTGAATTGCTCTGCCTTTTAGCTGAAGCAATCAAAGTAAGCCATGGAAGGCATCCAATAAATACAGTAAAGATATGAAGTCAATAAATTATTCTAAAATGCATAAGAAACGTGAAGCATAGAAAGTGAGTCCTCAATTTAGAAATACCAATTTCAATAGCCCCTCCCCCCTATCAACAGAATTTGATGAAGACTCAGCTTGTGTGATATTGTCAGCTTCAGAATCTTGAGCTGATCTCTCATGTTCTGATCCAATTCCATTAGCCTATTCTTAAAGCAATCAAAAGAAGGTTCCAACACACTGAATATAGATTCAAATTTTCCATCAAGAGATCTCCAACAAAACACAATTAGCTGACCTGAAAAACTTTGGAAGACTCACAAGTTTGGATCCTGCTATTCATGTAAGAAGACTGCTGCCTGAATTGTCCCTGTGATTCATTTCATAACAAGATTTTTATTTGTAAAGAAGAGAATGATGATAATATTTAATCAAAAGCAGTTGAACATAAATCTCATTTAGACAATATTTTGTTTCCAACAAGGTCTCTAGAGCTCTTGAAGCATATGTACACTGTCAATTTTTACATAATTAGCTATAGCCTCATGACAAGAGACAAAAATCAAGAAACACATCCACTCCCCTCTAACTTTTTTATTTGATGCCAGGAGACCAACATGGGACAATGCAATGAACCAAAACTATAAGGTGCAAGTTCCCTTGGAATCAGTATACCAGTACTAAAATTTACCAAGGAGATGCAGTATTGTCTCCAACTGTTCTCATTGAAGCCAAAATTGAAGAAATCAGTTAGATCCACTCCAGGATATCTCCATCCTTTATCTTCAAAAGCATCAATATCTACATCCAATATAGTCCTGAAAGAAAGGAAAAACCTAAATCAATATCATTTCCACAAGGTCCTTCAATTCCCGTTGCATAAAAAAAGTTAATTTTGTCCTGTGCAAACCATAAGTTTATAACTCTGAAAACTCCAAAGAAATATGTTCCTCATAGAATGAGAGCGAGAGTAGCCATCTCTAAGATACTGACCTATACCATGGAAGCGAGAAACCATATCTGCCACGAGACGCTGCTGACCTATCACCAACCTGACCTGAGTTTGACACCTTAAGTTTCCTGCGGCTGTCATCTTCCATATCACCTCCAAACGACCTCCAACAACAGGAAGCCGCGACCACAGATTCACTGCCTTTAATACCACTTGGAAATGACGATCCGTGATGTCTTACCATCTACATAATATCGCGAGAATAAGAATTTGCACTCGGCATGTACAACAACAAGTACAATGCCACGAACAATTTCAGAAATTCAATACCTTGTTTCGCGGGTACTGCGTGTAGTAGCCATTCGGATCACTGGGGCCCGTACAAAAAGCGCCACCGCCACCGGTATCCTTCTCTTCCTCCTCCGCCATCGCCTCCGCCTTTCCCTCCTTGTAGCCACCCACATGACCATTCCTTCTGGCGGCAACAGAAAACCGCTGGCAATCCTCGTCATTCAAGACTATGTTCAAGTCATCCTCGCTATTGGTCCCCTCCGCATCCGAATAATCGCCCAATGTCTCCTCGATTGAATCCAAAAGCTCGGACTCCAACACGGGATTCTCCGCTTTTGATTCCTTGGCGTCGCTGCCTACATCTCCATCCGCTTGTGAGTGTTTAACGAAGTTCTCCACAGAATTAATGGCTGAGATCGCTTGGACTTCGACGTCGGCGTACAAATCGCCAAAATCGTCATCGATCAAGTCATCCATTTTCACGGGGAAATGCTAGAAATGGAGAGACTGACTGTGCGGATATTTATTGAGAGTTTCCGTTAGAGAGGCTTCGGGGTTATACGGCTCGATTGTTCACAAATACAGAGGTGGGTTTTGGTAACTGAAGTCGAGGTGTGCGCTTAGGGGAGCAGAGACCTAAAACCCTCGTAAAACCCTAAATTTGTTTTTTTATTTTTATTATTAGAATTATCAACAAATTCCCTAATATATGGAATTTTCGCCGAGGCTCTTTTTTTTTTTTTTTTTTGGCGAGTTAATTTTATTTATTTTTGTTTGATAGGGCAAAAGTTTGCATTTGTTTCTCTTCTTTCTCGAAAAATGAAACTTTTTTCCTTTGATGGCATCATTATTTCTTTATTTTTGTTTGATAGAGCAAAATTTTGCAGTTGTTTGTCTTCTTTCTCCAAAAGTGAAACCCATTTTGCTTTGATGGCATAAATGAATCAACGAACCATTGTCTTCTATTTGCTTCCTGGCCTCACAAGATCCACTGTTATTCGTTTCCAAACAGGATGATCTGATCCTGCGGAATAAAGAAAATGTATGCTCGGTTTAATGAGAAAGCAATAGAAAAAAAATAAATAAAATCGTCGGGAGGCTTAGTTTTTGTGCAGACCACACTGTTTTGTCAGCGTAATAGCATCATCGAAAGATGTGGAAATCACTTTTGTCATTTTCCTTCGTTAGCAAATCCATCCTCTTCTGAAAGCATATTCCCATCTTTATACGTAAGGAGGTCTTCATTATAATATCACACCAATCATCTATATTCCCAGAAGCAAAGCTCAAAAACCAGTCATGTCCTGCAATTTCTTACTCTTCATCGGCGGCATAGCTCTTGTCTACGCGGCCTACACCATCCCCAAGCGCGAACGAAGGCAAACCAACCTCGTAGTCTACGTGCACGACCACTTCACCGGCCCACACGCATCAGCAATCACCGTCGCCGGAAAAACTGGGCCTAATTTTAACATCCTACAATTCGGAACTCTTGCAGTCGTCGACGACCCAGTAACTGAAGGGCCAACCATGGAGTCCAGGGAGATTGGTAGGGCCCAAGGGGCCTACATAAACTCCCAGTTGGATGGTAAGGGCCTGTATTTGGCGTTCTCTCTCATTTTCGCGGATGGGGAGTTCAAGGAAAGCACCTTGGAAATCCAAGGTTCTGATATCCTCTCGCGCAAGGAAAGGGAATTTGGGGTTGTATCGGGGACTGGCTATTTTAGATTTGTCAAAGGATACGGAACTATGCAAACTGAGTTTATGGACATTCCAAACCTCAGAGCAACTATCAAGCTCAACGCAACTGTTAGACATTACTAACCATAGAGTCATCAAATTTGTAAAATGGTCGAGAGAGCAGCACCTCTTTCGCTCCAGTGCAATTCTGAGAAAAACCATCCTGCCAAAACTGGAGTTCTTCTACTCTAATGGGGCTTCTAAGCTTGATGTGGACACAATATTTTCTACTTATGGTAGAAAAGCTTGGAGAAGCAAATAAATCCTTCTTTTAATTTCTTCCGTGAGTTGGTTTGAATCAGGCGAGAAGGTTATTAAATTGATTAGACGCTTTGCCGCGATGATTACAGTTAATCTAGAGTTGTGGCACCCAACTCTGTTATCTTGAAGGAGATTTGGAGTACCCAAGTCAAATGTTGCTTCCGTACACCTCTGTGAGCCAAGATTAATATTTTCTCGTACTAACCAGTTGAGGGAGACTTCAGACGAAGTAAAGAAAATGGGAATTATTCCTTTGTGTTTTAGTTTTGTCCCTGCAGCCAGTATCATAGAAAAGTTTAGTAAATCAAATTGGGCGAGGAAGGCCGATAAAAAAAAAAAAAAAAAAAAAAAACACTCCACCATATAACAACACATAAAAGAGTAAAAAATGAGGTTTGTCCTCGACTGTGGTGTGTTGTGTTCATTTGCTCAATGGGCAAATCTAAATGCAAATGCCAAAAGGAATAAGGAGATTGAAGCCTGAGTGCTGGACTGCGCGTGCTAGGATAGAGAACAAAGAAATCGTTTTCCTTCTCATAAAAAAGAAGTAGAGAGAGTATGCCAGCACCGTGACAAATAGTAGAAAATAAATGCTTTTGGGGCCGTTTGTTTTAGTTGCCAGATGGTAACGACTTGTCGTTATAACTTAAAGCTATCATTTGCTTCTTTTTAAATTTTTTTTTTTGTTATACCAAATAATGTTATCAGAAGCTGGTATATGTCGTTAATTAAAATGGGAATGAGAATCAAGTAGATTTTATGGGTATACAAAACAAACAATGGAAGGCGAAAGCACAAGTTTTAAACTTTTTATCAAAAATTACATCAAATGCGGAGAAAGGGTTAATTGCTTTAAAATAGGTAACTACAATTCAAAACTTGTGCAAATGCTTGAAGACATTCATAACATTATTAATAACTTAAAAGGGCAAATGCTTATTAATTACTTTTTACCACCTTTAATCTTCTAGCTTTAAAATAACCCGCTTAAGGAAATTCACGATATTATTTAATAAATTTAGAAGGAATGGAGCATTACTGTAATTGTTGGTATACAAAATAACTTAGATATGCCGTTTTATCTCTTATTTCTCTGAGATAGTCTATTCCTCTTTCCAAATCTTCTGTTCTTTCTCCCTGCTCCACCGCTTCTCTTTTTCTTGTTCATAAAAAATAAAAATAAAAATGTATTGCTTCTATTCTTTGACCGAGTCTATGCTGTCCTTTAAAATATAGTTGGGCCGGCAGTGGACCGACTGGACAAAAATAAACAAGAAAATCCCCCGTTCAGTTTAAAAAATGCAAGTCATTTCCCCTAATCTCCGTTGGAAGAAAAAAAAAAAAAAAAAAAACAAAACAAAAACACAAGCTATTTCATGCAGGGTACTTGGGAATTGTTACCTGTAACTTTCGTACCTACTTGTCTAATTAAGACGGACAAAAGATCACCAAACCGTCGCGGATGCCATGGCAGCATGGTAGTTAATGTGATATTCTGGTGAAATTGGAACACAATATTATCACAAAAATGAAAAAGAAACCGAAAATAAAATAATTAAGAAAAAACTTGTTTTTGTTTTTCGGTCAAAGCAAGCCCATTGCTCTCATCTGCTTTAAAATTCAGAAAAAATTTAAATAAATTTAATAATAATAAATTCAAGTAAATATAATTAATTTTGTACATCATGTAAAAAATATATTATATTATATATAAAAATATAAAATATTTATTACATAATATAAAAATTGAATATATTTAATTAAATTTATTACGTTTAAGTGTGCTTAATACCGATCATTAAATCTAATCCCGAACCCGCACCTAGGTCAGTGGGTTGTCCCTCTCTCGTCCGCCAACGTTCAACGAACAAATTAAAATGCCCCTCCCCCCAACTTTCAACAAACAAATTAAAATCCAATCGCGAGTAAAAAATACCAACTAAAAAA